>CM053790.1:559893819-560393819 GCA_028749045.1 Cupressus sempervirens
GTATATTAGTAGTCTTACCTATTCCAAAATGACCAACAACCTTGTTGTAGTGAGCTTCCCATATTAACTTCTTAAAATCTTCCTAAGGAACACATATTTGGCCAAAGTTATAGAGCATTCCATCTTGTAAGTAAAAATCATTCACATGCTTACCTTCCACTAGCTAGGTATAAACGTCAAAAAATTCATTATCATGTCCATACAAGTGGGCCCAATATTTTTTTTGCTGACCACATGATTCTAATGCCATATTTATTCCAATAATTAGAGGCCTAATCAAACAATGTTCTCCCTTCTTGGTGCTTCCTTTCTCATGATGAATGTTGATATGTAATTGTTGAAGATAAGATGACCATCTTTGATGCCTATCATTTTGTAATTTACCTTGTTTTTGGAAAAATTGAAGGGGTTTGTCATCCATGTGGATAATAGTCTCCTTTCCTACTATATAATGTTTCCATTTCTTACAAGCTTGAAAAATAGCATATAGTTCTTTGTCATAGGTAAGATATCTACGTATTGTATTAGAAAAAGTCTCACTATGGTAGGAAATTGGATGTCCATGTTGCATGAGGACTTCTCCCACTTCATATTCTGATGTTTTAGTTTGTATTTCAAAAGACTATTGTAAATCAAGAAGAGATAAAACTGGTGAAGAACATAACCTTTGTTTTAACTCCTCAAATTCTTGTTGTTGAGCACCTATCCACTTCAATTTTACTTCCATACCTACTCATAATGAATGATTCAAATCCCAAGGAGAATGTGAAAATCCAAACACAAATCTATGATAAAGGTTAGCTAACCCCAAGAAGCTATGCAACTCTATGAGATTGCTTGGAGTAGGAAAATCATTAATTACTTGGATCCTTTCAGGATCCACATGAACACTCTCACTATCAATAACATATCCCAAGTACTTAGTATTTTTCATACCAAAATAAAAAATATCTTTATTTGCATAGTTCCCATAGTTTTGTAATGTAGAGAGTATTTGTTCCACATGTTGTAGATGTTCTTCCCAAGTTTTATTGAAAATTAGAATATCATCCAGATAAATAGCTACAAATGATTCAGTGAATGTCTTAAGAACACCATTCATCATCCTCATAAATATGGCTAGGGAATTTTTGAGACTAAAAGGCATCACCAACCACTCAAATAGTCCTCCTTTATATTTAAAGGCAATCTTCCATAAAACTATTGGATTAGTTGCTACTTGATGGTACCTAGATTTCAAGTCAATTTTGGAAAAAAAAATTGGCCCTCTAAGATGGTCTAAGAGATCATCTATCCAAGGAATTGGATATCTATATTTTGTAGTGATCTTATTCAATGATTTGTAATCAATACAAAACCTCCATGTACCATCCTTTTTCTTTTCTAGAACAATTGGGCTACCGTAAGGAGATTCACTTGGGTAGATATTTCCATTCTAAATTAAGTCTTGTATCTACCTTTTTATCGCATCATTCTTTACAATTGATCTCCTATATACTGGCTCATTGGGGAATGGGGTTCCTAGTATTAAATCAATACGGTGTCTATTTTGGAAATGTGAGGGTACGCTTATTGGTAATTCAAACACATTTTAATATTTTGTTAAAATCTGATCCATTTATCTTTGTTATTTTGTTGTAATGACACCATGGAATGGGAATTACACACATTTTTCTTTTATTCCTCTAGATAGACCATTAATAACATAAATGTACTGGTTTGGGCTATTAACCTTCTACACTATTTTGCACTAGTTAGAGATGTAGAGTGTGTAGAACTTACATCTAGAACCTAGTACTTTTGTCTACCTAATTTGATTGTCATGCTTCATGGCCTTGACTCACACACTCCATGACATTGATACATGTATGGCTGCCCCAATATAATATCTCACACATTAAGAGGAGCTACATCACAAATCAAATCATCTTTGAATAATTTTATTTAATATGAAAGATAACATTGCTTGTTTACTTGAATATCTCATCCTTGTCTCACCCACCCCATAGAATATGGTTTTGGGTGTAACGCCCTGCCAAGGGATCCAAGATAATTACCCTAAAATTTTACAAAGTTTTCCAAACAACAATTTTTTTTTGAAACATGAAAGGTAACTCATTCACATTAAACACTTAGTAGTAGAAGAAATAACATGTAATCATCTAAAAGCATACATAATAGGTTACATTTATTAAGGATCTCAAGACGTTGAGTCACATTTAATCTAATTAATACTAAGTCTAACAACTACCACATCCACATAAAAGAATAATGGAAAGTCCAATGTTCATAATATTCATTTGTTCTGAATGCCTCTTGGCAATTAAATTTAGAATGCTCAATCATCCACTATACATGTCATAGGGTATGAAAGACTTAAAAGATTAAACATATGTAAAAATAAAGATACATCATCCTCATCAAATCCATGATACAAGTGCAATAAAGTAAATGAAACCAATAACATACATGATACATCCATTAATCAATAAAGATATAACAACCATCATAAAAGATATCCATCCATCATAAAACACATCTAATCTAAGTGTGCAATTTCTCCCAACTATCAATAGCATCATTAGATCATCATGGGCCCTAGCCATCCCCCACGTGTAACATCCTAAGTCACCGAAGAGATCATTGGTATTATCATAGTAGGAATGTCATTCCTAAAACATACTACAACATATGCAGAAGGAAATCTAACATGCAAATTAAAAACATAAGATAAGTAAATAACAACATCTATCATATGCTAATCATCAATATAGAGAAATGTACCAATAAATAAAATCCATCATAAGATCTAAGAATAGAATGAAGATAAATACCAAAAAAGATAGCATTGGAGGAGATAGTCTCAAGTCTCAAATAGGATATCAAATCACATAACACAAGATAAAAAATTGCATAACATAAGTACTCTCTAAGTCCAAGAATCCTAAAAGTATACTAACTCAAAGGTTCCAATACAAAAAGGGTTGACACCTATACCTAGAGGCACAACAATGACATGTAGGAAACCTACTATGTAAGAAGGAAAGTGGCATCGCAAGGATCATGCTAGAGTTACCCTGGTAGTCTCTCAATAGACCCCAGCCCCCTAGTGATCCCTATGCAGCCACTAGTATCCTCTCATACTGATGAGGCATACTACAGAATGCAAGGTCACAACCAAGCATTCTCTCTACTCCCATCCTATTCTATACTAGCACTCAAGGCATGGGCAAGAACGTATAATTATCTTATTAGGATCATTTTAATCCCCATTTAGAGTAAATGTTTTCACTTATTAAATAACTTACAATGAGTTACCCTGGCAGCCATTTAGGGCCCCAACCCCCATTGCAAGCCACTTCTCAACACTACAAGTAGATAACCTACCCTATGCTCATGAAATCTCAAATCACCAAATCACCTCAATCCTATACAAGTGACTGGAAAAATACCAAAAGATAATCCACAATAAGAACATCAAATCTCCATGAGTAACTAAAAAGTATCCATTGATAATCATGACCACAAGAGTTCTCTATTGGCAACTGAAGGTATCAATGATAATCACAATATCCATTGGTTCTCAACAAGCAACCAAAAAGGCATCTCAAAGCAAATAATACTGATCAAAGACTCCAAAATGGTTGAGTCAAAACATGTCACAACATGACAACATCAAGAAATAAATCAACACTTTAGTCCCATCATGGCGACTGGAAAGTAGTCCAAGGATAACTGATCGATGACTCAAAAATGATTAAGTCAATTGTCTCAAATACATACACCTCAGCTTCACACAAGAACACTAGAAAGCAATAACAATAAGTAAATACAAACATCTCATAGAGCAGACCATCACATTACCATGGTTGGGTTTAGAAAGATCGAGATCAAATCAGCATGACATCACAATCACATAACCCCCAAGCCTCTATTAACAACCTAAGACAGGTCAACACCAGGACTACCCTAAAATCCAAAAACATGGATAGCATAAAGAACAAGATACAAACACATTTTAGTTTTCTTTCGCAATGACATGGTTAGGCCAAATATGAGGTTTCAGTTTTCATTTCAAGTATACTTCAAGTGTATAAGATTCTTCATTAAATCTCTAAATCAACCCATCTATCTTATCCAATAAAACATAGAATTATCCCTCCATTATTTTAAAACAATTTTCTAAAATACTCAAAAGATGATTATTTACTTATTTAAATCATTAAAATAATTCCCATTGACTTTCAATAAAATCATTGCAAAATTTTACTATAATCAATGTTACTAATAATTAAATTAAACTCTCTTAATTCCAAGAGCATCTCCCATTATTCAAATCATAAGAATAATACTTATCAACTTTCAAATAATTAGTTTACAATTTCCTTAAAACACTTCAAGGACAATCATTTAATTAAAACAATCTTCATTGATTTTAAGTAAAATCAATCTCATTAATAATTCAATTATTTAATTGCACTAAACACTTATTAGTATTTCTTTTCTTTTAATTTGCCCTCATTTAAAAATCCATATACATAAATTGACTAATAATTAATTACACTTCTTCTACTATTAACTAATCTTAATTAAATTAAATTAAATTAGATTAGTTAATAAATCATATAAAACTAATGCGTAATAATACAATTCTACTTTTATTTGAACCCAAACCTGAATCAATTTCCAAATCTTGATTCTACTAAGGGAAGATTGCAATAATATTTTTAACTCCCATAACTAGATGAAACAATATGCATGCTTGAATTCCAAATTACAAAGTTGAAGATTCATTCATAGAGAATTATTTAGACACACATAATAGACATGATGAAGATATGTAAAGAACGAGCGTAATAAAATATACAAAATAATCACGAGTGCCTACCTAGACATTGATGCTAATTTGCTACAAATCAAAATTTTTTAGAGAAGCTCCTCCTCTTAGAACCTTCTCCTTTCTAAAAAATCCTTCCTTCTCCAACATTCACAATTCCTCCAAGAACTGAACCCCCTCGAGTGACTAGGAGTTCTTGTAGAAGCATATGAGGATGTAGAAAAATATAAGCTTCTTGAATGCATTTAAGCTTGTCCATACACACTAGGAGAGCCTCTATATAAAGACCTCTAAGATGTATCTAGACTGTGTCTAGAAAGAACTAGGAGATAAGCATGACAACTAAGCACGTAACTTCCATGACAAGAAGATAGACATGATGAGGTCTCTAGAATGTTGTAGACACCATGTGCTCAAATAATGTGCTAACTCCTAAGTGTAGACAACACGTGCATAATTAGAGTGCAAACTCTTGTGTTGTCAACATGAAAACTCCCAAGAGCTCACATACTCCTATGTGAATAAATATTAAAATAATACACATTAATTTATTTAATATTCACTTGAATCTTTTTTAAATTAATATATTAATTTTAAATCTCATGCACTCACTTTATTAAATCCACTTGTTTTATCTTAATATATTTTAATCACATGCATGCATCATGTGATCTAGAATCTTTTAATAATTTTAATATCTTTTCCACTTTTAAATTTATTTTTGAAAATTAATTGATAAAATATTTATCAACTTAAATAATAATATTATTTAGCATTTATTTAAAAATCAACTCCGAATATATTAGTATTAAATTAAGTAAAAATTATCACATTCCAAATCTAAACTTATAACTTTTATCTTCAAATTTAATTCTTTTTATTTAATTAATTTCCCAATTAATAAAATAAAATAAAATATTAAAATATCATTTTAATTTTCATTTAATTAAATCTTTTCATTAGACTCAATTAATAGAAAATTCACCAAGAAAGAGTTCGGCAAAAATGCGACCTAGGGGCAGGCACTACATTTGGTGTGATGTCTTCAGATTCAATCTCTTTACAGTCTCAAAAGAAATCAAGTTCTTTTGACTACCACTGTCAACAATAAAATGTAAAGCTTTTCCTCCTACCCAGATTTGTGAATGAAATAATCTCTCATCATCATCATGAGAAAATACCTTTGCAGTGGCCACAATGGCATATGGATCAGCCTCAATGATTTGTTCATCCTCTTGTTTTCAAACTTCTATCATCTTAGGTTCAATAGCTTCTTCATGGGTTTCCATCATTAAATTTTTTGTAGTTCTACAATATTTAGTGTTATGAGAGGGACTTTTATGGACTTCATACCACATACCTGATTCTTTCCCTATTTTCTTTACTCCCCATATCTTTTTTGCTAGTGAATTTAGAGATGGTTCCTTGGGTATTTATTTTCCCATTGGCTTATTACCTTCACATTTCCATTTGTTTTTCATTAGATTTTCCCTTCTCCATCTTTGTTTGAACTTATCCTCAAATTTTTATGCATATTTGAAAGCACTGTCTAATGTTTCTATATTCAAGAAATCCATTTTAGTCTAAATGTATCTATGAAGACCAGTCTTATACTTCAAAACTCAATGTTTTTTGAGTCTTTGATGCCAAGCTTTGCAAAGAGAGCATGAAAACTATTGGCGTACTATTGAACTAATTGGTTTTTCTTCTATTGGAGTAATTGTCATTGCATATGTTTTTGTTTGTAGGTATCCTTGGGGTCATATTATTGTTTTATATGTTCTAAAAATTCTTTCAATGTGGGTTTTCCATCAAATAACATAGAAAATTCATGTCCATCATGAGATTCTTGGGTTTCTTAAGTTGTTAAGTGTACCTTCCATGCCAACTTCACATGATTCTTAGCTTTGAGGAGGGAAAAGGTTATCTTTTCAATATCTAAGAAATTATTAACACAAAATACCTCTCTAGTTTGGAAAACTAGTTATCAACAACATCTGGATCAATTTTTCCTTAAAAAGTTGGAATGGAAAAATTTAATTGCACCTTGAATGGGGTTTGCCCACCAAAGTTTCAATTGCTTGGATTGGCATTTAACTCTCATTTTTCAAGCATCCATGAAAATTAATGCATCATTTCTTCACATTGTTTATTTAACACCTCTTCTACTAGTTCTTTGAGGGATTCATTTATCCCTTCCAATGATTGTTTTTCCATTTGTGACCGTGTGCATCTCAAAGGAAGATAATCTGAGAGATCTCTTGTGGAAAATCCCAACCTTTGATTAGCTGACCACGTACAATGTGACATAAAGGATTGAAAATGATTTCATACGTTGATCTGAATTATGAATTTAGGTTACAATACCTAGTGTAGAACCTATGGTATTGTGACTAAAATTGAAAACAATTAAAATGCAACAATAGATTTTTTGCAAGTGAAAAAAAAGTGATCCATTCATTTCAAAAAATAAAGTTTATAGAAGTTTCATGGATCCCAAAGATGCCATTATCCCTTGGAAATGAAAACAAAAAGTCCACAACTAATTAATTATAAAATAAACTCTAACAACTATAAAAACTATAAAAAAGCTATATTAAAATTAACGTCTAGTTATAGAAGTCATAACTTTCTACTCATAGCTCGAAATTGTGAACCATCAAAATTTCTAGAAAGATATTCTAGAGATCTACATTTATTTTCTAAAGTATTAAGCATAGCGGTATGACTTATTGGCCCTAATAAAGCCCAGAAATGCCCCAGAGTCCTCTGAAAATGAAAAATACTAAAACATAGAAAATACACAAAAATGGATTTTGATATTTTCCCATCTCTGCATCTTCCTGGACTATGTTTTGATCAGGAAGCATCATAATATTATACATATACATGTACAAATAATTATAAAACATCTCTTAGAAAAGAAATTTTGAAAAATCTACAAAACATAGTATGTTACTGAGTTGAACACATAGGACAGAGACTAAAGATTTTTTTGAACTTAATATTTTGAGAATTTGTTCTTTTGATTGATAAGTGTTTTTGTCAGTAATTCCAAATGGGGAGATTTTTGACATTATAGTAAAGTTTTTTTATTAGTGACACACACTTAATCAAATGGTTAGCAGCTACCAAGCTTATCTTGTAGCTTATAGTGTTAACCAAGTAATTCAAGTTCTACCAAGTTCTATAGTTGCTACTGAGCTCCAAAAATAGTATTCAATTCACATGGAGTAGTATCTACCAAGTTGAAATTATTAGTTTAAACTAAGATTCGTAGTGTTTATCGAGTTTCTCAGTGCAAACTGAGTTCTTAACTATTTACTTATTTTGTAGCTTCAATTATGCGTATCTAGTGCTGACCGGCCTAGGATATGTCAACCAAATGATTTAGTTTATACCAATCCTACAGTGATAGTGTTGACTGAGATATGTAGTATTAACCAAGTGATACTATTTATTTGTTGAGTTTTGTAGTGTCCACTAAGTCACCAATGTTGACTAAGTTTAGGCTACTTGGAAGTGATTAGTATGAACCAAGCTTCTATATCTACCAAGAGCATGATGATGTTGAGTGTTGACAATGGTTTCCAAGTATTTGAACCTCACTAAGTTAATCTTCAGAACATGAGTACCAATAGTTGAGCTAACTTTGTGTATTTTGGTAGAACTTGTATTGTAGCCAACTTTGATGATTTATGATTTGGATTGGCATATATGTAATATATTGTATCACATCCAAAGATGTATGGTATGAGTATAAAAGATATGTATAAGAGTAGAAGTGAAAAGAAAGAAGGCTACAAGTAGTACGGGGAGCAACAAAGATTTATTTATTACATCAAGGTGATCGTTACACTCCAAAAGAATCTCAACTACCAAATCAAAGTTGTAGATCAAAGATCAACCACTTGTTTATCCTAATAGCTAGAATAGTTAAATCCTTTCACAAGGTAGACTTAATAGTATTTTGTAAATCTCTTTACCAAGTGCATACTTCATTGTATGTTTTGTTAATCCTTTTACAAGGTGGACTTAGTAGCCCTTATTGCTTCTAACAAGGAAGACCATTAGAAGTGATCATTGTAAGCCTTAAATGACCAAATTTATACTACAATAATAAAGCTTGTAGGTATCATCCCCACCCCAATTTTACTTTCTATTTGGAAGGTTTTTGGGTCACCATATCTTGTCTCAAAGTGTTATGAATGTTTTGTTGGTTCCTTATTCACTCCCCTCTCAGTAACCTAGCCTATCTTATATTTTCAATAATATACATACATATATACACACACACATACATACATACATATATACACACACACACACACATACATACATACATATATGCATACATACAAAGATGCATGCATGCATGCATTCATACATACATGTTAGTCTCATATTGGTTTTGAAAATTGAGTATCAACACACTTAACCAATTCTCAAGATGATGCCAAGTATAATATAGAAGTTGAGATATAGTGTGTGCTGAGCCAGAGAATTTAATAGGTGCCAAGTGAACTTTAGATGGTGAGTGATCTTTAGTTGATGAGTGAAGTTCAAATGCCAAGTAATAAGTAATGATCAGCAAAGTATAGATGTTGAGTGAAACAAAATTGCTATAGGAG
Organism: Cupressus sempervirens; assembly: GCA_028749045.1. Lineage (NCBI taxonomy): Eukaryota > Viridiplantae > Streptophyta > Pinopsida > Cupressales > Cupressaceae > Cupressus > Cupressus sempervirens. The sequence goes on from CM053790.1 coordinate 559,903,288, forward strand.
CAGAGTGAGCTAGAATTCCTATATGTGCCAAGCATCCACAATTAGTAAGTGTCGAGTAACATAGAATCAATATATGAGTTCGTATCTTCACAAACTCAAATGTAAACCATTTTTTTTGAAGCTAACATAGGATAAATCTTGAAGGATCTTGAAGATAAGATCAAATCTTTTACATTACCTATGTAATCAACATGCAACCATTAAGAAAAATGGAGAAGGCATGCAACCAATAGGAAAAGTACAAGAATTGAGCAAGAAATTAATATTTAATAATTGTTGTAGATTCATACCTAACCCTAAGTCTTTGAAATCTTTAAAAGGAGGAAAACATCTCATTGTGTATGTGTGAGAGAGAAGTGTATGTGTGAATTATACCGAAGTGCAAAAGGGTGAAAAGACCTAGTGAAGAAGAGAGCAGCATCATAGAATCGAGTTGATCAAGAATAGAGTATCAGAACTTAGAAGAGTGGCATATTAGATCAAGTAAGGATCAGAGCAGTCAGAGAAGAACAAGGATCTGGAAATAGAAATTAAGGATTGCAAGTCATTCGGTCATGACTTTCTAATACTCTCTAGCAATTGTATTAGGAATGAAAATCCTATGGAATTAGGTTGGCTTAGAAACCATTTGTATATCCTTTAATAGGGTGGCATTCCAAGTGAATGTATTAAATTCCTTTAACTAGGCCTACTTTTAGCAGGGTTGTTAAATCCTTTAACTAGGTCACTTTTAATAGGGTGTAAAGTCTTTAGCAGGACAAGCCTTTCACAAGGCAAACCATTGAAAGTGGTCAAACATTGTAACCTTGAACAATTACATATTGTTGCAGTAATACTCCGTCGGTGTCATCCCCACCCTAGTTTTGCCTTCTCATTTTGGAGGGTTTCTAGCTTACCAAATCTTATGTTATCTATTTTCATGCATGTCTTTTACTTTCATGTTTAAAAGATGGATTAGATGTAGGTGAATGTTATTAGCTAAAAGATTTTAAATAGGATTAAAGTTAGTTACTTCTGATTCACCCCCCTCTTAGAAGTAAACATTTCCACTTGTAAATTCCAACAATTGATATCAGAGTTAAGTTCTCACAAGGAGAAGCCTTACAGGTTGGAGAAAATATCTGGAAATGGAAGTCTACAAACTTGGGAAGATCAAAGAGAATCAGGCAATTGATATAAAACTTTCTTTATATGCTTTGGAAGAAGCTAGAGAAGAACTAAGAAAATCCTTAAAGAGGAGAAGAGATATTTCCATTGCTAAGAATGATACATAGTACAAGGAAATTGACACCTCAAACCTATTTTCAAATGGAGATTCCAAAGAGTTTGATGTAGCAATAGCAGACTTGATGGAGAAGAATAGAGTTCAAGTAGAGGAAATCAAAACACTCAAGCTTGAACAAGAGTCACAAGCCATGATGCTTTGTGAGGTGACTGGATAGAAGAAAAGAGCCATTGAAGAAAAGGCTATGCTAGAAGAAGATAAGAGAAACCTTTCCAATAGGTTGGAAAAAAAGTCAATTGAGCTTGCAAGAATTTCAAACATGCAGCTAGACACCCTAAGTTAGGTGATGAATACACATCATGAACTAAATGTCAAGAATATTGAGATCTCTACACTGAAGATGCAAAATGAACAACTACAAAATGACCTAAAAAGAGAAAAGGAGATTTTAGAGAGCTTCAACAAACCTAATGAGGCCATCAAGTACTTTGAGTAGCTATTAAAATCACCAAGGGCTAGCAATGATACTTTAGGACTAGGATACATCAACACTAAACAAGGAGTCATCCAAGACTACAAAAAAAAGGAGTAATAAAGGTAAGAACACTAAACCTACTTGTCATTTTTGTGGTAAAAAGGGACATACCTCTAATGTGTGTAGGAGCAAGAATGCCCATTGGCATGGAAAACATAAGAATGTAAGTCACTATTATAAGTGTAACAAGAAAGGACATCAAGCACATGATTGTAGGACTAGGACCATCAGAGCACCAAGATTTTAAGGTCACTACTACAATTGCAAGAAGTATGGACATAGAGCTTTTGAGTGCAAATTAAAGCCTATGTGGACACCAAATCAACCAGCAAGGGGAAACAACCATGGTCATCACTATAATTGTGACTACAACACCAAGTATAGTTATCATTACTATTAGGAATATGGACACACTCTTGAAAATTGCATAAGGAAACATTTTAGAGGGAACTACAGGATATGGTTGAGCCAAACCACATGTTTTAGTTGCTTGAAGACTGGTCATATCAACAGGAATTTTACAACAAGGTCAAAGGCACCCAATTCAAAGAAAAAAAAAGGAAAAGAGAAGGTAGATGTTGAACACATCAAAGGAGAAATCAATAAGATATGGAAGAAGAAAGATGGGTGTAGCATATCAAAATGAAGGGATCACTTCACCTAACAAGTCAAGTGGTCACACTTCATCAAACTAAGAAAAGAAAAGGCATGAGGGACTAATTCATAAATCTTTATCATACATTAGTTCCTAAAATAAGCTAGTACTAAAATGAAGAGATCAACATGAACAGAGATGCAAAGTTAAAAATCTCAAGTTTTCACAAGTGTTTCTGAGTTGCCCTCACAAGCCAAGTAAAAATTCAATACATGTTGAGTAGATTTTCAAAAAAGAAGAAGTTGAATGATTAATTAGAGATGAGCTAATAGTAGAAGCTAAGTGAAGAAGAAATCTTAGTTGAAGCTGATTAAAGAATACTCTTGTGGATACCAAGTGGTTGAAAAGAAAATAAAAGTCAAGTAGTGTATAATCCTTCAGAAGCCAAGTAGACAGTTGTAATTGCACTAAGCATTATATGCAATGAAAATAGGTTATATTATTATTTTTCAATCATTTTTCTTCATCGTGAACAAAGAAAAAATATGAGAAAGAGTGTAGAGCGGGTCCAAAGAAGAGAATCTAGTGTCTAAGTAAATTTCAACAACATTTCAGCATGATTTCATCAATCTTGAGGTATTTACATTTGTGTTGAGCTACATAGTTTCATATTTTCTTTGTGTACAAACCCTAGATTGCAAAAATGGCTTCTAGCTCTAGGAAAACTTAGGAGAAGGAACCATTTGAGGTCTATCTAGTGTCCAATGAGGTCAAACAACCTAATTTCCACCCAATACTAGACATGCATATAAGAATGACCTAGCTAGAGACCTATCCATCAGAACCCCTAAGGTAGTTATGGTTTAGGATGTAAGATATTACAATTGCAAGATTGGAGCTACAGATGACATGGAAATGAGGGAACCCTGTGAGAGACTATGTGAAAATGGAGTGTAAAAGGAAGAATACTAGATTGTTGAGAAGAAGGGATTGATGCATGCCTTGGAATTCCCCACCATTTTGAAAATTGAATGGATCAAACTAGTGCTAAGCCAAGTACATGATGGAAGCTTATGGTTGGAGGATGGCCCTCTAAAAATAATTAAGAGAATTCTTCATAGAGTGATAGGGTACCCAACCCTAGATTAGCCAAAGACCCTTAGGAGTGATTCTAAGGAAGCAATTGAGAAAAATATTAGTGCTAAATGGAACAAGAGAGGGATGACAATAGATACCATTCAAGACCCTCTTGTTGATTTTGCTATCAGAGTCATTGCACATAAATTCTACCAATCTAATAGACTCAATAGTGTTTCCTACATTGTAGTAGATGTAGGCTACAAATTGGTGAAAAGGGATCATACATATGATCTTGCAGAACCCCAACTATAATAGATTAATGAGAATTTAGCAACAATTAGGAGAACCAAGGGAGCCCATTGTAAATTTGGTACTTTTTTTATTTTTATATTCTTTTATGTTTAGAATGAGATTCCTTCTTTTGGAAAAGTTGAATGGAAAACTAATATGTGAATAATAGCTCAAGTTAATCAATATATAGAGCAAATGGGAGATAATTTTGGGACCTTAATGACTAGCTATTTTGAAGACTTCAAGAAGTCAATGAAGCAAAGTCAACGAATTCCAGTTCCCTTAGTAGAGAAACATGTAAATGATGTATGTTTTCTTGTAGATATTGACTACACATACATTCAAGCTACCATACCAAGAGTCAGATGGTTAAGACCTCTATTGGGACAAAAAATTGCATGCTTCATTTTTAGTCCCATTTCAAAATTTGATAAATCAAGCCCTATAAATGCTTTTAATTGGGATTGTACCTGGCTATACCTTTGAGGCCCAGTGGTGTTTAATATTTCTAACACCCTTCATTTAGTTCGTTCACATATTCTGTAACGATAAATTGTCATTCCAAGCTATTTTGCTAAGTCTCATTTAGAGCGATTGTAATTTCTACATTTTCACCTGTGTCAAACAGTGATAATAAGTTGTGTTTTCCATTGAATATCTTGCACCTAGAAAGGTTTTGTGACTTTCTACTTTGAGAGTATCTACTTTCCATGCCCAAGAACCTATGTTTCAGATTTTGAGCTGTTTCGAGTTTGTTTGATTAGGTTTTTAATCCCTCAAAGTTGGTCAGTTACTGTTTTCATGTTTTTGCACTTTGCACATATTTCTTGGAAGCCCTGTTTGACAGACTATAAATTATGACCAGTTGACCCAAATGATAAAATTCCTTTTGCATCATATTCTAGGGGTCAGACATTTCATGCATTCCATGTCTGAGCTTATGACGAATCCATTTGATCAGTTTTCAAATGCGATTCCAAATACAATTTCTAAAGTTTTACTGGTGTCAGTATTTGTAGATTGATTGGTAGCCCTGTTCGGGACGTTATATCTCCTAATCCATGATAGGTCAAGTCAAATGGATTATACCCCTATGTTTTATACTAAAAATAATTTAAGTGTTCCAGTTTGCAAGCTTTGACGAATCCATTATCACACTTTTCCAGGTCATTTCCATTCGCAAAAAATCACTTTTTGCCATTGTTTCTAGTCTGCAAAATCAAGGTAGCCAAATTCAGAGGCTCACCATTTGTGCCCTGTTATTCGTCATGAGCCCAACTCACAGAATTGTATTCTCCTCATGGAAAAGTACTAATGCCCCAATTTTTATTCTTCCAAGTGTCAGACTTTCCAATTTTTCGAGCTAAATCCAAACCCAATTTATGGTTTTTTGACATGTTTATCTACAAGTGTTTTTAAGTGGTCAACTTTGATGGAGAATATCTTTTGACTGAAAATTTTTCATAAGAAAAAATTTGACAAGATAAAAGTATGTGGAACAGAGATTCAATGTGCTAGTTCTCAGAGCCTGGTCAGAGGTTTGGATTAGTTTTTAAGGCCAGTCAAATGACCTCCTGGCACAAAGTTGACAAGCTGCAAGAGAACGATGAAATGAGCTTTTAAAGGCAGAGCATTGATCAAATTCAAATTCACTCAATGTTAAATGTTCTGTAAGGTAGTTTGAGAACTCAGTTGTTTGAAAGTGAATTTTTTTTTAGCCGGATGCATTCTAGGCTCGACTGACTCCTATCAGATTATTAAATGTTTGGGCGTTGAAATTTGCATTCAGATTTGAAATATTTGTATGGAGTCAAATGGATATGTGGGGTATTTTCATGTTGAACTATAATACAGGCAAAGTAAACAAGTCTACAGTCTCTGTATGGAGGAATCATGTGATCTAGTTCACCTTCATAGTTGTGAGGAAGTTTTTCCATTTTGATAATAGCCATGTCTCTCCATGATCATTAGTGAAGTGATTTTGCAAGAGTTTTGGAAGATGATAATGAACCAACAATGGAAGAACAATCCACACATTCTAAGGTAGAGAAGAAGCTTTTATTTAACAAGATAAGCACACAGGCCTATAAAGGGAACCCCACATTTTAAAGTAGGGAGGTGGCTAGGAAACAAGCTACAGCAAATAGAAAGAGGGTGCCATTTGAAAAGAGGAACAGGGGAGCCATTTAGAGGCTGCTGACCTAGAAAAGAAACCATCATATAAAATGATCCTCACACTTTTAAAGAAACCCACGTCCTCAAAAAACATGTAAGAAAGACTAAACTCAACACATGTTTTAAAATGAATCAGCTCAAGGCTGTTAAAGAAGAACTTGCTAGTTATAGATGCAAAGTATAAGTAAGCAGCCACATTTTTAAACAATCCGTGGAAGAAATCTACCTGTAGAAGGAAGTAGATAAACTTATAAAGCAGCCATGCAAGAATAGAGAGCTTTGCAAGAAGCTAGAAAGTTGAGGAAAGATTTGGCAGAGTTGAAAACATTGAGAATGGATAGCAATGAGAAGACCCCATGCAGCGAATGGGCAACTGCACATAACATAGCAAGATATCTAAAAACAGAGAGCTTGTGCCTTTAATGAGGACCATGTAGCTAAGAAGAAGCCAGTCCACATTTTTCAAGGTAGATGTGTAGCGTGAGACAGGCAGGAGGTAGTGTGGACGATGTAGTGCCTACCCCTAGTTCACATTTTGTTTTAATTGCTAAACTCTTTTAGGCCAGTTTTATACTTGATGTTTAGTAGCATTACTTTCAGATTATCAGATGTTGTTTTACACTCAATTTATTATATGATGAGATGACTTGGTACTCTATATTTCATGCATGTATGATGATTATTCAATGTTTTCAATTATCAATGATGATTAGTTAGATGGTTTATTATCACACGTGCTTTCTTATGTATACTTACCCCATACTGCATGTGTATGGTGTGCGTGTTTGTTTTCTTTATGTATGGTGTTTCTGATGTGGTTAAGGAAGGGAGTCGTAGTCACCTGCTAGTCGGGATCTACACGATGCACCACTTCCTGCCATTGTCTTTTTAGCTTAGAATATCGTGTCTGTACATGCATGGATTTTATGCAGGTTGCAGGTACTGGTTATCGACTTCCCTGAATTGCCAGGATGAGCGTACCCTATCGCATTATCTCAATGGTAAGAGAGAGGAGATAAACTCTTAAGTCCAATTCCTAAACCCTTTAGCCAATTGTCCTAATTGATAATTAGGGCAAGTATCTGAGTTAAGTACCCTCCGAATGCATCAAATGATGTTATTTCGTGATTATAACCCTTTTGTTTGATTTAGTATGTATTTTTCTATGATGGGTTTTCGTATATTGCTTTATGAGTCCTTGATGTATTTTTCTATTAATTAAGTTTAATTAAAAGGAGTAATTAATGATTTAATTTAATAGAAAATTATTATGATATTTTAATATTTAATTATATTTAATTAATTGAGAAATTAATTAAATAAAAAGAATTAAATTTGGAAATAAAAAATTTTAAGTATAATTTTAGAATGTGATAATATTTATTTAATTTAATAATAATATATATTTAGAGTTCATTTTTAAATAAATGCTAAATATTATTATTAATTGAATTAATAAATATTTTATCAATTAAAGTTTCTTAAATAAATTAAAAGTGGGAAAGATATTAAATTATTAAAGGTTTCTAGATCGCATGATCTAAGCATGAGTTTAAATATAAAAGAAATTAATTAAAACGATTAATTAATGATTTAATTTAATAGAAGATTATTATGATATTTTAATATTTGATTATATTTAATTAATTGAGAAATTAATTAAATAAAAAGAATTAAATTTGGAGATAAAAGTTTAAGGATAATTTAGAACATTATAATATTTATTTAATTTAATAATAATATATTTAGAGTTCATTTTTAAATAAATGTTAAATATTATTGTTATTTAAATTAATTAAATATTTTATCAATTAAGTTTCTAAAATAAATTAAAAAGTGAAAATATATTAATTATTAAAAGTTGTAAGATTGCATGATGCGAGCATGTGTTGAAAATAAAGAAATTAATTAAAAAGATAAAATAAGAGGAAATTATAATGTTATTTTAATTTCATAAAGTGCACATGGGATTAAAAGTAATAAAGATTAAAAATAGAAGTCAAGTGGAATATTAAATAAAGTTGTTTAATAATTCAACTTAATGTGCATGAAAAGATGAATGCAAAATAAGATAAAAGATTAATAAAAGTTAATTTTGGAGTTAACTCAGATGAGCAAAGAGTCCTCTTGGGTGAACGCACAATTAGTGCCCCGATTTGAGGAGAAAACTCCTTATCACAACTTTGGGGTTCATTTTTGGGGGACACGAATTTGGACTGTGAATTTTGGAGATAGGAATTTTGGAGAGAGTTTTTGGAAGCAAATTTCAGAAGGAGAATTCTAGGAAAGATTTTCAGAAGAAAGTTATTGAAGAGGAGTGAGTTCTCTTACAGATTTTGGGGATTGCGTATTAGCATCAGGTTCAGGTAGGGTCTGGTATTTTGACCCCTAAATGATTTAAGAAGTTTAATATGTTCTGTCTACGTCGTGATTCTAAGAATCTTGTCTTCTTGAATGTATCATTTCTTCATTCTGGATCTTTTGCTATTCGATTTCATTTGTAATCTAGATTGAAAAAACTACTTAGGAACATCCTTCAATAAAATTAAATCGGGATTTAGGATTGTATTAAAATAGAGAAAAGAGAGAATTGAATTGGGGAGAGTTTTGAGATTAAAAAGAAAATTCGTAGGGTTGGAATTATTTTCTCTATTAGATTGCAATTGTTAATGTTGAAAAAATAAATAAATAAATAAATAAATAATAATTATAATTATATATATATATATATAATTATATAATTTTATTTAATTTATTTAATATTAATCTTTACGCAAAAATTTTTATATATAAAAACAAAATCGTTTAAGCAAATATATATATATATATATATATATATATTGTAAAGTCTAAATTTAAAAAAAATTAATTAATTAATTAATTTTTTGGGGAGGTGGGGCCATCACCCCCCCACCGTCCCTTCCTTTGATGTCGCGTCACAGCAAGTACTGCTGATGCAGCAGTACCTTGCTGCGGTAGACCGAAGTCTGCCGGCCGACGGGCCTAAAACGTTGGCCGACGGGCCTAAAACGTTTTTTTTTTTATAATACGTTTTTTTTTTAAAAAGACTTTTAGGGGTTAGTTTTTTTTTTTTGTTGTAATATGATTTTTTAATTTTTTTTTTTTTAAACTTATTTATTAAAAATAGATTATAATTAATACAATTTATTAAAAATAGTATTATTAATAAATTGTATTTAATTTCTAGAAATAAATTAGTAATGCTATTAAAGTTAGTTTATAATGAATTAAAATTATTAATTATTCATATTGTTAATAAATTTTATTAATAGATATTAATAATTAATTAAATATTATTGATATCGTTTAAAATTTAATTATTAACTTAATTAGAATCAATTAAATTAAAGTTATTATTAATAGATATTATTTGATTAAATTGTAGATTTAGATTATTGATTTAATGGAGGTTATTATAGAAATGGGTTAATTGTAAGGGGGTAGTTGCGAAAACTTAGTTACTTGAAATAGATGTTAAACTGGAACTTAAATCTTACCTTAACTCAACAGTATATTATCGTTCAGATCCAACTATGTGATGACTTGTTTTCTATGAGATTATTTTGTTGTCTATGTTTTGAGGTTTTGGGGTTTGTTCTAGTATTGACCAGTTTAGGTTGTTACTAGAGGCTCGGGGTTGTGAATGTGATGTCATGATGATTTGGTCTTGATCTTTCTTAACCCAACCATGGTAATGTGATGGAGTGCTCTATGACATGATTGTATTTACTAGTTGTTATTGCTTTCAGTTTTCTTGGGTGAAGCTGAGGTGTATGTTTATGAGATACCTGACTTAACCATTTTCGAGTCTCGATCAGTTATATTTGATAACCATTTTTGAGTCATCGATCAGTTATATTTGATAACCATTTTTGAGTCATCGATCAGTTATACTTGGATTGCTTTTCGGTCGCTTGAGAGGATTGAAGTGTTTGTTATGTTCTTGATGATGTCATGTGTTGACTTGACCATTTTGGAGTCTTTGATCAGTATTGTGATTTATTATTGGGATACTTTCTGAATTGCTCATTGGAGAACCATTGGATTTTGGTGATTTATCATTGATGCCTTCAGTTGCTGATAGAGAACTGTTGTGACCATATGATTATTATTTGATGCTTATCTGTTGCTCATGAAGAAGTGATGTAATTTTTGTGGCTTATCTTTTATGATGTTTTTCAGTTGCTTGTATAGGACTGAGGTGATTTTATTATGATTCTTTGATTGGTGATTTCATGAGCCTAGGGTAGGTTATCTATGTGTAGTATCAGGAAGTAGCTTGCAATGGGGATCGGGGCCCTAAGAGGCTGCCTGGAGTAACCCATTGTAAGTTGTTTTAACAAGTGAAAACATCTCACCTAAATACTAACTTAAATGAACCTAATAAGATAATTTTATGTTCTCTGCCATGCCTTGAGTGCTAGTACAGGCTAGGATAGGGTAGAGAGAACGCTTGGTTACGACCTTGCATTCCGCAGTATGCCTCGTCAGTACGAGAGGATACTAGTGGCCGCAGGAATCACTAGGGACGCGAGATTCCTAAGGGATTTCTCGGGTAACTTCTACATGACTTTTGTGATGACACTTTCCCGCTTGCATAGCAGGTTTCCTACATGTCTTTGTGGTGTCTCTGGGTCTAGATGTCTATCTATGTCGGAGCCTTTGCGTTAGTGTACTTTTAGGATTTCCCAGACTTAGAGAGTACTTGTGTTTTGTGTTTGACACCTTGTTTGGGACTTGAGACTATCTCCTCAGTGCGGTGGGAGTGGACCATTTAGGTTCCACACGGTCGGGTGGTAGTGCTTTTACTCTTACCATTGAGATCCATTCCGTGGTCACCGTGGTTGGAGTTGTCATGATTGGCATTTACCTTCACTATGTTCTTGGATTATTAGGATGGATGGTTAGATTTTATGATAGATGTTTTATCATTATGGATGTATGGATGTATCAGGTATGTTATTAGTTTCATTTATCCTACTGTACTTTGTATCATGGATTTGAGGATGATGTATCTTTATCTTTACATATGTATATTCTTTTAAGCCTTTCATACCCTGTGACATGTACAGTGGATGATTGAGCATTTCGAATTAATTTGCCAAGAGGCATTCGGAGAAAATATATATTATGGACATTGGACTTTCTGATTATTCTTTCATATGCATGTGGTAGTTGTTAGACTTAGAATTAATTAAATTTAAATGTGACTCAACGTCTTGGGATCCTTAAGGAATGTAACTTGTGATGTATGTTTGTTGATGATTACATGCTATTGCTTCCACTACTATGTGTTTGATGTGTATGTCATACATTGTCACTTTAAAAAAAAAAAAAATGTTTAGCAAACTTAGTGAAACTCTAGGTTAATTCTTTTGGATCCCTTGGCGGGGTGTTACAGACGAGTGCAAACTCTCAGCTACTGGTGTTGAGAAAGGAAACCACTATGAGCAAGGTCTTAAACCCATTTATCCCACATTTCCAACACAAGCAATACTTTATTTGTTTAAATAAAAATTTACCCCGCTTGTATTGTGAATTGGAGAGGGCGCTTTTTATGAAAGCCAAGGTGCATTGAGTGGATCCCATTCGCGGCAGGCGTGGATGACGTCAGTTGGAGGAAAATAAGGTAAATTTTAAACGAAAATGCAATAAAGATGGTGTGGCACTCAAATTGAATATCGCTCTTAGATGTTGACACATGTCAGATCATGCAAAGCTCGCATTCTCGCATGATCAAGTTGCACCCTAGTTAAAAAATGCAAGAAGACAAGTCCCAGTAAGCGATGATGTGGCAAAGATTAGGAGCACCTTGAGAGGATGCGTCAGATCGTGACATGTGTCACGATCTGATGGTTGGCGCAATTCTACATTATGGAGATGCAAGGGATTTAAAAAATGTAGGAAAGCAAGATTTTGCCATGTGGCACCGGGTCTCGGCCTTTGATGATGTGGTGACTAGAGCAGAGGTGGACGAATCCTGGATTGCAATGTGGCAAAAAGGCTTGGTCAATAGAGGTTTGACCTCGGATTAGAAAGAAAGAGAAAATATATAATGTTTGAAAAGATAAATTTTTAATATATTTTCTAAAAAATGTACGTGATTGAGTTTTAAATCAAAAGGATGGATATTTTAAAGTTTTAACTTTGAAGCATTTTAAATTTTTCAAAATTTAAAATCAAATATGCAAATCTGATCATTTCTACCAGAGGATACTATTTTCAAATTGACTTTTAGTGGGTTTCCAGAAGGCGAAGTATGCCTTATTATATACCGCCAGAATTGTGAAAGTCTGAATTTTCCAATTCCAAGGTTAATTTCTACACAAAAATGCATCTGTTCAAGATACACAGGGTTTTCTCCTAGGTGTCCAACTTGCAACCGATTTCAGGTATGAAAGTTCAAAATTGATTTTTAACAAAGTAATGACTTGAATGGGTTAAAGAGACAGTGAAAATATAGTTGGCGTCACATTCACTCAGTAAAAACTAAAATTTCACTAGTATTTTCATGGGGCAATCAAATATTTTGATGACTCAAAGGTTTCATCATTTCAACGGAGATATTTCTCAAATCAGTTACAGTAATGACAAAGCAAAAATCAGATCAGAGGGAGATGGAAGAAAGAGGTTGTTCAGTTGCCAAGCAAAGGAATTTTGAAGGGACACTTGTCAGTTGTATAATGAATCCAGGAATTCTTTCTTTGCTATATCTTTCTTTTCTTTCTCTATTGTAGGTTGTTGGCTGGTTTTCTATTTTCCAATTCTTGGAGCTCTACTCAGGCTGTGAAAGCCACACACCCAGCATATCTTGTATGAATAGCATATGGATTTTATAGATAGTTCTGATACAGAAGTGTGATCTTGTATCTTGTTTTATGCATTCCTAATGTACTTATTTCAAGGAGATAAATACAATGTGCAGAAGGTTTTGAATTTCAATATAATTTTGTCTCCTTTCTTGTTGAATTTGTAATTTTATATTTTCAAGAACAAAGATCTTGAACCTATTTGCAATTGCCCGGTTGCATGTTTGAGGTTTGCTTTCCTTTGACTCAAGGAGTCATATAATTGCTTGTGGTTTCAGAAAAAGTTACAGATTCATTAAGAAGGATGTGTGAAAATATGTGGTTATATTGGATATTGTTGTCTAATTCATAAGGTGAATAGACTGAACATGAATGTCTCAACATATGCCATATGTTGATTGATGTTCAAGGATGTGTAATTCTGGAGTATAGGATTGCCCTAATGGATAAGGCACTGGTCATTTGTAGGATCATTAAGTTTTTGCTGCATATTGGACATGCTGTCTTTTCTCAATATCAATCAACCATTTTCCCTTCATGTTGAAGTGGACATTAAAGTTTAAACCCTCACTCAGTTTATGAGTAATATAGGTTTGCACCTGGCTATTGTAGAATCTGTGTTGTTTCATAATCCATTAGGAGATATTAGGGGTTTCATCTGCTATCATAGATCCTGATTATGTTTATTACACTAGTTCCATATGTCAAATCTAAAGAGGTTCACCCGCCTAGGTTTTGAAGAGCTTGAATTAGAAGAAGGGTCATGCCTTATAGTTTGCCCTGTGTTTGAAATGATATGTTGATAATGGGAGTTAGCTTCCCCTAGATGTGCCATATTCTCATGGGGATAATTGAAAAATGGTAACGTTTTCAATCACCAACAACCTCTTGGCTATGAAATTAACATAGATGAAGCATTAGCAGCAATAATTACATTATTAGTAGAGGAAATAGACAAGGATGCACCACATTTTGGAACCTATGACATGGTGAGATCAAAAGTGGATATGGAGTTAAATATTGCCTCCACTCTAAAAAGAAGGATAAACTTGTTAAGAAGATAAAGGCCAAATTTGGTGAGGGCACTACAAAAGAAGAAGAAGAAGAAGAAGAAGAAGCTGAAGATGATGAGGAGGAATAAGGTTAGGGGCCACTTGCTATAACCCAAGGTATGGGGGAGGATGCTAAAGAGGAGGAAGGTGTTGAGAAAGAAGCACCAAAGCTAGAGCCCAAGTTAAGAAAAGCTCAAAAACATCTAGTTGCACAACCAAAGGGAAAGAAGAAGGCAATAAAGCCAAGCCCAACCAAGCCAACTACAAGGGAAAATACTAGGGAAACTACTTAGGTGGCTAAGGAACAATAGAAGAAGAAGGAAATAGAACAAGGAGGGCCTGAAAAGTAGAAGAAAATAAGAAAGTATGTTGCACCTCCTACATTAGATGAAGAAAGGACAAAGTCTGATGAAGATCAATTTAGATTGGTAAAATTTTCTACCTAATCTGAATTGGAAAACATTTGTAATAATAGTAGAGACAATATATATTTAAGTGGCTTGAAGACCATTGATTTAAATAAATTTCCAAAGAAACAAAAAAACATAGTGGAAGAGTCCATCTACACTATGATGGTTAAGTTCAAGGCCACGCCACTTAAACTAGACAACTCAATGGCTAAGGAGCTAAGCTCATTAGCTAAAAATAAATGGCATTACTATCTCAAAATGGAGAAAGAAATAAGGGAGTCAACATTGTCTTGTGTAATGGTATACCTAACAAAAGGTCAAATAACTAAGGCTAGCAAAAAGCATGGAAGCAAATTTGCACCCAAATATAGAGGCTTTAGAATTTTGTAGAACCAAATAGAAGATGTTGTGCAAAACTTCACACAAATGTGGAAACTAATTTATGGATTGACAATTGTGAAGGAAGGGAAAGAGGATCTATTTGAGGGGAGAAATAATGAAAACAAAAAAGAAAATGGGAAAGATGAGGAAGGAGAGAGAGAAAAAGAAGAAACAGTGGAGAAGACATAGGGTGAAGAGGCAACAGCTAAAGAGTGACAACCAAAATAGAATGTCCAAGACACCCAATTCCCACCACCAAGTCCTTAACATATAGCACTTTCAAAGACTATAATTGTCAAGGATGTTCTTGACACTTTAGCTCTTAACATCAACCCATTGACTATAGAGGATCTCAAAAAGATCCTTCACCAAACTACACTGCAATCACAACTATGTACTAATCCATTTTGTCTGAGTGTGCATGAGTTACAGAAGGCTATAGCATAAATCACTAGGGAGAAGGTGAATACATAAGAACCACCTTCACAACATCCCATAGCTACAATAGATCAACCTAAGGAGCAAGAATCATAAGATAAAACTCCTAGGGTTGGTCATACAATCACAACAACAACTACTGAGGAGCTAGCAAAGGAACAAATGGGACAAGATGTTCCAACTGCACAAAGCCAACATACACCTCCTCAAATAATCATTATTGATCAAGATAGTAGAGAAGAAAATAAAGAAGAGGAGAGAATCCGTAAAGAAAAGGAGCAGGAGGCAATATAAACATTGGCAAACTAGCCTACCTCAGGAAGTCCTACTAAGAAGCCAAGTACTAATGTGGTACCATTAAAAATTTCAGCATCAAGCTCGAGCT
This sequence comes from Cupressus sempervirens, assembly GCA_028749045.1. Lineage (NCBI taxonomy): Eukaryota > Viridiplantae > Streptophyta > Pinopsida > Cupressales > Cupressaceae > Cupressus > Cupressus sempervirens. The sequence continues at coordinate 559,918,685 of CM053790.1, forward strand.
CCGCCAAGGTTGCAAGGGAAATTCACTATGGAGACCTTACACTTGATGAATAAATATTCATAGCTAGCTATGACTCCAAAATAATGAATTTAGCATAGATAAGTGAAGTGTAAGAGGCACTTGAGAGAAGGAAGAAACAAGAGATACTCATAAATGAGTATAGATAAAAGCAAGCACTTGTGGAAATCAAAGACATATTTCTTGATGCATTTAGCTTGCTAATACTTGTTGAAACCTAGCCCATCATGGAGCAACTATCCAACATAGTGGACCAGGTACAGAATGAAGACCTTGAAACTAAAGTCAAATTATTAGAATGGTTTGAAAAGATGTTTCAAATGAAAGTCAATGAGAAGATATCTAGTGAAATAACACTTTCACAAGCTGAATTGGCTAAGAGGATTGAAAAGGCAAAAATAGTACTTGGGAATGTATTCTGATTGTACTCCAAGATGTGTGATTCATCATATTTCACACAAGAAACTAGACAAAGGATATTGAGCTAGGAATGAAATCTCAAGATTTCTAGCACACAGCTACCTAAATATCTAGCTCAAAGTGAGAAGCATTCTGTAACTACACTTCACACATAGAAATAGTTAGTTGTATTGAAAGTAGAAGAGGCCAATCTAAAGGATAAATTAATATAGATTCAATCCTCCATTACTCCCCATCTAGAAGGCCTACATAAACAAATAGCCTATGCAAAAAATGTTCTAAAGAAAGATCCTAATCTTTCTACTTTAGAAGCCCTATTACATCTTGCATCAGAGACAACCATCTAATAGAAATCATTGGAAATTACTTTGGATAATTGGGATGCTTCTCTAAAGATGATCATAGAGGTAAATAAAACTTTTTTGGCTAAATATTCTATTCATTCTTAGGACCCTTTGACATAAGTGTCAAAAAAGGGGAGATAAGCATTGTGTAAATAAAAAGTGAGAGATATAATGTTTTGGGGGAGACATAAATAAGAATTAGAGACAATAAATTCTTTGGTGGAAGTAATAATGAATATCTAAAGGGGGAGATATTCAAATTTTGAGGAAGTAATAAGGAGACGCGACCAAAATGCAAAAATTGCAAGAAGATGTAAACAGGGGAGCAGAAATAGAGTACAAATAGGTAGATACAGAGTACAAACAAGGTAAAGATTATCAGATAGATTAGCATGAGACAAATTCAGCACAAGAGTTTTGGTTATAGAATTGGCACATCAGCTCAAGAGGAAGTTACAATATTTTGAGGTATACAAAAATTTTGAACAAGTTTTTTGAAGTCTTGTATATATGTCAAACAGATTATGTAGTATACTCATAGAGATCAGATTCAGAATGTTTAAGTATTTTTTCCACCAAGGGGAGATTGTTAGTCTTAGATTGGTTTTGATAATTGAGTGTCAACACACTTAACCAATTCTCAAGATGATGCCGAGTATAATACAGAAACTAAGCTATAGTGTCTGCCTAGCCAGAGAATTTCATAGGTGTTGAGTGAACGTTAGGTGTTGAGTGATCTTTAGGTGCTAAGCACAGTTCAAGTGTCAAGTGATAAGTGATTTTGAGTAGAGTATTAATACCAATGAAACATAATTTCTATAGGAGACAAGTGAGCTAGAATTCCTATATGTGCCAAGTACCAGTAATTAGTAAGTGTCGAGTAACATAGAATCAACATATGAGTTTGTATCTTCATAAACTTAGATGTAAAACATTTTTTTTTGAAGTCGGCATATGATGAATCTCGAAGAATCTTGAAAATAAGATCAAATCTTTTATGTTACCTATGTAATCAGCATGTAGCCAATAAGAAAAATGGAGAAGGTATGCAACCAATAGGAAAAGTGCAAGAATTGAGTGGGAAATGAAAATTTAATATTGGTCATAGATTCATACCTAGCACTAAGTCTTCAAAATCTTTAAAAGGAGGAGAAAATCCCATTGTGTATGCATGAGAGAGAAGTGTATGGGTGAATTATAGTGAAGTACAAAAGGGTGAAAAGACTTAGTTAAGAACAAAGTAGCATTGTAGAATCTAGTTGATCAAGAATAGAGTATCAGAACTTCAAAAGAGTGACATATCAGAGCAGTCAGCATAGAACAAGGATCTAGAATCAGCAATTGAGTATTGAAAGTCATTAGATCAAGACTTTCAAATACTCTCTAGCAATTGTATTAGGAATGAAAATCCTATGGACTTAGGTTGACTTAGAAGCCATTTGTAAATCCTTTAATAGGGTGACATTCTAAGTGAATGTACTAAAGTCCTTTAAGTAGGCCTACTTTTAGTAGGGTTGTTAAATCCTTTAACTAGGTCACTTTTAACAAGGTGTAAAGTCTTTAACATGATAGGCCTTTCATAGTACAGACCGTTGGAAGTGGTCAAGCATTGTAACCTTGAATAGTTACATATTGTTGTAGTGATACTTTGTGTGTGTCATCCCCACCCTAGTTTTACCTTCTCATTTTGGAGGGTTTCCAAGGTATCGAATCTTGTGTTGTCTATTTTTATGCATGGCTTTTACTTTCATGTTTAAAAGATGGATTAGATGCATGTGAATATTATCGGCTAAAAGATTTTAAATAGGATTAAAGTTAGTTACTTCTGATTCACCCCCCCCCCCCCCCAACCCCCGCTGCTTCTTAGAAGTAAATCTTCCCACTTGTAAATTCCAACAATACATACATACATACATACATATATACAAACATATACACATACATACATGAATACAACAATGCTCTTCCTAAGAGTTTACAATTGTTCAACAAAATTAATGTTCTATAAGTAAATGCATCTAAAGGTACTATACCATTGCATACAATAGTTAAACTGGTGTAGTTGCTTATTAACTAGGTTGATTACTTCATTATCATATGATCTAATGGTAATGTTGGTTATTATTTTGACATACATGAAAATATTATTATTATTCATTATTATATATACATACATGAAAACAACAATGCAATTTCTATGAGTTTTCAATTATTTTAAAAAATTAATGTTTTACAAGAAAATGAACCTTAAGAACTATTAGCTCTGAAGCAAGAACAAGGTGTTCAAATAGTATAATTTTTTTGATATGAGTGGTCTACAAGTGAGGGTATTGACCAATCTTGAAAACTTGAATGCTGAAATGAAAGCTATCAATGATCAAAAACCTATGCTAGGGTTACAACACAATGTGAAGTTTATTTTAGATAAGGTATAGGAAGATGTTTAGAAATTTGATATTAAAAATTTTAGGTACAAGAGGGAAGGAGAAGGAGTGGATTTATAAAGAGAAGGAGAATGAGTGGCTTTAGAAATAGACAGAACAAAAAGAAAAATTAGTAGAAAACATAGAGGATATTATGGGAGCCACTAGATTGAATCCAAGAAAGTGTTATGGTAGGTACTATGACATTGTAATCACTTGAAAGTATCTTTGAGAATTTATAGTCCAAATATCAAATGATTATAAGATATTTCAAGTTTCGTAACCACTTCAACATCCTTTGAATGGTTTAGAGGTAATTTCATTGTGTCAAAGGATTTTGCAAGGGAATGAGCCTTGTGATTATGTCATTTATATAGAAGGATAGCTTTCTTTTTCAACTCTTTACACTCAACTCTTCCCTGAAGTTATTCTTCAATTCCTTGCATATGCAATTTAATCACCTTGGAAAATAGTATTTGATCCTTTTAGCTAGAAATAACTAATTCTTCATTTTATTGTACCTAATCTGATGATAGCTCTACAAGAATTTGTAATCAACCCAACAAATCAAAAACCAGATTCATTTAATTGGGTATGGATAGTTTATTTCTAAAAATATTTGCTATGATATATTTTTCTAAAATTTCTTGCAAGCTCTACCCATTTTTCTTGTTTTGCATTATTTTTGTGGAGGATCTTGAGGTAAGTCACTTAACACAAGTTAAGTGATATTTATTGTTTTATTATTTGGATTCTAGAATATGTATGCAGTTGGATCAATTTTTCTAGTCTAATATGTAATAAAAACCTTTAAAAAATATCTCTAGGTATAAATGTTCAAAAGGAGATATAAAATGATACCTTTTTAGAAGGAAAATAAAAAAACATTTACATACCCTTTAAGAAAATTGTAGAGCTAGGGCATGGAAACAAAATCATAGAGAAAGGACACACCACAACAACAAAATTATAGAGGAAGGACATGACATGGAAACAAAATCATAAAGCAAGGAAACAACACGAAAATCGTAGAGCAAGGGCATGGAAAAAAAATGCAAAGATCACAAAGGCATGAATACCAAATCACAAAGCAAGGGCACAACAATGAAACATAGAGATATAAATCAGAGGAAAGAAATGTACTAAACACACATGCATAATCATGAGGCTTATTCCCTTGCAGATTCCATAATCTAGTTAAATATGCATATATATCAACCTAGCTAATCGACAACTAGACCCATTTAATTGGTTATGGCTTGTTTCTTTCTAAAAATATAAACTATGATATAATTTTGTAAAATTTCTTGTGAAATTGGCCTATTTTTTGTGGTCTACATTATTTTTGTGCAAGATCTTGAGGTAAGTCACTTAGCATGGGTTAAGTGAGTTTTATTGTTTTATTATTTGAATTCTGGAGTATGTATGCAGCTAGATCATATATGTAATAAGAACCTTGAAAAAGATCTCTCTGAATATACAAAGAGATACATGTTTATAAGGAAATATAAAGACATACATGTTTACAAGGAAAAAATTATTAAATACATACCCATTCTCACCCTTGAAGAAAATTGTAGAGCTAGGAAACATAGATAACAAGGGCATGACATGACAATGAAATCAGAGATAAGGGCACAACACAATAATAAAATTGTAAAGAAAGGGCGCGAAACGACTATGAAATTACAGAGCAAGGGTAGGACAATGAAATGTAGAGATCATGAGGGCATAATAACCAAATTCACCAATCACAAGGGCATCTTTGGAACATTCATATCTCTCCACCTCATTTGCGTGCAATGCTCTCCAAAATCAAAACAAATGGAAAACAATTTCTATGTTTCTTTGTTTTTTGTTTTATTCTTGTGAGGAAATTACAATTATGATACCAATGTTAGTATTGTGACATCATCAAAGATTATTTCAAAAAAAAATGAAAATCACCACAAATTACATCATCATCGCAAATTACCATCACAATTTGACCCCAAATGTTTTAGTGAGAGCCTTTAACATATTGCAAAATGAAGTTGAAGAAGTAGTGAATCAAAGAATAACAATTTGGAAAGTTATTTATGGTTTATCTAAAAAGGATGTAGGGAAGGTAGGTGGTGCTAAGGAGCAAGAACTTGAGAAACTTGTAGAGGAAAAAGGTGGATAGGGAGAAGAAGTCCAAGTCAAGGATGGTAACATGGGAGGAAGTAGAGAGATAGTATCATAAGAGGCCACAACTAATCAAAAATAACAAGGTGATTAGAATGTACCAGAAATACAAGTTCCAAGTGTCACTCCTTCACAAGTAGACCACGTGAGTCAACATGACTTAGTGAAAATAAAGTATTTTCTTAAGAATTCATCTCACAACATGAATCCTTGACTAAGGAAGATCTCAAGAAAATTTAACTTACTCCACCATGGCAACAAAGCTATGTAGCAATCATGTGTAGGTGAGAGCATATAAGATTGAGAAAGAATAATTGGCATCTATAAAGCATAAATCATAAGACACATCTAATGTGCCCCCTCAATCTATAGAGGCAAAAGAGAAAGAGAAAATGGATCTTCTAGAAGATCAAAGTACAAACATTGATTAGACAATTGTTTCCATTAAAACACATATTGTCATGCCTATAGTGGTATTTCTGATGAAGGAGGCACTGACAAAGAATGTCAACACATTAATGCTAAACATTTTCAAAATGCAAGCCACATTAACTATTGAAAAAGATGGAACTCAAGTTTACATAGTTCTGTATTGATATTGTGGTAATTGATCATGTAGTGGGGGTTGATGTTGTCATTCCTTCTCTAGTAGTTGTTGGAGGTGAGGAGTGGTAGCCCCAAACCTTCAATGGGCATGCAATGCAATTTTTTTGGGTGCTTTTATAGGAAAATAAAACTAGAAACATTTTTAAAACCCTAAAATGGTTGATTTTTAGGTTGTCTTAAAATGTTGTTATAAGTGGCTAAGATGCATAATCCATTATAATATTTTTTTTAAAAAAAATTGGACAATAGAAAGGTTGAAGGTTATGTAGGTGGACATAGCCGAGTTTTTGGTTGAACCATATTAAATTTGTGTGTTATCTATGTTCTTTGTGTTTTCTTTTATTGTTTTTGCATATAACTCTTTATTCTTATATTATTTTGGATCTATCAAAACCTAATAATTGGTATCAAAGCAAGGTTTTCTACTATAGATTGATAGGACTCTCAGATTTGAGTGGAGTAATGGAGGATTGCAGATTCAAATTAAAAAAATCAATGGCTAGAATTTCTAGTTATTGAAAATGTAGATAGAATATTAAACTTATATAAAAATGATTTGTGGAAGTCATTTGAAGGAAAAGAGAAGACACAGGGAACCATCATAGATGAAGATTGGGAGCTATTGGATAGGAAGGCACTAGGATCTATTCAATTGTGCCTTGTACTATCTATAATGTTCAATATATCAAAGGCTAAAATGATAGTAGATCTGATGTAGACATTGTCTACATTATATGAGAAACCCTTAGCTTCAAATAAGGTATTTCTTATGAAGCATTTTTTAAATATGTAAATGGGTGAGGGAGATCTATAGAAAATCATTTAAATGAATTTAACACAATTACCAGTTAGTTTTCATCCATACAAATTTTATTTGATGAAGAGGATAGGGATCTCTTAACCTTATGTTCTTTGCTAGAAATCTAGAATAGCTTGGCTATGGATGTAAGTAACTCTATATCTGGTTTAAATACTTTGAATTTTGTTGAATCTTTTGCTGTTATCCTAAGTGAGGAAATGTGATGCAAAAGCATAGGTGAAAATTTGACCTCATCAAGTTCCTTTTAAAAGTGGAGGATAGAGGAAGAACAAGGGAAAGAGGAAAAGGTCCTTCACATGACAAGTCATGAGGGAAAACAAAGAGAGGGAATTCTCAATGTAAAGGAAAGAAAGATTGATGATACTGCAGAAAGCCTAGTCAGCTAAAGAAAGAATATTGGTGTTAGAAAAATAGACAAGGAGATGAAAATGAAGATGATAGTAAGGAAGCTAATGTTGCAAGTAATTCTTTACAATATGCTTTAATATTATGTTTGGATCATGTTAATGATTCCTAGGTAATAGATTATGGAGCTTCATTTCATGCTACACCTGATAGCAATTATTTTCAATATTATGTTCAAGGTGATTTTGGATAGGCATATTTGAGTGATAATGAGCTCTTTTGCATTGTTGGGAAAGGAAAAATAAAGATCAGGTTTCTAAACATAAATGACTGGATACTATAGGAGGTCAGGCATATCCCTAATTTTAGAACAATTTCAATTTATGCTAGACAACTAGGTAGTGAAGGATGCATAGTCATGTTTTAAGAGAATATTTAGAAGGTGACTAAAGGTATGAAGGTAGGCACATTATATCTATTTATTGGTAACACTTATTCTAACTTAGCTACTAATAATAATGTTAATGCAAGGAAATATACTATAGATGTCACAAGAACATATTTAAAATGTGGTATCATAGGCTTGGGCACATGAGTGAGAAGGGGATGACCTTCGCTCTAAAAATATATTTCTAGGACTGAAAAATATCGAATTAGAGTTCTGTGAAAATTGTGTTTATGGAAAACAAAAAAGAGTCAGATTTCTTAGAGTTGGGAAAGAAAAGAATAGTGGGAAGTTAGAGCTAGTTTATTCAAATGTATGGGGACCAGCTTAGGTATCATCTCTTGGTGTCTCTCATTATTATGTTATTTTTATAGATGATCAAACTAGTCAATCATAGGTATATTTCTTAAAACATAAATCTGATGTTTTTGAAACATTTAAGAAATGGAAAGGTGTGGTTGAGAATGAGACAAGAAATAAGTTGAGGTGTCTTGGATCTGATAATGGAGGTGAGTCTTGTAGCATATCCTTTGAAGATTACTATTCTATTAATGGAGTTTGAAGGCAAAAGAAAGTTGTACGAAGCCCACAAGAAAATGGGGTGTCAGAAATAATCAAGAGGACAATCATGGAACGTGCAAGGAGCATGAGTTTGCATGTTGGACTACCTCTTCCTTTCTAGGTAGATGTTGTAAATATTGTTATTTATTTGATCAACAAAAGACCTTTACCCCCTTTGGATGGTGCTATTCTAGAGGAAGGATGGACTAGAAAAAAGGTAAATTATTCATTTCTAAAAACATTTTGTTGTGAAGCATTTGTCTATGTTGATAAAGAAAATAGAATGAGGCTTGATGCCAAATGTCTAAAATGTGCCTTCATTGGATATGGAGTAGATGACTATAGTTATCACTTATGGGATTTTTAAAATCTTAAAATAATCTGAAGAAGAGATGTTATATTCAATGAGAAGGCTATGTATAAAGAAAATTTACATTAAAAGGAGCATGAACTAGTTAAACAAGAATATGTGGTGTTGGATGAGACTCCTAAAACTAAAAATTCATTGGTACCTAATGCTAAACAAAAATAGGTTATCCCACAAACTTTTGTAAGTGTTATATGTTCTACAAGATCAAGTAGACCTCCATAAATGTTTTCTTCTTCTATGTATTTTGTTTTATTAACTAATTCTAGTGAACTAGAAGAATATGATGAAGCAATGCAAATGGATGCCAACCAACAATTGAAGCTAGGCATGAAAGAGGAGATGGATTCCTTGTTGAAAAATAAGACTTGGGACTTAGTCCCTCTACCTAAAAGAAAAAGAGCCTTGCCTAAAAAATGGGTTTATAGGCTAAAGTAGGAAGATGGAGGAAAGGAAAGGTATTAGGCCATACTTTTGGTAAAGGGTTTTGCATAAAAAAAGGGTATAGATTTTGATGAAATATTCTCTCTTTTTGTAAAAATGACTTCAAATAGAATTGTACTAAGCCTTGTGACTGTAGATGAATTGCACCTTGAACAACTAGATGTCAAGACAAATTTTCTCCATGGAGATTTGTAGGAAGAAATTTAAATGCAACAACCAGAGGGATATGAGTTCAAGGTTAAGGAGAATTTTGTGTGTTGGTAATAGAAAATTTTGTATGGCCTAAAGCATAAACCTTGACAATGAGATTTAAAATTTGGTAGTTTCGTGGAAGAACAAGGGTACCATAAATATCATTTTGATCACTATGTATATTTTAAGAGATTGGCTAATGGGAGCTACATTATTATGTTACTCTATGTTGATGGCGTGCTTATTTTTGGGAATAATATGCAACAAATAAATGACCCTAAAAAGAAATTAGAAAGTTCATTTTCTATGAAGGATCTAGGTGTTGCTAAAAAAAATGCTTGGTATGAGGATTATAGGGGATAGGAAAAATAGAACCTTGAATTGTCCCAAAGTGAGTACACAAAGAAGCTATTGAAAAGATTTAATATGCACCATGTAAAAGAAGTTAGTGCATCTTTGGCTAGTCATTTCAAATTTACTAAGGAAATGTAACCAAAAGCATAGGAAGAGGTAGATAAAATGTCTAACATCCCATATACATCAATAGATGGCAGTCTAATGTATGCAATGGTATGCACATGTCCAAATATTTCTTATGCAGTGGGATTTTTTAGAGGTATATGAGAAATTTGGGTATGGAACATTGGAATGCTGTCAAATGGATTCTTTAATTTTTGAAAGGTGTTGGTTAATAGTTTTTCCCTCTTTCTAACTCCATTTCACCTTGACTCTACATGCCCCAAATGTGAGGAAACAAAAGGATGTTTACCAACAAATGGGTCAGTGTAAGTATTCTATCGCTACCCTCTAAATTAATTAGATATAGCTCCCTATGATTTGCAATGATATGCTATGGATACATTTTTATGAGATTAGAAGTCCTTACATTATAAGGTCTTAAACTAAGAGTAGTAAAGGATAACAAAACTATTTGTAGGCCGAAACAATTAAGGAAAAATAGATTTGGAGAACCTATCACACCTAATGGAATGACTATAATAGACTATCTTGAGATTCCCAACCCTTAACTTCTATTCTGAATGTAGTCTTCATCATCTAAATGTGAAAAGGAACGAAACTATCTACCATGATATGAAATGAACAAGAGAGGAAATGAAATCATATATGAGGAAAGTAAATGAAATAACTTCTACTACAAATATCAAAATGAAATAGAATCCACTTTATTATCATAGGATCACATATAATTCTCCTTCAACACTTAATCTAGAACTAATCTATGCATGGGCAACAAAACATGACAAGAAAATATTGTAAATGGAATTACAGACCAATTCACCATAAAATTTGCTGACCCTTGTTATGTCAAAAGAGACTACATTTATAGTCTATTGTTATCATTTCTAAATTCTAGCAGAACAATAGTCCTATAATAAAGAATAAAATATGGAAATATCCAATTTGTATCATGATATGAGCACGTGCTATCTCTTCTATTAACTATTATGAATCCATGATATTCCTAAAAACACTCCATGACTATTCATCTTCATGTAGTCTAATAAAATCCTGGAGAAATTTTTTTATTCTTCATTTTGTCGTGCCCAAACAATGAGGGCAAAAACGCACAATTTTTTTTTTTTTTTTGATAATTGAAATGCACTAAGATGATAAAGTTATGATCACATCTTAAGTATAGGATCTCTACATTAACTTATAACAATATGATATCATTAGTTAAAAGACAATGTCAAAGTGATCGAGTTTAGATTAATTGAAAGTAACTAATCAAAATCAACTATAAAAACTTTTAGACAATTATCAGTTTACAAAATTAATTGATATTAAAAAAAATCACTTTAAGGAAAAACAATTTAACTAGAATTAAAACTGAATATATGTATATCAAATTTATTAATTTTAAACATTTCAACTATTTTTAACATATTCCTAAACCATCAAAATCTTACTAAAATTTAAATTTAATGAAATAAAAACTAATATAAATCAATAATACATTTAAACTAATTAAAATCATATCAGTATAGCACTAACGTTACACTAATTTAAATGATGGTAGATCTTATAAATTAATATTAATTTAACATGATACTTAGTTCATAACCAAACTACACTTATTATTCTAATTCTAATACAATCGCAAATCAAATACAAAATTCAATTGTCACAAAATTAAAACTATAATAGCAACTAAACTATATTCAAAATATATATATATTCGAAGACTAATTTAATATTAATCTTAAAATCAACGAATCTTTTAACTAATCATTATGTTATGACTTTCTAAGTTGATTAACAACTAAATTAATTATAAAACTAAACTAACTACATCTAATGTAATCTAATCTTTAAATTAATTAAATACTATGCAAAAAAAGAATTAACCAAAAATATAGCTAAATTTATTTAATAATTATCAAAACAAATCTTTAAGATTTAATTGAATTTAATGCTTTAACTCAGCTATATATATATATATATATATATATATATATATATATATATATATATAATTTTATTTTTAAAAGAAACAAATGAACATCAAAAACAACCATTAATATTAAACTAACCAAATTTCATTGACAAATAAATAATAAAACTATACTAAATTAAAGCTACTAAAATATAAATATAAATATTTACAATACTCTAAAAAAAATAACTACCTATCAAGCAATGACTAACTAAATCTTAAACTAACTAAAATACTAACTTAACTTAACAAAACTAATCTAACTAATCCTATATTAACCCCTTAACATTCTAACTTAATAAAAAAAACATTAATAAAACAATAAATAACAACTAAACTAACCTACATACTAACCTAACATCTAACTAACCCTTAACACCTAAGCTACCCCTACACTCTACTCTCCCCACCCCACATCCTAGCTCAACTCTGTGCTTCCCAACCCAGTGCGCTGCCCAAGGACTGACCCTGCGTCAGTCCTGTTCCCTCCTCCAACCCAACTTGACATGGTTGAGGACCAAGGCCACCCAACAGTATGCAAGCCCCAATAAATTAAGAAAGTAAGAAAATAAACTTGCCACTAGCTAGCATAAACATAAGTAAAAATGAAAAAAAACAATGAGTGCTCCAACTAAGGGAAGAAAAAGGTGGATGGGACATGGGGGCAGGGTGACGTCACCCCCCCCCCCCCCCCCCAATGTTGATTTGCTGACAAGCTAAAAAAAACACTTTTTAAATAAAACCCTTTTAAATAATCTTTCCAAAACTGACGTCCAAGATGGAAGAGATGGTTAATACATAAAGTCATAAAGTTTATTAGGTAGCAAGTAGATATTTAGGATATTAGGAATTAGCATAATATTACTTTAGTTATTGATATTCATTTTATTGATTATTAATTTTGAAATTAAATTTGAAACAAAGAATTAAAAGGGAATATTCTATGTTCCACAAAAACCATTTAATTCTTTCTTCCATGCAAAATCCAGAGAGCATTTTGCTCTTAGGGAAAAAATTTTGAAACTTTATTTTTTTCTAAGTATGAATTTTTAAGCAATGTAAATGATCTTTCAAAAAGGGGTATTATTATTTTATTTTCTTAATGGCTTTAAAACATAGGTCCAATAGCTGACAACAATGCAATATTTATTTGATCTTCTAATAGGTACAAAATTGTATTGAAATATTAATCATATCCATCTTCCTTTCTTAACATACTTAAACTCAAAATTTCTTAATTGAATGTCATCATATTCATCCTGTTTTGATGTGCATCTATCCAAATTTAAAATTTGCAAATAAATCACATGACAAGCAATTATACTCAAACACCAATTTTATTGGCAAACCTAATTCAAGGGTTCAGCCGGGAAAGAATCAGGAAGAAAACTCGGCTTCGTTGCCAATCCAACAAAGTTTGAAAATACAATTACATAAGATTTCAATCCTGAATTACATCACTTAAATTAAATTTCCTTCATTACCCTCATCAAGGGTTCCATATCAAATTCTGCAACACATTACTATGAACTGAGGAGGAAACAAATATCTGATTGGGTTACAACCAAGCATAACCAAGAGACAATCAAACAAGCATAATCATACATGGTTTACACAATAAGATTAACAATGAATCAAAACTAGGGAAAGGTGGATTCTTCCAACCAGGAGAAGTCAAGCACAATACCAAACAGATACCCAATCGGGGCTATATACCAAGAACTTTCATTCTTCCATTTCAACATACCATAATCATACAAGGTTTGTGCTGACAGGTAGGGGTCCATAACACCCTACCCTTTCTCCCTTTTCTCATCCTGAGAAGAGACTCTACAATAGTTGGAGTCTGACTAAACAGACCTTTCCCAAAATTGGTCACTTCTGCCCTCTCCAAGGGTGAGTAATACCAAAACACCCATACAAGAAAAATCTCAAAAAAATTGCAAACATAAACATGAAAGGAAATCAACCAAAATAACATGGTTTTCAAATCTTCCCAACATACCCACAACCATACAAACATTGAAACAACAATAAGGTAGCGTGAGCACAAAACAAAACATGGAAACTGAATAAGGGAGATGAGAATTTCCTACCTTCACAAAGAGGTAATGGCAAAGAACAAGTTTGGGTAGAGTTTCCACTTCCTTCCTTCAATCTTGAAAACTCCTCTCTAAATGTAGAGATTGGGTAACCACGTCCACAAGTCTAAGAAGGTCCTCTAAATAAGCCTTAAACTCAACCACTAAAGGAGCAATAACTATTTCCACCCACTAGGAATTCTAGAAACTCCTGACTCAACCTACACTATGGTTAAACCCTAAATGGAGATGAGGTGAGGTGACTCAAGATAGCCATGGTCAATTTTCGCACAAAGGCAAAATGAGACTTTTTGAGTGGCCTCAAAAGTCAAAAAAAGGGGCTTAGGGGTTGGAAAAGACCCCTAACCCATACCCATACCCTTTGGGTATAAAAATTTCATGTTTTAAGCCTTAGGAAAAAGGTTTAGAGCCAAACAAAAGTTAGGAAATAATTAGGACCAACAAACAACTCTAACAAAATAGATTAAGCACTAATCTGGATTAAGGGATGACTAACCTCGATTAAGAACCCAATTAGCAACTGACACTAACTTAAGCCAACTTGGGTCCAAAGGTTACACAACTAACCCTAATCAACACACTGAAGAACATAAACAATTTACGAGTGTCAAGCGACACTAAAAGAACATAGTTACGAACACTAACATTCACTAAACACCGATAGATACATACATACATCTCACAATACAATGCGTGAATTACGAACAACAAGGTTTCCAAAATTAGCACAAAGAGATCAGTTATGTTCCTTCGTAGGGTTTCTTGGCTAAACATCTGCACACTCATTGCACACATCAGTAGTCTCGTAAAATTACATGTACATAAATGTATACATATCAAAAATTCTTATAAATTAAAACATACATCAATAAGGGTTCCTCTCATCCTATTCAATTCATAACCATTTAAAATATCTTAAACCAAATTGTTAATCCTACCTCTTATTTAATTCATCAACATACATATACATAAAACATTAAATGACAACATCAAATATCTAAAAGTGACATCACACAACATAAAATAATATAATATGTTTTGAGCATCAGATAATGTCTCGACATCTCGAATCGTGAGTATCAAAATGATAAAGTAACATCTAATGCTACGAAGGGTCAGGGCGAGGCCTCACACATTTTCTATTGTTTTGTGCCAAACCCATGTATTTCATATTCTAATGGTCACTACTTTTTTGAATTCCTATCGTTGATCTAAACTGACGGTCAAGATTAAAACATTATGACTTCCGTTATAACTTCCTTTGTGGATCCCTCTTGTCACTTTGTCACATCGAATAACAATCAACCAACTTAATATAGCAAGATAGTGACATCATGGATCTCTTTTTGATTTGGCGATGGTAACAAAATGATGTTAGGTCTATTTGTTTCACGGTTTGGGTCCCCTTTTTCCAACTAGGTACACCATAGCGAACAGTTGACACCATTCCATTGCTTGGATGATTTGACATTGACTTTTCCTCCTTAGAGACACTTAGTGACTATATTCTAACTATGCTTCATGAAATGTGATGGCCCACCAGACACATGCCTCCATGTCACTATGTTACATAGAATAATGATTGAGCATCTTTATATAGTGACATAATGGCATCCTTAGATCTTCGTTGATTTGATGGTCAATGAGATGTATTATTAGATAGTTTATGATTCCATCTTAAAATATTATCTATTAATCTAGTCTTCATCTAACAATCGTGACTTATTTCCAAGATGATTTGACTATTCAACTTAATGATATGGATAATCAAATGTATTTTGATTCGTTGATTCGATTTCAACTTTGGTCTTTGTCGCTTTTGACTTGGTTCTTTCACCATTTCTAATGATTTATGTACTCTTGCATTTGAATTGAATTGATCCTCTTTGTATCCCATTCTCATGATCTACATTTTCTCTTTAAGCCATGGTCTTTGATGTTTCTCTACTACATTTGCTCTATATATCTATGAAAATGTATCCTTCCCTAGATATAGATATTTGACCATGGAGTTAGAAACTTTTAGAGATGAAGAAATGCTTTCATAAAGAACTACTTCTCAACATAAATCATATATCCAACATGATTAGGAATAAATAATATGAATCATTAGAGATATTTAGATATTTTTTCTCATCAGAAAAGTGCATAACGAACCCTCCCAAAACTTAATCACCTAGCCAAGAAATAAAGTATTAATCATATGATTTCCTAGATTAGGTTAATTCAAAGGGAAATGAGAAGAAAGACCATTCTAAGGGAAAACTAGACTCAAACTCAAAACTTTAACTTCTAACTTGAATCAAGAAACCTAAGAGAAAAGATATAGACTAAAACTTGGGCAACAACTAGCTCTTCTAGTGATTGAAGCATCATAGTGCTTGAAAGAATACAAGAAATATATGGCTCCATATAAGGTTAACAACTTGGAAATAAAAATAATAGTCTAAACTAAGAAAGGAACGAGGAACAACTAAAGGAAAACAAGAAATTAAACTGAGAAAAATGCAAGAAAGGAAAACCTACCTACCTATCTACTACATATGGGTTACTTATTTTCAATTTTGCATTTGATACAACTTCAGATCCTATCCATTATAAAAACATGATAACATTTCTCTACTTGGATATTCCAATTTGAAAGAATTATTTTGATTTTGTTGTGTGATTTGAAAAGGTCCTTTCCACAAGGACTGAAATTTGGAATGCATGCCTCTTGGTTCATGTCTCTTATCCCATAACAACACCAAGTCACTTTCCATAAATTTTCTAGGCCTTTTTCTTCTACCAAATAGTCTCTTTATCATTCCCTAATGTTGTCAACCATCTCTTTTCTCTCTTATTATAGCTTAGTAAGATACACGATCCTCTTCTCTAACCCATCTTTGAAGATATCATCTTCAATTACAATTTTCAATTTACCAAAAATTAGTTCTAATGGTAGTGGAAAATTAGCTTCTACTCCATACACCAATTCAAAAGGTGAGATCCCAATAGCCCTTTTAGGTGTGGTCCTATCAGCCCATAAAGACTCACAAATTTCCTTATGCCAACCTTTTTTATTAACTGAGACTAATTTCTTCAAAATATAAATCAAGTTCTTATTACTAGACTCATCCTTTACATTTCCTTGACGGTAATAATCAAAGGAATGACCAACTTGAATACCATTATCATAGAAAAAATTAATAATCTTTGATGAGGAAAAATAAAATTCATTATCCATTACTAACTTTATAGCAACTCTAAACCTTATCAGAATATATTCTTTGAAGAACTCACATACCACTTTTGAGGAAGTCTTCTTCATTGGCTTAGCTTCAACCCATTTACTAAAATAATCTATTGCAATTGTTATATATGAATGTCCTTGATTGGAGGGAGAATCAATTTGACATATGAAATATAAACTCCATTAATAGAAAGAATCTTCAATTACTACTAGCCTAAGAGGTAAGGCAACTAGCTAAGGTTAACCAGTAAACATCTTGCATTTTTCACAATTAGCCACCCACTTATATGCATCTTTAAACATACCAGGCCAATAAAAACATTGTCTCAATATTTTGAATGTAGTGACAATGATAGAAAAATGTCCTCCACATGCTTCTTTATGTAAAGATCTTAACAACTTCACTTGATTTTCGTTATCCACACATCTCAAAAATGTTCCATCAATAGGTCTCTTATACAAGACATCATCACAAATTATATATTTCAAGGATTTAGTTTATAGATGTCTCCTTTTTGTAGTAGTCAATCCATTCAGGGAATTCACAATATGTTAGAAAATAAGCAATCTTCGAGAACTAGGGATCTTAAAGACTTACTATAAGAAATTTTGGAGTATCTTCTTCTTTGCTTTGTTGATCCTCGGCTAAGGCTTTGAAGAGTGCATTTCCTATTACAAGTTTGGTTAGTTTTATTTCTATATCATATTCTTGAACTTTGGCTATCCACACTCCTCTATTATTGCAAACAACATCTTGTTGTGTCAAAATAATTCTCATAGCAAGATTTGGCACATATAGTATTGAATGAGAATACAACACATAAAATCTAAAATTTTGGAGGGCTCTCACCACTACATATGCATATTTTTCAATTTGAGAATATCTAATTCTTCATTTTTCAATGGTATACTCATGAAAGCTATTGGGGCTTGCATTCTCTCTTTATTTTATTTTATCAATATGGCTGACATTGTATGTTCTAGGGCATAGATGATGAATTCATTAGTGTAATCAAGATGGATAAGTATAGGGGCTTTAGCAATGACATCCTTGATATATTCAAAAGCCCTTTTTCCAACATCACTCCATTTGAAAGTTATATTGCCTTTCATCATATCAACTATACATTTAACTATTTCAAAGAAATTAGGAATAAATCATCTCAAGAAATTTACCTAGCCAAAGAAGGACTTCACTCTAGTTTTAATCAATGGTAAACTTAGTTTCTGAAAAGATCTAGATCAATATTTACTCCTTGGGATACAATATAACCAACTGTAACACAAAATATTGATTTCTTTGTGTTTAGAGAGATACCATGCCCTTTGCATCTTAACAAAACCTTTTCTAAAACTATGATATGATCTTTTCTCTTCTTGAAAAAGACTATCAAATCATCATTATATATGACAATAATTATATCTTTAAAACCTCCAAAAGCCAAATTCATGCCACACTAAAAAGTTGCTCCTACATTGATTAAGCCAAAAGGCATTCTATTGCATGAAAATGTACCCCATGGTGTGGTAAATGTAGTCTTGAACTAATTTGTTTCTTTTACATAAATTTGATTGTATCCTAAAAATCCATCCAACATGGACATCATCTCTAACCCTGCAACAATCTGCAAAATATGATCCATATTAGGGAGAGCAAAGTTATCCTTGAGTGAGGCTTGATTCAAGTTTTTGTAATCTACACAAATTCTTATTTCTCCATTATTTTCCTCATTGGTACAATATTAGCCACCCAAGTTTAATGATGAATAGGGTATATAATTCTAGCCTGCAACATCTTGTCAATCTCCTTGAAGATTGCCCCTTCAACTATATGGTTATAATTTTGTCTTCTTCTACCTAAATGGTATTGCATCTAGTTTAAGACTAATTTCATGTTTAAACTTTCCACCAATAAAATTATTTAGGTCATCATAACTCCAATAAAATATAGGTTGAAATTCAATTAGAAATTTCTTAATTCCTACTCTCTCTTCTAGTGTGCAACACTTGCCTATGTTTATCAGCTTGGGGTTAACTTCCATCCCTATGTTGATTCCATCATATTCACCATAGATATTTCACTTCTTATCTATTTCTCTCTTTATATATGCATCATGCCTATTAGTGATTTTTTTAAAAGTGATTAAATGAGGTGAAATCTTACTACCTTTCAACTAAGACACATCAAATATTGTCCTCTTTTCATCTCTTGTCATTGAATCTTCACCTCTTTCATTAGTTTTTCCTTCAAAATACAAAAATTCAAAAAAAATCATCCCCTTCAATGAATTTGAGTATTTAATTATTATTTTCAAATACTTTCCATGACTCCTCATTATCAGGGACATTAGGTTTGAATAGAACTTCTACTTTACAGGCTTGATTTTTGAAATCAGGGTGTGGTAAGAGAAATGATACAAAGACTGCCAAAGAATAAGTTCTTGAATTGAATTTCTAAGTACTAATGTAATTGAGAAGGGACCAAAACCCTTAGTTTCATCCCACACCTTACTATGGTAGTTTCTTAATCTTGAATTCCTCACTACATATTGATTTCTAACATATCTTACTACCAACTCAGCATCACCTGGTGCCTTAAGCATTTTGACTCCCTTTTGTTCTATTATCATTATACTAAGAAGGAGATATTCATATTATATAGTATTATTAGTGTTTTTGAAATCCAACTTATAAGAAAAAAAATGTCATTTCTCCATCAAGTGATATCAACACTACACCTACACCTAGGCTAGCATTTGCATAGCTACCATCAAATTCCAAAGTCCACAATTGATCACCTTTATTTTTTTCTAATTCTTCTAAAATTTTAGGGGTACTAGAGAACAACATATAATTACTAAAATACATTTCATGATACAATATTGGAGATCTAGGATCATCTCATTTCAAAATAGCGAATTTTTTTTTCTCTTCTACTTCTAGCTTCACCCTTTTGTCTCCAACTTGTATAGTGGTACTAGACCAATCTAATTTTATTTCTCCCCCCCATGTCTTTGCAAAAAATTCTACTTAAGAGAATTCCATGTTAGCATAAACCATGGAAAAAAATAAAAACTACATGCAAATATAACCAATAACAGAAAAATAATAGATCACACAGAAATGAACACAAGGCACCAAGATTTAACGTGGTTCACCCAATCCCTGGGCTATGTCCACCAAACAGTAGGTCTAATCTTATTACAATCCAGTGATTACAACCTGATTACAATCTATAATCCCTTATATCTCAATATCACCACAAGAACCAATTTTGCATCACAACATAATGAAAATACCTAAACCTAAACCATTTTATACAAGCATTTTATGCCATTTTAGGGCTACAACATGTCGGCCATATGTCGGCTACAACGTTGGCCATGGCCCAAAATTTTTTTCCCACTAATTATGAAGTATGTACAGTACTTTCTTGATTAGTCACCATAATCTAACAATCTCCCACTTGGGGACTGATCAGGCTCCACACTAAACAACAATCTTCCACTTGGAGACTAATCTTGTAGCAATACCACTACCACATGGGGCTCCCACTAGATCAAACCACCCTGGACTCTACTATTCTTTTATTCATGTTCAGTCTAAAAGATCAACCAAAGTTGAAGAGGAGTTCAACTTCTCCCTTGTTACAACCTTTGTCAACATATCTGTTGTATTTTCATTTGTATGTATCTTCTCCAGATTTAACTGTCCATCCTCCAAAAACTAACCAAATGAAATGGTACCGCAACTGTATGTGTTTGCTAGTAGAATGTAGAGCCGAATTCTTTGCAAGATGAATGGCACTCTGACTATCTATGAATAAATAATTATCCTTCTAAGGATGTCCCAATTCTTCCAAGAAGAACTGAAGCATATCATCTCCTTGGCTACCTCTATAGCAGCAACATACTCTACCTTTGTAGTGGATAGAACATTAATCTTCTATAACCTAGAAACCTAGCTCACAGCTGCCCCACCAACAATAAAGACATAACCTATAGTACTCCTCTTGGTATCAATATCCCCTGCCAAATCTGAGTCAACATAGCCCTATAAATCAGTAGTAGAGCCTCCAAAGTGTAAGCACTTATTGGATGTTCCTCTCAAATATCTGAAAATCCACTTGACAGCATTCTAATTCTCAAATCCTAGATGACTCATATACCTGCTAACGACTCCCACTGCATGGGCAATATCTGGCCTAGTGCATACCATAGCATACATCAAGCTTCCTATAGCTGAAGCATAGGGTACCTTGGACATCTTATCCTCCTCTTCCTATGTCTTAGGATACATCTCCTTAGTCAATTTCAAATGATCAGGTAAAGGTGTTCTGACAGCTTTAGCATTCTCCATAGAGAAATGTTGGAAAACCTTCTCAATATAATCAGCCTAAGATACTCTCAATGTTCTTTTCTTCCTATCTCTACAAATATACATACCAAGGATATGTTTTGCTACCCCCAAATCCTTCATAGAAAATGCATGTGCTAACTGGTGTTTTAGCCCCTTAATATGATCCATGTTAGACCCAGCTACAAGCACATCATCAAAATATAAACATAAAATAATGTAGCAATCATCATCCAACCTCTTAAAATAAACATAGTAATTTGAATGACACCTATTATATCCATGCTTATGGATAAAGCTATCAAATTTCAGGTACCATTGCCGAGGTGCTTGCTTCTAGCCATATAAAAAAAAATTCAATTTGCACACTAAGTTCTCCTTACCTTTGACCTCAAAACCCTGTGGCTGAGCCATATATATTTCTTCATCCAAATCACCATGAAGGAAGGTTTTTTTAACATCCAACTACTCTAAATGCAAATCTTCAGTAGCCACGAGACTTAAAACAGTATGGATAGAAGTCATTTTAACAACAGGAGAAAATATCTCATCAAAATTAATTCCCTTTTTCTGTGCAAATCCTTTTACAACTAACCTAGCCTTAAATCTTTTCTTACCTCCTTCCTCTTTTTTCAACCTATAAACCCACTCATTCTATAAAGCCTTTTTACCTGCAAGCAATTTGCATAGATCCCATGTCTTATTCTTCAGCAAAGAGTCCATTTCATCTTTCATTGCTGACTCCCATTGAATCTTAGTATACACCTACATAGCATTATTGTAACTTTTAGGTTCACCAGCATCAGTAAGTAAAATAGAAGACAAAGAAGGAGAAAACCTTTGTGGAGGTCTAATTTTCCTTGTTGACCATCTAACATTCACTGGTGTGTGTGGTACTTTTTGTTGTGGTTGTTTCACATCATGAGGAATGGTTGGAACATCAACTTGTGGAATATCATCCAACACTACATAACCATCTTCTTTCTTCTCATGTTGTTGCAACAGACCTTTGTACAACACTTTCTCATTGAATATGACATCTTGACTTCTTACAATTTTATGATTTTCAAAATCCCAAAGCCTATAACCAAATTCATTAATGCCATATCCAAAAAAGACACATTTTTTTGATTTATCTTCTAGCTTGGTTCTATTTTCAAAGTCTATATGAGAAAAAGCTTCACAACCGAAGGTCTTGAGAAAAGAATAACTCACCTTCTTACCAGTCCATGCCTCCTCTAGAATACCATAGCCCAAAGGAGTAGAGGGACCTCTATTAATCAAATATACTACAATATTAATAGCCTCTACCCACATGTGTAAGGGAAACCTAGCATGCAATCTCATGCTCCTTGCACACTCCATTATAGTCATGTTCATGCGTTCAACCACTCCATTTTTGTGTGGAGTCCTTGGAACAATTTTTTGTCTATGAATACCATTAGTGGAGAAATAATCTTCAAATTCATGAATGTAATACTCACCACCATTATCAGATCTGAGACATTTTAATTTCTTACTAGTCTCATTTTCAACCAATCATTTCCATTTCTTAAAACTTTGAAATACATCAGATTTTTGTCTAAGGAAATAAACCCATACTTTTCTAGTTGCATCATCAATAAATGTAACATAGTAATGAGATCCACCAAGGGAAGATACCTGAGTTGGTCCCCATACATCTGTATGCACAAGCTCTAATTTATCCTTTTTGTTTTCCTTTCTAGTCTTTACAAAACTCACTCTCTTTTGTTTTCCATACACACAACTTTCACAGAAATCCATATTAACACATTTTAGACTTGGTAAAACATTCTTTGAATAAATTACTTTCATACCTTTCCCACTCATGTGCCCAAGTCTATTGTGCCATAGTGTTGTATCAGAATCTACAGCAGCTATTTGTTCTCCCTGCTCAACTGCAGCAATTGTTCTTGAACATTCATTTTTCTTTGAAATAATCAAAGTAGAAGGAACAATATGACCTGTACAAAGATATAAGGTTCCTACTTTCACACCTTTTTCTACTCCAACAAAACCTTTTGAAACCTTCCAATTTTTATCCTTAAAAGTAACTACACAACCCTCATCACCGAGTTGCCCCACTAAAATTAAATTCCAACTCAACCTTGGAACATGTCTTACCTCATGTAGTAGCCAATGATTCCCATTCTGCAACTTAATCTTAATTTTTCCCTTTCCAACAATTTGAAAGGGTTCATTATCCCCCAAATAAACAAGCCCAAAATCCCCTTGGACATAATCAAAGAAATAACCTCTATGAGGTGTAGCATGAAATGAAGCACCAAAATCTAAAACCCATGAATCATCAACACTTTCTAAAGACAAAAGCAAAGCATCCTCTTTAGATTTTTTACTTACCAAATTTTCCTCCGTGTCTCCATCTTATTTATCTCCATTTTTCTTTCGATTCTAGCAATCTTTCTTTTTATGACCTGGTTTCCCACAGTACCAGCAATCATTTGGTCCTCTCAATTGAGACCTTTTCCCTTTTGACTTTCCTCTTGATTTCCCACGATTTCAAGAGTTACTTCCTCTCTCAGTCATTCTGCCCCTACTTTGTGCATTCAAAGCACTTCTTGATGTAGATCCACCTGAGGATTTCCTACGAGTTTCCTCACTCAAAAAAATACCAATCACATCTTCACATTTTAGAGTACTAGATCCAAGAACAAAATTACTCACAGCCATTACCAAGCCATTCCAACTTTTAGGCAAAGAACACAAAATTAAGAGAGCCCTAATTTCTTCATCAAAATTGACACTCACAGAACATAATTGACTAGTAATAGTATTAAACTCATTTAAATGATCTACAATAGATCCATGTTCTGCCATTTTCATATTAAATAAACGCTTCATGAGAAATACCTTGTTTGAAGTAGAGGGCTTTTCATACAGTGTCACTAGGGTTTTCATCAACTCTTCTGTCATCTTTTCTTTTGTAATATTAAATGCCACCGATGGTGCCAGGCATAACCGAATGCTTCCAAGTGCCTTTCTATCCAAAAGATCTCATTCATCATTTGACATAGTTCCTTGATTCTTGGCTTTTCCTTCCAACAGCTTCCATAAATCCTTCTGATACAGATAGTCTTCCATTTGCATCATCCATAACTAGAAGTTCTACCCATTAAACCTATTAACCCTCAGCTTACCCTCATCTACCATTGCTCCCACTCAACCGTGAGACACCCACTCAACTGTGAAACTTTCCTGCAGAGGATAATTGAAAAAACAACTAGGCTCTGATACCACTTGTTAGGATAAACCACAAATAAAAATAAAAACTACATGCAAATATAACCAATAACAAAAAAATAATAGATCACATAGAAATGAACACAAGGCACCAAGATTTAATGTGGTTCACCCAATCCCTGGGCTACGTCCACCAAATAGTAGGCCTGATCTTATTACAATCCAGTGATTACAACCTGATTACAATCTATAATCCCTTACAACTCAATATCGTCGCAAGAACCAATTTCACATCATAACATAATGAAAATACCTAACCCTACACCCTTTTTTACAAGTATTTTATGCCATTTTAGGGTTACAACATGTTGGCCATATGTCGGCCATATGTCAGCTACAATGTCGGCCACAACCCTGAACCCCACTAATAGGGTCATGTTTAATAGTGTTTATTGTAACCTTTGAAATGTTTGGCCTTTTATAGGGCATCACTTTAGAAGAGTGAAAGGATGTAGCATGTTAGTGGTGGTTTTCCTCAAATTGGGTTTCCATGTAAATCTTTCTTTCAAATGTGTTGTTGAATCTATTATGTTTCATGTTTAAATTTGTAATTTGATAGTAACCTACAAGTTTTAAGTGAATGCATAATCTTATGGGTGCATGCATGATGAAAAATGTTTTATGGGTTCACTAAGCTATAAAAAGTTTTATTTATACATCTGGACCTTGGATAATTCATTCACCCCTCTCAATTATTCTAAAGAATTCCAATAGTACATATACCTTATGTATTGTCAATTTGGCTTGAATACATCTTAGAATAATTAATATTCATTACCTCTGTGGGATGAACCAAACAAAATTCTATTGAACCCAATATGCCAAAAAATGAAAATCCTTTTTTAGCTAACCCTACTTCTTAGACACTAACTCAGGAATGATTTTCTTGTGCTAATCAAGTGATCTCGGTTAACACTACATCTTCACAAACTTTCTTTGGTAACCAAGTGAGCTTGGTTAATAATGGTTACATCCAACTTTTCCTTCATTAATCGAGCAATCTAAGTTAACACTTAACTTTAACAAACTTTTCGTTGATGCCTAAGTGAACTCAATAGTCATTGACTTCTAAACTTGGAAAACTCAAGAATGCTCATTTGACACGAGAAAATATCTTAATCACTCGAGTGAGCTTGGCATACATTAACTGACAAAGATATGACATTTTTTGTAACATTAAAAACAATACACAATTTACTAATTGTATTCAACAATGAGCCTAGATGAGGTGATTGAACTACCAAATTTTGATCTTAACACAATCACCAAAGAGAAGATGAGTGTTCTATAGGAAGCTCTACAAAGAAAGAAATAAGAAGAGTTTCTAATAAGGTATCATAAGAAAAATGAAATGCTACATGACATCAAAGACATATTTCTTGATGCTTTTGAAGCCTTCTAGAGCCAAATGAAGAGAAACACATCATTGAGAAACTAGTGAACATTGTTGAAAAGGTTAGAGATGAAGAAATTAATCAAATGTAAAACTTTTAGAATGTTTTGAAAAGAAATTTCATTCTAAGGTACTTGAAAAGATATGTAGTGCTATTGCACTTAGACAGGTTAATCTGACAATGAAAGTTGAAACTATTAAAAGGTGTTAGAGAATATTTTCTCTCTATACACCAAACTATGCAATGTGGAAAACTTCACACAAGTAGTACATAGGAGTACTGATCAATTGCAAGGATATCTATAGTTCACATTTAATACCTTGAAAGAATATCGTGGTCAAAGTAATGTTCATTTTCAAAGGTTATTGTCCACACAAGGTAGGCTTACCAAGTTATAAGCACAAGATTAAAATATAAGAACTACCTTAATAAGTATCCAATCCATGTTGACCCCACACATGGAAGTGTTGCATAAGGAACTAGCCTATGCCAAGATGTTAATGAAGAAAGATAATCAACTTTCTACTCATAATGGTTTAATTGAGCTTACTGCTCAGCTTGACATTCAATATCAATATCTAGATGTTGCATGTAGCAATTGAGATGCAACATTAAAAATATCATGGAGATACCTAAATTATTTATGGATAAAAACATTATTTGTGTACCACCCAAGAAATTAGTGTCAAAAAAGGAGGAAATGAGTAAAATGGGGAATAGAATATAAAAATGGAGAACATGAGAAATGGATGTGCATATTATAGTTTTGAGTAATAGGGAGTACTAATGTAGAAACAAGGGACAACAAGCACACATTTACTCAACAAGAGTACAAGATTTTGATACAAGAAGGAAACATCTACTCAAGGGGAGTTATGAAGTTTTGATGAAGTAAGGTATCATACAAAAGTCGTCAATTTTTCATTTCTACAAATTTTGAACATTTTGTATGGGAGATGAGTAATGTATATAGATTTTCTGAGTTATGCCCATATTGAGGTTATACATGCATGACCAAGTGTTTTTCCACTCATTTCAAAAGTGGAGATTATATTTCATTTTGGTTTTGGGAAGGCAATGACAAAATACTTAAGTCATAATCTGGCAAGATTAAAGTGCAAGCCAAGTGCAAAGAGTAAGTTGAGCATAAATTTCCAAATAATGCATTCCAAGCAATATTCTTAGTGAGTGTTGAGCACCAATATGTGCTAAGAAGATAGTATGTGTTGAGTCACTCAAGTTCTAAGCAATCTATATATGTCATGTGACTCAAGTGCTGAGTAAACAATGTATGCCAAGTCATCTAGATACCAAGTTACAACATTGAATATATAGTGATGGTCAAGCATTAAAGTCTTCAAGTGCCAAGTGTATAATTTTTGGCATAGTTATTTGTGATGACATGAAATTTTATGCAAACTATTTTTGGGCCAACCTAACAATTGTTTAACGATTCTAGAAAATAAGTATGATTGTATATTATGAATCCCTAATAAGTATGATTGTATATTATGAGTGTTGAGCACCAATATGTGCTAAGAAGATAGTATGTGTTGAGTCACTCAAGTTCTAAGAAATCTATATATGTCATGTGACTCAAGTGCTAAGTAAACAGTGTATGCCAAGTCATTTAGATACCAAGTTGCAACATTGAATATATAGTGATGGTCAAGCATTAAAGTCTTCAGGTGCCAAGTGTATAATTTTTGGCATAGTTAGTTGTGATGACATGAAATTTTATGCAAACTATTTTTGGGCCAACCTAACAATTGTTTAACGATTCTAGAAAATAAGTATGATTGTATATTATGAATCCCTATGCAATGACATGTAACCAATCAGAAAAAGGGATGAAATTAATGGGAATATGGATCAACCACAGTCATTGATCAAGGCCTAGCCCATTCATGAGCATGGGTATTTAAAGAGTTCAAACCCTAAAAATGTTGTATATGAAAGGATATGAATGCTAAGAGGTAAGAGGGCATTCATGGTGGCTATGGAGGTTGTGATAGAGATATCGATTAAAGAAATAGTTAGAGAAAAAAGAACAAAGAAGACAAAGGACAAAGGAGAAATATCTAATTAGAAGGATCAAAGGATTCATTAGGAAAGAGAAGATCTAGCATCTAGCAGTGAGGTGCTAACCATAGGATCATGGTGCTAAATCATTTTAATAGGTGATGTAGATAAAATGTCCTAATAGAGTAGTCGTAACAAGCTTTGAGTCTTGACAGAATATTCTAAAATCTCCTAATCGAGTGCTTACTTAGTTTTAAGTTCAAATCCTCTAACAAGGTGAGACCTAACTAACAGTCTTTGTAGCCTTTGGCAAGGAAGACACCTCATATGGTAGATCATAGTTTATGATCAAATACTTTGTAATCATAATTGATTACAATTTACAAATGTAGTAGTGAAGATTTGTGGGTGTCATCCCCACCTGAGTCTTACCTTCTCATTGGAGGGTTTCTGGGTAATTAATATCTTGTGTCATGTGTTATTTACTTTATGCTATGGATGGAATATATGGTTAGCTATTCCAGTTTACATACTAGGTTATGAGATGGTTCTATGATGAATATACTTTGGTTAATCTTTTGAAGTATTGATTCAACCCCCCTCTTAGAACTTACTTTCCCATTGTTAATTCCAAAAAAAACTTGCATTAATAGGAGAATATTACTTTTGATGTGATGGATCCTGGATAAATAGATATTTGGAAATCTTGAATTGGATACTTTCCTCCAAATATTGAATCTAAATCCTCGATTTTACTTAATTGCTTTTTTTTTTATAGGTAGCTTGCACTTTATTGCTTCATCAATTGACTCGTGATCTTCCCAAATAAGAGGATAGATGGTCCTCTTATACTTTAGTTCCTCAATTTTAGGATTCAAACTTGATCCAAGATGCAAAAAAAATTATAGCATCAAAAGAAGGCCTTGAATTAGGCTTTCAAGAAACTATGGACTAAAAGCCCTAGGGATGGGTCACCATTGGTACATCTGTGTCCTAGGGAAATGTCACTATTGGTGATGTGTTATAGTTACAAGTTACCATTGGACACACGTATTAAGATGATTGGAACCAAATTTCATAGGGAGAATAGGGAGAGAATACATGTTGGGGAAAAAAAGACAAGTCAGTAGGGACAAGTATAATGTAGACATTAAAACCTCATAATAACCAAAAGGCAATATAATAGGTGCTACCACGTCCAATCATGTATGATGAATTTTTAAGACTATACATTTATTCCCTATTTTAGCAAGAGTATAATATGAACTCATATCTATGTTAAAATAGATCAATGCATAGTAAAAATATTATCAAAGTCAATGTGACAAAGAAACATAAAAACCCCAAGTAACTTAAGTCTTCATCAAATCAAAAGCCAAGGTAAGATCCAGATTAATAGGAAGAGAAAGGAAAGTAGATAAGAAATATAAGCATGTAAATGCTTAAATTCACCAATAAAATTAGTCACTTTTTCTTAATAGCTTGTTTACAATGAATTAAACAAGTTAGAAATCTTAGGACTAAAGTTGTTTTCAAATTTTTTAATGAAAGCATTATCATAGTTTTGGATTGATATAATAGAATAAGGAGGTAAAGAAAATGATCATTGCAAGGCTTTTTCTTGAAATGTTCTAGTAAACTATTTTTGCATGAACCTATGTTCATAAGAGAAATCACTACATAATGTTTGAAAGGTTTTGACATGTGTTAAAGGATCAGCCTTACCATTATAAGTCTCAAGGTGATGAATCTTAATATATTGTGGAGTAATGACACAAACAATAGTCAAAGACAAAGGATGGGTTTTCATTGCACCCAAAGATTGGCATGTCAATGCTTGACACATTCGCTAGACTTATAGAACACAAGAGGTCGTTAAGCCATGTCATGAATACCAAAGTGGAACATTGGTGGCTAGTCCAAAAATCCACCCCTCGGTATTACCTAAGGAGATTCAATCCTATGACAAAGCTCTAATACCACTTGTTACAAACTAGGGTTTCTATTGCACCAAAAGATTAACTTGTCAGTGCCTAATACAACCACTACATTTATAGAACATAGGAGGTGATTAAGCCATGCCACAAATCCTAAAGGGAAACATCGATGGTTAGTCCAAAATTAGCAATGTCACAAGTAGGAATGTTAAACTTGGATTGAGTTATTGAAGCAATCTATTACTACAAGAAAGAAACATGAGCCAAGGCATTAATGGTGGAATCAATAGAAAGAACAATAATATGAGGTACATGTTACTAGAATGTTTAGTAGATTTTAAGAAATTAAAGATATAGTTAATTATGAAAAGGGCCTCATTGTTGTAAAGGAGCATTGATGAAGGTAATGAAATACATGGCACAAGTTTGAAGGAAAAGAAGGAGAAATGTGATCTATATTTCTCCATATAACATCTGAGGTCTATATTGTGTATCACAATACCTACTACCTTTTGTCTTCTTCTAGAGTTACATGGAGTCTCTAGATTTCATTTTCCATACTAGAATTCATCTGCTTCACTATGCCTAGTCTTCACCTTGGCTATACTACTATTGTAGTAAGAGGTACTGAGAACATCAAAGCTCAAAATATTGCTCTAATTCTCAAGGGGAAAAGAGAGCCACCTAAGAAGATCATGACAGACACTCACGACCACCATCACTCCTATTGCTCAATTGTTCAAAAGGTGACAACACACAAAGATAAACTAGGGAGAATGTGGATCACTATCAAATCAACTGTCGACATAGAAGATCCTACAACAAACAATGAAAACTTATCTTCCTTCAAAAGATAATAAAAAGTGGATAAATTTGATGAACCAATATTTGAAGAGTATGTCTACTATAAGATCTTTATAATGTTATATTAAAAATGCATATGCAATTATCACAAATTATTTTATAAGTGTCTAAAAATGGATACCAAAGGAGGTAAAATATGACTACTTTTGCTTCAAAATTTGAAAACAATAGAAGTAAAGATTGACACATTTTTAAATTTTTTTTTTATAAAGGTTAAAACATGTCAACGAGCAAGGTATGAAGCCTCCAAGAAACTTAGTACCAATAAGCACCATCACCAAGAAGTTTTGTTATGTGATACAAGATCATGAGTCTATAGGCTGAACCCTCTTCGCCAAATTCACCCCGGACATGATCCCAATGGCATTATGATGTTAGAGCGTTACAATCAACAAAATTTGAATAGACTAATTTAAAGTCATTCAACTTCACAAATAAACGAAAGACCCATTAACAAAAACAATTTGTCAGTCCTATAATTGATGATAATAATTTTCCAACAAAGATTCCAATCGCGTCCAAAAGATTTTTTCTTATGGTGGACCATGTAAATATGCCTATAATAAGTAAAAAAAGCTTTAAGCATTTCAATCACTTCGATTTCCTTTTCATACGGCAGCATCTCCTAAAGCAGCGCATTACCTATATGTGCATTCCTTGGTTTTTCCACGTTACTCGGA
Organism: Cupressus sempervirens; assembly: GCA_028749045.1. Taxonomy (NCBI): domain Eukaryota; kingdom Viridiplantae; phylum Streptophyta; class Pinopsida; order Cupressales; family Cupressaceae; genus Cupressus; species Cupressus sempervirens. The sequence continues at coordinate 559,950,163 of CM053790.1, forward strand.
AATATGCCACTACTTACATAGTATCCATACCAAAAGAAAGTAAGAAAAGTTTTAGGCACATCGATCACTTCCAATTTCTTTTTCATATGGCAACATCATCCAAAGCAACGCACTAGGCACACGTGCATTATCCAATTTCATGGGACCATTTGCAAGAAAAGAAGGGTGGGTTTGTTTCCTTGGGCCGGAGAGCATTTGGCCACTAAAATCTTGTCCGTACATAGATATTTATTTTCTAAAATCTTACAAGTAAACAACTTGTAATGCAACGTATCAAACTTCGTTGAAGATTTAAGCACTATTGTTTACCATGGTAAATTCTAGTCAGAAGTCTCTTGGAAAATGTCTATGTTTGGTTCATATCCGTAAATCATATTTCCAGTTCATCACATGCAATTTTTATAGGTCGCGACATTAATATTAGTAAATATTGTTATAATGATGATATATATTCATTATATGCTTTCGTATTCTCCACTACCTATGGCAGCAGATTTCATCTTTTTGCAGTTACGCTCAAGCCCTCGGCTGCGTATTTGCTTTGCATGAGTTCGTATTTACGGAGGAGTTAATGTCGGTTTGGACAAGAAATGGAACGAAATGGTCAATAACTCTCTCCGTACGCCGCCTTTTCCATTAATTAACTTGGTTACGCAAAGTAGCATTGAATGAGTCTTTACACCTAATGTAACATTTTCTTCCTATCTTCCTCTGGTTTTATGTCATTGATGATAACGAATGCAACATTTTCTTCATGTCTTCCTCTTATTTGTTATATTATTAATGATGAGGAATCTATGTGTGGAAGTTCAATGCTTATCGCTTTCATTGAAAAAACTTGCAGCGGATAAAGATTGTAATAACGAAATTCCTCTTGCTTATTCAACATTTTTCTGCACAATTGACCCTATTTTTAATTTACGCACAGCCAGGTATGTCAAGTATAGTTTTATATTTATTTAAAAGTAAAAATTGTTAATGAATTGAAAGATAAAATCTTTTTTACTTTTAGTTTAATTAATATTTTACTTAAGACTAATATAGATATTATAAATATTTAGCATTTGTAAACAATATTTTTGAGACTTTAATAATATTTTTTAAAAATTAAAGTTATATACTATTATGATTCAATTTTTCATATTTATCAAAATATATATATATAACACTTTCATTAATCTATAAATTTATTTACTATTTAACTAAATTAAACAATTAAAACATTACATCTATAAAACTATTGAAAATTAATGTTGTATGTAGAGTTTTTCAATATTTATATTACGAGTCAAAATTTAATCTTCTCTAAAAATAATTTTTCACACAAATAAGTCTAATATATTTCAATTTTTTCATATTTCAGGTCGAAATTTAAAACATTTTTTGTCCATCGCCTATAGAAAAAACAATTATCAAATTAGCTAATTTCTTTTCATTTCAAATTAATATTTGACATAAAATTTATAATTATACATTCATGAGATCAATGTAACATTTTCAGCAGCTATTTTACCAATTTGTACAATAGATTTAATGTTTTTCCTACATTCTCAGCAATTGGTGATAGCTACAATCCTCACTATGAGTCCTTATAGCTACAATCCCCACTATAACTCCAAAAGGCAGGGACTCCTACTCGCAAAAAGCTCTTGTTTATCTACTGATTCAATGTGCTCGTCTCTAATTATTTCTTTGCACCACTTTCATACATGAAAGTAATTGGGTGTGCATTTATTATAGAATTCTGCATAACTATTCCAATGCATCTATTACTTATTTGGATTCATCATTTACATTTCTTTGATATCTTCATGATTGCAACTTAAGATTTTGGTGGTACATGTGATTATAAAGTCTCAAATTTTGAATTTGCTCTATTGTCATCCATTTGCTAGTTGTCATGGGTCAATTGAAGATACATTTAAACATTTTCTACTATATGTTTGTATTTAAAAGTATTTTTTTGTATTTATTTTATCTTGTTTATTCACATCCACTTTAACTTTATTTTAGTGCTTAAAATTTATTTTAAGGGTGCATATTGCTATTTGTAGTTCTTTTATTCGCCCAAGAGAACATATCATGTTATGTCATACAAAGTATCTTATGGAGTTACCTTCGAATCCTTAGCCTATAAAATATAACAAAGACATATTAAATTAGTAAAGAAAATTATATTATTGTAGAGACATAAATTATATCGCATCCATTGTAGAATGAATACTTAGACACAAAATATACATTAACAAAAAGATCAATTATTATCTTACTCATGGATTTCAATTATTTAGCCCTAAATTAAACTAAACCTCAACATAATTTGGAAAATTTTGGAACGAGCTCTTCTTGTAGTAGGAATAAACCTTCAAGTGTGTATGTAAAGGTTCATGGTGCTCTCCTATTCTAAGATTGTATATAGAAAATTAGTTGATGATAACACCCTATTTGATGTGTTGATCCCCTTAAGCAATAATGGGTCCTTCCCTCTATTCCTCGTCACACTTCCATGAAGAATAAAGTTGCAACAAATGAAAAGATTGTCTTTCCTAAAGGTAAGAAATTTGGTCCTCTCCCTTCATTTGAATATTTCTTTTGTGATGAACCTTCTAGGACATGGAAGGACCTTTTTAATGAAGGGAAGCTTTTTTGTATAATTGGTTCTTCTATTGAACATTTTGAGTTTGCAACATGTTTAAGGATTATGGGCTATACTTTAGATAGTACCATTCTAAAATGGATAACTCCTTGTTTGGTAAATTTATAGGAAGAAAGATTAGGACTATATTTCTAAATGAAATGGTAGCTAATCAATGTGATATTTAAAGTAGCATGTCCATTTTTGTGCTCCCTAAGGGGAGTTTTTCTTCTCCTTTTATTTCCATAAATACTATATCCAAATCCTTTCCTTTGGGCCTTAGTTCATTAACAAGAAATACTTTGTTTTATGTGTTTGGGTCTTGACTGTTAGGATTATTGTCCTAGTGTTATCTTCACATGGATCAACCTCTAAAGGATCTTAGTAGAATTATACGATGAAGATATTATTGTTGAGATTGGAAACTCTTTTAGCTAGTTCATTTCTCTTTATTTGATTATTAAATAGAGAAATCAAATAGGTGTTTTCCAACTCATGTCTTTGTTTCATATAGGGTGATACTCTTGTTGTTAATTGAGTTGAATTCCATGTCGGATTCTTGGACTTACCCTTTGGAATCTGAGAAGTTAACCCATTTTATCCAAATTTATTCGTTTCCATGTTATCTTATTGATGTATGTGAAGAAAATTTTTTAGTTGCTAATATTCATCAATTGGCTAGTTTTTGAAATTTTAGAATTCATATTTTGCTAATAACTCGGGATTTAAGGAAACCTAAAATGCCAACATTTTACCAAATTTTTCTTTAGAAATATTTAATTCACTAAATAATTTATTTAATGAAAAATTAAAACTGTAAGATTCTCCACAATATTTTATACATGGATGATGTTAATTGATATACATTGTATAAGCTATGTAGAAATCTAAATTAATTCTCCTATAATATATCATAATGATTAGTTACTTCAGGGCCATGTCTCTAATATTTAGTTTCTACCATTGATAAAAAATCATCTAATGAGCCATATAATATTTGATGAGGTAAAACTAATCCTATTTAATTTTTAATACTTATTGGAGCTAAAATTTCCATTCCTTACATTCAATAACTATCCTTGTTGGAGTATTACGCTAGCTAGTGCTCAAATTCTCGTGGTTAGTCTAGGATAACTAGGATGTCCACAAACTTTGTGACAAATTCCTTGTCGAGCATCATTATGGAAATAGTTAAGATGAAGAATCTAATAAAACTAAAATAAAAATTCTTAATGTTGGTGTTTTAAAAACTACTAAGCAAAAAAATGCTTAATACCAAGATGACAATACTCACACAATCTAAAGACTAGCCAATTCTTATTAGCAATTGTATGTGCAAAACCATTTGGGCTGAACTTCAACAAAACCACGGGTGATTTTCTACTCTTCTGGCTCTGCAAAACTAGGGTGGGTATACCCAAGGATGATTCAAGACTAGGAAACACTGTATGAGGACTACTTTAGTTTCATTCTGATTCTCATCTCAAATCCTCAAATACATGTACAATTCTTGAGAATTTGATAAACACATCCCATATAGAAGATATGGCCAAAATTCTTCTATAGATCTACAAGTGTTCTTAGCAATAGTGGCTAGCTGAAGCTAAAACATTCCATGCAAACAAGTACATGACAACTTTGAAAATCTTTAGGAAATAAAAGTAAGATTGATTTAATTCTGCATTTTGACAACCATCTATGGCACATTTCTCTTTTAGCTGGATCAAATTTGATCAGTGCCTAATCCATTAGGGTTTAGAGTCTACTACAAATTTCTAGATCTAATTTGTTGTCTTACAAAAAATTTTATCAGTAGTTCTTATCATAATTCATCATTCAAAATCCTTTCTACTACCACAACAACCTTATCAAATTCATCAAAAGCTTTTACTTAATCTATTGAATTAACAACAGTGATAAATAGATATACAACCTAACTAGATTGCATTCAATTGCACAAGCCTTTACTTATACAATATCAAGATAGCCAAGTAATCAAAAGGAGACAAAGTTTAGAAAGAACTGATATGGGGACAACTCATAATTTGCATTCATTTTCCTTGAAAATTGTATACAATTTACAATAAACTCAGAATGACCTTCAGAAGAAACATAGATCATTCTATATTCATGTATTCTCAAGATCTAACAGAGAAAATATACCACCAATTTGCTCAAAATATTGGACCAAAAACAAACTAATTATCCACTTAGAAAATAGAATTTGGACCCTTTCTCTAGCCTTAGGATCTCACTTATATAGTGTGAGATGCAACAAGCTTCAGGCTAAGAGAAAATAATAGGTGTCCTTTAAAAGAAGAAGACACATACATCTGTCTAAAAAGAAAAAGATTAACAAGAAGTTATGCAAACCATATATTCTCTTGTGGGCTTTTGTCTATCACATCCTTTTGCTGATTTAGCTCCAACTGTGATTCTATTGTATATGTAACTGCTAAGCTTGCCCATGACAAAATCTAATTTGATGATTGCAAACTGACTTGAACCCATTGGTTTTATCATTATCACGGTACTAGGAGAAACACCCTTACTTCCCACTCTTCGTTGATTAATACAACTCCTTAAGATAATGGGATTAATCCTTAAGAAACAACACTCGAGTATGGAAACAATGTGGCTGTCAAATATAACAAAATGAGCAATTTCTTCTTAGCCAACCACATCTGCATCCAAAACCAGCTTTCAACCAAAATTTGTCACCTACTAACACAAAAAGACATGTAATAACAAAAAGTTAGACGGACTATTTGCATGAAGCCCATGGGTATAAAATCTTCTTCACCTTCTCTAAAAATTCTGCACAGGGTCCTACATACTTCTGCTTCCATGGCATTGAAGTATGCCATCTTGAAAAATTCCTTAGAGAAAGGTGTTACGGCTGACAGGGTTTCTATTTGATTAAGTTCATTCTTTTCTCCCCTCATTACCTTAGTAGCTTGATCAAAACCCATAGAAACACCTGGGATTACTAGTCTTCCTCGATCAAAATTCCACATACTAACATATGAGATAAACAACTTCCTCTCTGCAAACCACCTTTCAAACAAACTTGAACCAATTTGAGAGGAAGAAACACTAGGGATCCAATTACTCTTGTCAAGTAATCCCTCTGCTATCCACAATCTAAGAGTTAGTGAATTCTTTGGAGCCATTTTTGCTACACCATGCAAGACTGCAACACTTCAAAGACTAAAGTAAAATACTCACTTGGAAATCTCTTATCTATAGTTCTTTTGTGCTGTTTGGCATTCGTGCCAAAATCTACACAATCCTCTTAGTAAAATATCCTATTCAAAAAAAGACTTCAAAATATTTATTCGCATAAGGTGCAACTAAGAAAATATTATAAGTTACACCCTATTTTTTCTTTCACACGCGAAACTTTTCATATCTCATTAATATGCAGAGTGCCACCCCCTTAAGTATCTAAAACCTATGTTATTGATCTTCAAAATCATACGATCATGGGGTACAGAGAAAAACAACTTGGCATTCCACTTAACAAGTTGGCTAGTCAATCTAATAAAAACTAACCACATATACAATACCTTCCTTGATGGCATTTCTGCCTAGACACATTGGTGACTGAGGACACATGTCAACAGCTCGGTACTTTGCCATACATAAAGAATGAGCACCTTGCCATAATGAATCAGCGATAGTCATCGATTCATTCTCAATCTTGCAGATGATATATAGCTTGTACTTCTTAGAAGACAGTGGTGGAGCCTCGGTCACTATCTCGCTATACGTATCGTTCGAGCAACTCTTTATTGGCGATACAATGATGGTCATTGATCTAAGGTTACATCAAAGGTGGAGAAATTGCACCAAGAACCTTGCAAGGTGGTGGTTTCCATGCTCGCTATGTCACATAGACTAAACCTGGTGCAACTTTTTATAGCGAGATGACAAGGATCATTCATTGAAACTTGATCTAATGATTGGGATCTCTTAAATACTTTATCAGTCTGAGGCACTACTAACATAGGAAAAGCTGCACTGCTGGCAATCCATAAAACTTTACCTTGAGCCTGGCCAGCCTTCCACATTGCCTCGGGTCCCGCTGGCTATTGATTTTCATAGCACCTCGCTACTTCACTAACGGTGAGATGTCAACTTTTTCTGATAGCAAGGTAGCGAGCTCCGGCAATCTTCAACAAAACTTGGATCTGGGAAGTACAAGGACCCATCAAATCATTATCACTCTTGCCAACTACTTCTAACATAGTAGTTATTGCCTATTATGCCACCTGGTCAAACCATGGTTGCTGATGATTTTTTAGGCCATTGTGTTTTGATTTCTCAGCACCTCGCTACTTCGCTAACAACGAGATGACCAAATTTTTGATAGCGAGGTAGTGAGACATCAAAAAACCATCATTCCGATGTTAACTTCTGACTACTTCCATTGGGTCCCTTTTCCTGTTTTGACAGTACTTGCCAGGTGTCTGTGACTGAATGATCAGTTAAAAAACAATTCTCCAACTGTTGTGTCTTCAAATTGCGGTCCCATCTTATAACTTTCTAGCACTCACTACCTCGCTATAGGGTAAAAGCACAAACCTGTGTCACCTTTTATGAAGAAAAGTGATATCAGAATGCGATAGTTCAACATTAATGACAAAAAAAATGGTATTTGTGCTTAGAATTTGAAAATGATGTAAACTGATGAAATGTGTAGAATTGGATGAACTTTATGCCTATCATTTTTAAAAAAAATTTTGAGTAAGAATTTATTCATTTCTTTTATTTTGAAGTTCCTTTTTTAACTATAAAAAATATAGGGTGTAGTTCCCATCAAAAAAAAATATGCAAATCATCTTTTTTTGTTTTGATTTGAAAATATCTTAATATCTTATATATGACATGTATATCTAGTGCACAAAAAAAGAAATAATTAGTTTTTATCTATATTTTCTTTGTTATAAGTACTCAAGCTCGACCTTCTCAGAAGCCAACATTTTTTTCCTCCCGTCAAAGCTTCCCAATCAAATCTACACTTTCTTGAGGAAAAATTACATATTCATGAAGAGGACTCTCTCCTCTAGAGATAAATGTAATTTTTTTGTTTTTTTGGTATGATTTACTATTTTTTTCCATTTTTTAAGCGAGAATCTTCTGAAATGTTGAAATATTGACTTATAATATTTTGAAATTTTAATATATTATAACTAATCAAAAAACTCAAAAATTTATATAATGATGATATTGAATCTAAGATCTATAAAAGGGTATTTTTAGTTTTTGAATAAAATTAAGTTTTGATAGAGAAATGAAATTTGACCAAAATAGGTTTTGATATCACAAACGGTGACACAAATCTATGCTTTTACCCTATACATAAAGAGTGCCCATGTTTTCATAGCGAGGAAACAACAATGGTTGATCTACTTAGATCGGACGGTTGGGGAATTTGGGCGGAAAGTGGCTTGGGGGTGCGGAGGATAAAAGACAATAGAATATTCACTCTATTTGAAAATTCAAATATTTTGCACTTGACCACTTAAGAATGGAGTGAAACGTAGGGTTTTCACAAAAAAAATTCAAAGGGTAGCAAATGGACGACTTATCTAGAAACCCTATTCATCACTTATGGACACAATCTAAAATTTCTATTCCTGGACAAAGCACTTCCATCATGTGAAAATTCAGACCAACACTTAAGAAGACAATTTATCATGTTTACTACAAATAACACATCTAACCCAAGTATGCTTATTGGGCTTATCACATGAATTTTTGAACTTCCATTGGTTTGACTCATATTTCCTAAGCATCAATTTATGTGATCTAATAAGTGATGAAGACTAAAGTGTTAATCACTTTTGAAAATTAAAGTTACTAGATGAATATCGATAGAATACATTTAACCATATTTGAGCTTACTAAAACTATATGTGTCAAATATATAATAATTGGGTGAACACACATAAGTTTCTTGTTAGTAGTCTTTTCATGAAAGGGAAAGAAAAGGAAAATAAGGACAAGTTAAAACCTAATTATCTCAGTCATAGAATACCATTATTTTTTATGAGCTAGGAGCATGTAAATTTTGGACTAACCACCAATATTTTGTTTGAGATTAGTGACATAGCTTAATTCCCCCCTATGTTCTATAAATCTAGTCATTGAATCGGGCATTAACAGGTCAATATTTTGGCGCAACAACAACCCTAGCTTGTAACAAGTGGTATTACAACTTGGTCACAGGTTCAAATCTTCTCGAGTAACACTAGGGGGGATTGTCGAACTAACCACCAATGTTCCTTTTTGAGATTTGTGAAATGGTTTAACTACCTCCTATGTTCTATAAGTCTAGTGGTCATATCAGGCATTAATGAGTTGATCTTTTGGTCTAACGCCAACCCTAGCTTGTAATTGTAAATCATCTAACTTTATGGGTGATGCACTCGATGATCAAATCAATAACATGAACCATTTTATGTTTTAGCATGTCCTTCTTAGAGTAACACCTTTAAAAGTATAGAAAATAAAAAAAATATATAAAACTTCCTAAAATATAAAAATCATAATATTAAGAAAAAAATTAAAGTGAAATATTACATGTCCTATTATAAAAACCACTTTGGTATCTATCAAATGTATCATGGTGAAAATTGGAGAAATCATACAATTTGTAGAGTGTTTTCCCTACCCTCCTCTGTAATTCTATTATGTAATCTCACTTTAATATCATATCATAGTAAAAACCTTGCTTTCTCAACATGGCTATTACTATTTTACATCTCCATAGATCATATATAGTTTCTACATGCTAAAAGGAAAATTAAATGGAACAAGAAAATATGAAAATCCAAGGGAGCAAGATGATGAAGAAAATGTTACCATGAGGAATCCAAACACTAGGATCTTGCACCTAAAGAGCCAACAAGGGGACACAATAATTTTAAAGGGAAAAGTAAAGAAAAATCATGATATTATGATTTAGGAAAAACCTAAGAAATAAAGAGAGAAGAAGCATGAAGCTCATTTACAATAACATCTATATGTGTTGTGTAGAATAATGACACAGAGACATCACTTAAATACAGATAAGGACATAAGTCAAGTATGTGTAACTCTGAAATATATTAATGCCACCATTCATAATAGGTGTGTGCAAAGTGTCAACATCCTCTTAAGGAGGTTAGAAAAATTTCCTTATTAAAGGAATTACAAAATATGATAGGTCCTCACAAATACACAAGATGACAAGAAAGTTGTAGGGATCCTTGGAATATCCATTTATATAATACATCCAAGGGAAGAATAATTTTCTAACACATTCATAATAAGATAGTCCTATTTTTGTTAAGTAGAATTTCCTTGACTTAGTGGTGGGTTTGGATCCTTTACATCTTGTGGTTAAAGGAAATTCACCTTTGTACCTCACTACACACTCATAGGCCATAATAATTAATTAATTTTAAAAGAGTAATCCATTTATAAAGTTCTATGATCTTCACAATAAAGAAACTCATTCCATGAATTTGGAGATTCTTATTATATAATCATGTATACAACTTTAAACTTTAAATAAATTATAACTTGAGAAAAGAGAAACATCATGACTAGAAATGACAGATAAAAATCAAAACAAAAACATAAAATGTGATAGGAAAAACTAAACATGAAATCTAATATCCATTTTTATAAGTCTTTATTTTCTTTTTGGTTTGATATTTAGTGACCTAGTTTCTATGTTTGTTGAAGGGTGGTCCCCTTATTTTAGTAAACACCCAGAATATAATGAATATTTAAACAAAAACAAAATAAAAAATTTAAATTTGCATCTTTAAATTTTAATTAATGGAAAAGGTCTATTCATCAAAAAATAAATAAATAAATACTTTATTTCTATTATCCTTAATGAAATAAATTACAAAATTCTAGAAAATGACTTGCTACAACCACATAAGACTTCTTATTATAATCATATGCAAGATGGAGCCAAAATTTATGCTTATCAGATTATAGATTCATCAAACCCTCCCTTATCCTTGTATATGTAGCACTAAGCACTTTACAATCATATGCAAGATGGAGCCAAAATATACACTTTTGGAATAGATTCATGAAACCCTCCCTTATCCTTGTATATGTAGCACTAATAAGAAACTTAGAATATTTTAGAAAGTGAAAATTATCCCTTTTTGGAAATAGTGATTCATTAGTTCAAGTTTTCACCTACGCTATTTTCCTCTCTCTTCACTTTTTCATTGATACATTAGTCTTGATGGAACAAGTTTTGGAAGCCATAAATTATACTTTGGATATCCATTTTATTAAATAATTTTTTATTTTAAAACTTCTGTAGAGGTCTACGACACCATATATCTATATGTGTTGAGATTTCAAACCTTTTTGGGTCTTCTAATGTATTCAATATTGAGTTTTATGCCTTACTGGAGAAATATTTAGGGATAAAAGCAATAATATCTTTCAAGTTGCTTGTGATTTTTAGTTAAATTATATATTCTCAATCATCTTATTTTCAAACTATAGTCTGTAGGGCCAATTTTTGTGCCCACACGACCCAAAACAAGCAATAAAATTGAAAATAGGGTGTGACTTTTTTTTTCTTATTTACAACTCTTATAGTGTAACTATTTAATGTGACTCCATGAAACTAAAGAAAAACTTTTAAAAAGAGAAAAATATTACATTTTTTGTATGATTCAATATTTATCCTATACCTTGCATCCTCCTAAAAAATATTTCTCTAGAATGTCTTTAATGAGAGAAGTTGTGATTTTGTAAGATGTATCTGATTATAGAGATGATGAGGGGCTTGGTTACTTGATTTCTACCTTTGGGTTGTTCTTTAGTAACATGATGTCTCATCTTATGACATTGTTGTCTAAGACCATTGAGAACATATGGCTCTAGTGAGAAATAGTGCATTCTGTTTTAGCTAACATGTTTTTAATTCTTGTTGTAGTATGTAAAATTATTTGGCTCTAACCTATAACAAAGTGATTCTATCGTCTTGCTACAATTAGATTAGTATAAGAGAAGAACACTAATTTAATTATTGTCTATATTTTGCGCATTATTTTTCTCACTTTTTTTTCTTGTCACTTTTTTGATAGCCTTTATTGAATAATTGAGTATAATGAAAAGAGAAAAATATTAGGGACATCCTTCCAATAATATTTTTATTAACATCATCTATTCATCATAGAACATTATCACAAAGTCTTATATATAAGGCATCCTATACTACAATCAAAAATAAAATATGTAATGTCATGCTCATTCATGTAGCATAATCATCAATGCCACATAAGAATTTATAAATATGTGCATTAATAAATATAAGCCTAAATTGTTACATATGACTAGCAATCAACATGCATACAAATAGATCCTACAACAATAGTCTCATATATAATCAAATTACAAGTGTTAAAAATATATTTAAGCCAATTTAAAAATGACTACTAATGAGCCTCAATGATTAGTCATCTTTCTAAAAATTTGTATACATCCAAACTAATGCATATTGCTCCTAAAAATCTTAGCTCGAGATCATATCAATTAGTGACTTAAGGATATCTCAAATACTAGAGCGACAAGGATAGGGGGCATGACATTTTCTTTATTTTCTATATGTGGTGATTGTTCCAATGATCTTGAGGGTCCATATAACTTGGGTGTCCACTAGAAGTCCCTCAATCATGAATTGGATGGCCTCATTTATGCAAAATCATCTGAAATGGAAAATTTGGTGAGGTTGGCTTATTCTCCTTTTTTTTTTCCATAACACTCAAATTCCTAGTAAATGTATATGTGAGATCAAGAATCCAAGTATATGAACAAAAGCAAGGGCCAATGTTGGTTCTTGGTCATATTTAACACACAAATAGGAGTGGGTTATCAAATGAAAAGGAAGTTATTGATATATCATCATGGTCTACATACCTTGATTCTTAGGTTCACTTTTTATGTACTATCCAACTAAGAAAAGGGAAAGCATTCATATCTTTATAATTTCTAAATTTATCAGTGAAGATTGTACTAACCTATGGTATCTATTATAACAACAATGCCCGATGATGAAAAATTATCCACTTTGAATAATCAACAACAATTTTAGATACATTGATTTTACCTTAGGTGTACTCATGATTAATATGAATGACATTGGGTTGTTTCAGCTTCAAATCATTCTCATCATTAATAAGTAATTAGTTGAATAAGAAGATTTGTAGACAAAAATCCAAGTTTGATCAATTTAAATTTACATCAACATCAAACTATGCATAATATCATAATATTAAGGATGAACTGATATCTACTACATAATCAATGGCATACACAATTTTCATCCATAAACATTGTATTGTATATCTATACACCTAGTTTTGCATCCATACATATATTGCATGTGAAAAGTAAAGAAAACATCCATACGTGTGTATAGTCAAATATAAGCATCCATGTGCATACACATGGATATATAATAAATAAAATATGTATTATGATGTCATTATAATCAAGTAATCTAATTATAAAATAAGAATCATCACAAATGATCAACATTTGAAAAAATAAAATTTTATATATATATATATATATACAGAGAGAGAGAGAGAGAGAGAGAGAGAGAGAGAGAGAGAGAGAGAGAGAGAAAGAGAGAGAGAGAGAGAGAGAGAGAGAGAGAAGGGCACACATAACTATATTAGTGGTCAGAGGAATAATCATGGAACTTAGACAAAATATCCATGATATCAACATATCTAGGTACATCTCAAACTGATAAATAGTATCAATAAGAATTAAGAATACATCCAAGATACATCAAAAGTAAAAATATTCGTGTAACTGTGACAAAATTCCCATGATATAAGAGAATAATTAAAATACACTAGAAAAAATTAGAAATATATTAGATATAAGGGTAAGTGCACCAAGTTGTGGTGCCAAAAGGGGGGTATAAGTGGACACCTTTTTCCTAAAATCAGCAATTTCTGGACTTCAACAAGAATTTGAATATAGTTATGCTAAAAATTTTAAGGTATGAAAAAAATAAAAGTCATAGTCCTCTGAATCTAGTTTCTAAACTACTAATTTTTTTTTCAAAATGGTTTAGTTTTAGGTCCTCAAAAAAGGGGGCCACAAAAAGTGGTACTGTTTATTCCAGAAAAACATAACATAGTACAAAGTGTGGCCCCCCTAAAATTTTAATTTTTTTAAAAAAATATTTAATTGCTCTAGTCAAAAGTTACCTAACACTATGTAGTTTACCCCAGATTTTTTGGGTAATTTTATAATGTGTATTTTTTTTAATGAATTTTTTAATCAGACACATCCCAAAAACGTGAAATATCTATGTGCTCCCCCTAGAAATGATTGAAAACTAATCTAAAATCAAAACTTCTTTTTTTCAAAGTGTGTAGAATGGAGTCTAGTTTCTAAAAAACTAAGTTGTTGCAAAATTCGATGAACAAGCTAAAATCTACAGCCCAATCAGTACATGTTGGTTTTTGACAAAAAATAGACATACATTCAAAAGAAATTATAGATGAAAGGCTTGAAATAGTTCAAATAAAAAATAAATGATATGGTTGTGTAGCTAACACAGAGACCTACAATGTCATGTAACCTAATTTTATCAATGCTCAACCATTAGGAAACTGGAAGGAGAGCACACAAGAAAAATCAATCATTTTTTGTATATTTGTAGCAAAACACGTCTCAGACCAGTTTATAGACTCCAAAGCTTTGGGTTGGATCGCCAAGACAAAGCCAAACATTAGGCTTGGTAGAATGTAAAGTTTTAAATAGTGTGTGTGCCCTATAGTGCGTGTGCGCTATAGTGCGCACACACTATTTAAAGCCTTTTAAATTTACTTTTAAATAGCGCCTACGCACTTTGTAATTTTTTTTTTTTAATTATGCACATGCTTTAATGTGTACACACTATAGCGTGTATGCATTATGGCTTGGCACACCCAAGCCATAGTGCATGTGCACTATAGCGTGTATGCACTACAGCACATGCGCACTTTGCAAAACTAGAATGAGAAAAAGAGGTGTCATCTTTTTGGCACCACAACTTGGTACACTTACCCATAAATTCAATCAAAATAAAAAGGAGTCATCACAACATCATGTCTCAATATATCACTCCTTAGGAAAACAAGGAGGAGAAGAGGTAGATTTTCTCTATGTTGTCTAGGTGGTAGCACGACACACTTTAAATAATATGTCATGACTAGATATCATCGAGCCCTATGACTCTTAGGAATTACATCATAGAACAAAGCTATATAGTGTACTTCTCTCTAAGCATGCACTATAGAAAAACTCAAATGTTGATCTCACTTTTCTCTCAAGATAGCCATAGCTCTCTCATGTTTTCTCTAGTTGTCCTCTATGATAGCCTCTAAGGATGCAATATGACCCAATAAAATATACTAGTTATTGTGATAAACCTCATGGTGGATAACATCTATCATTACCTCTCATAGAAGCTAATGCTCCCCAACTAACCCCTACTTTGCCAGACTCACCTTAAGAAAATTGAACCTATCTCTTTTCTTGTCTCTCTAATGGTGATATTTTCGTTGTTTTTCTCTTAGACTAAGATCCATGTCTCCCTATAGGTGATCTTTGTGTCTCCCTCTATCTTTCCAAGGCTTATTTCTATGAACTAGACCTATTAGAATCTATGGGGCAACATGTTGATGGGGTATCACTATAAGATGCATCTGATAATCTCCCTTAGCTCCCCCACCTCCAATAGATTCTCTAAAACTCTCAAGCTCATCACCAACATATGAATCATCATCCCCTCCTATAATAAGAGAAAGCTCCTCCTCCATGTCATATTACCCTCCATCATTGGATGCCTAATCATTATCTATAAGATCTCTTTTCATTTTCCCTCTTCAGCCTCTACTTGGACCATTACTATGATCATCCTCCTCTCTCAATGGCATTAGCTCATTTGGAGTACTAAATCTTAGGAAGGCATGATCTCTGAAATAATTCCAATAGGCTATAGTAAACCTACCATCATTGAACTAATCGAGGGTGTCTGAGTCCATGGCCTCCATCCCTCTAATGCTATCAAATGCAAACTAAGCAAGGGATGGTCCCTATAGTGGCTCCTTATCTCAAGCATAAGAATATGTATGAAGATCCACTAGTAGTCCCTAAACTTGATCAAACTATCTTAGAACATGAGTCACATCAGACATGTCTACCACATATATTATATGTGCAATTAGGTATTGTGACTAAAGTAAACAAGGCACCTCTTTCTTATCGGTGTCCCACTCCTCATAGTCTAGATATGGTCTCCATATAACCTCTATAAGATCATCCAAGGCACACCTCCAATACTCAAAATTTCCAATTTGACACAACTATACAAGGCTAACACACACATATACACAAGTATACTCAGGATCTTGCTACCTTCAATCTATAGGCCTCATTACAAGAAGGTTCTCCTAGGATCACACCTAAAGAATCAGAATGCATATAGGCATAGTACAAGTATGGTGATTGACAATATCATATAGCACCCTATACATGTGGGCTAGGATGGAAGCACCCCATGGATAATGACGTAGATACTAGAATATCTATCCAATCATATGAGCCCATCCACAATGAAATATGTGTATTCCTTTATCTAGCATCAAGATAATGCCTATGAGTCCTACAAGAAAAGCTAATAGTATTAGATAACGAGTGGCTAGAAACTCCCATCATAAGATATTTTGAGATACACTCTTATCTCTAAAGACTTGTACTACATCTACAATTGTATAATTTCTAGTATACTAGAATGATACTAGTTTACTCATCATGGGTATCTATGCAATCCTCTATATGTCCTCTGAAGTTATGGTGATCTCATTACTAGGTAAGTGGAAAGTTTTATGATAGGAATTTCATCACTTTATTAAATAAGTCATTAAGCCTTTGTGCATCTAGATGTCAGACATATCTAATAGATAACTCAATCTCAATCTTACAATGTGGTATCTCTCAATATCAATAAGACCTTGGGCCAAACTAAGAAAAAGTGTGGGCCATATACCTTGAAAGATAACAAGATAATATTTATTTTGTAAAAAAAAATGTGATGATTAATTAGGGGCTCCAACCTAAGATACTTACCTTAAGAAACATTAAACAAACTAATTCCTAAGTTGTTAAATCAACCAGGTACTTAACTTTTTTCAATACAAGATGAACAAGGCCTAAATCTCTAGAAGAAGCTTCATTTTCTGGAGGTGACTTTTAAACCAAAAATGACCCTTGGAGGTGATCTTTTAACCAAAAATGACCTTAGAAGTATGAACATTGCTTGCATATTCTAATTATAAACAATCCAAGGTATATCAAATGGATGTCAAATCTACATTTTTGAATGGAATAGTATAAGAAGAATTCTACATAAAGTAGCCTAAAGGATTTGTAGATCCTACCAAGATGAAAATGGTATTAAAATTTCACAAAGATTTATATGGTTTGAAACAAGCTCCTAGAGGATGGTATGAAAGACCACATAATTATTTGGTGAAGATTGGTTTTGCAAGGATAAATGATAACAATCCATATTTGAAGATTACAAATAACAATGGGGTACTGCTATCTAAAATTTTTGTTGATGATATTATATTTGGAGGAAATTAAGAATTATTTAAAAAAATCCTAATTAAATGAAGAAGGAATTTGAAATGTCAGTGTTTGGTGAGATCAAATTCTTCGTTGGTTTACAAATATATCAAATGAAGCAAGGTATCTTAATTACTCAGTCCAAATAAATCAAGGAGATATTGGATATTTTGGTGATAGAAGATTTCAAAATAATGGGTACACCTATGGTTACTAGACACAAACTAGAATGATATTTATGCTGATGTGAACTAGACACAATATAGATCAATGATTGGTAAACTGAAATATGTTGTTCGTAGAAGACCAAATATTGCATTAGTTATTGGGATAGTTGCTAGATTTTAAGAAAGTCCTAAGGAAAATCATATGATGGAAGTCAAAAGAATTATGGGATATCTAAAAGGAACATAAGACTATGAATTGTATTACAAGAAAAATGAGAAGTTTGAACTAAAGATATTTACTGAGTTTGATTAGGAAGGAAACATTGATGACATGAAGAACACAAGTGGTGGTGCATTGTTTCTAGGAAAGAGACTAATTTCATGGACAAGTAAGAAGCATATGTACATTTCCCAATCAATAGTCCAAGTTGAGTATGTGGTAGTAGTAGTAAATTGTTCAAATATTATTTGGGTCAAATAATTGTTGAAATGTATAAAGGAAGAAATTAGTGATAGAGTGGTTATTTATTGTGATTGTAGACACCTAAAAACCTTTAGAAAATAAAGTATTTTTATTTTCTGAAAAAGTCCTGATGACATCATCATTAATTAATTAATTAATTATTTGATTAATTAATTAATTTTTATGCCACTAAATCCCTTTATCTTAATTAAAAATATTTAATTAAGGGATCCCTCTCAAAAATGTTTAAATCTTATTTAAACATTATTTCCTTATTTATTAATTATTTAATTAATAAATTGACCAAAAAACCCAAAATAAATAAAAAAATTATTTTTTGCCGAAAACTTGGCCAATTTCCTTAAGACCACTAACCTCTTCAAAAATCTTCTAATCCTTCTTTAATTTTGATTAAAGGCTAATCCCATCATTTCCTACCCCTAATCCCAACTCAAAATATTTAATTAAGATTAAATATTAATCCTCATGTTTATTAAAAAAGTTTTAATAAATATCTCCTCAACCCAAACCCTTGAAATAAATAAAACTTTATTTATTTCCTAAAAATCTAATTTATCCTCATCCTAAGAAGTTCTAGACTCTTCTAGAAAGTCTTCATCCTCATCCTAGGAAATTCTAGACTATTCTAGAAAGTCTTTATCCTCATCCAAAGTCTAGACTCTTCTAGAAGATGTCTTTAAACCTAATCCTAATACCCTCCTAACCTTGTCACATTCCCTAAACATGGGTTAAGAATTACTAACCCAAGCCAAAGTTAACAAATATCTCCTCCTTCACCCACCCTCATTAAATGCCATCCACTTGCCTATCCCTAAGCTAATCCTAAACCATCCTAATCCATCCTCTAATCATTTGCACAAGCCTAAGTAAGCTTAAAACCCTCCTAATCAAGTCCAAGTCAAAATTTCTCTCATCACCCTCAAAATATCTCAACCATAAAACTTTATGAAGCCCACTAGGCCATAAATGACTCTTCCAAGCCCTTTTATTGCTCTTACAAGTCATTATGAGGATCTTTATGAAGATTTTATCCCTTGAGCCTCCTTTGTTGACTCATCCTTCCCCTTTCCTCCATCCTCTCACCATGTGACATGTGTCACTCCTTGATTGGCTATAAGAAAGCACAATCCATGTGCTCTCTTCTCATGCAATCTGAGCCCTCCATGAGCTTTTTCTCATCCTTGCATCTTAGCCCTCAATCCCTCAAGCCTCTTGCCTATAAATTGGATCCTTCCCCTTTGCAAAATAACACAATCCATGAAGTAAAGTCATAATGTCATTTTAAGAAGCCATTTTACATCAAAACCATACACTCACACCCAAATTCCAACTCCATTTGAAGCCCTTTTTGAAGCATAAGCTTGAGCATACATCCTATCTATTTAGACAAAGCTACTCAACAAGAGAGCTTCTCATTGAGAGAGCCCATTAATGACTCATATTCTCAATTAAGAGCTCATCTTAGTCTATCTTGAAGTTTATGAATTTTGTTTAGTTTGTAGAAGCTTTATTTAAATTTGGTTTCTATTAGCATACTAACATTGCTCATATACATTTTGGCACGCCCGGTGGGACCCCGCATGGGTCATCTTCATTAGTTTTTTTAGTCAAGTTTTGTATGTCATTTGCTGATTTTGGCTAATTTTGCTTGTTTTTGTGATTGGTAGGATTTTATAAATTGGTTTTGTAAGTCCACATGAGCATGAAGAAGACAAAGGAACTCATAGTATATCTCATAGTGTTTGCATATTTTTCAAGCTTATAGGTGGACAAAGAACTTGGAATTCTTCTTCCTCTTCTTGTCTATATTCTTCTTATTCCATCTACTTCTTCTTCTTCTTCTTCTTGTGGGAGATCTTGGCCATTTTTTTTAAGGAAGCAAAATCATACACACTTCTTTTTAGTGCTTAAAATGAACCCCCAAATCATACTTAAAATCTATTAAAAACTAAAAATTTGCCAAAAAAAAAATCTTTTAACAAGTGAAACTAAACCAATCCAATCATTTGCATCCTTGCAACATCAAGGTTTTAGATGCATTCATGCAAAGTTAGGAACACTTCATTTTTGGGAATTTAAAAAGAACTTCAAGTTTCCATTTCAAAAGGTTCAAAATCAACACTAAGTGCACACTAAAATCTAAATCAAACTCAAAGCATCAATCAAGGATAAAATGAACCTCATTTGCAAATATTTTAAAGTTCTTTTAAAAATCTCATGAAAACTAAGAGTCCTAAATGGTTGCCAAAATTGTCCTAAAAAGCTTTGTTATTTGTTCCAAACAAATGTCTTGTTGCAAAATCTTGAATGTTTCTTAGGTTTTTCATGCATCAAAACAATCTAGGAATATCATTTTTGGGGCTTAAAATATACAAACTATAACACAAAATCTTGAATGAAAACCAAAGTCCAAAGAGTCATTTTCACTTTTGAGTCCAAAACAATCTTGAATGATCTAAGGTTAAAACAAAGCACTTCAAAGTTCTTAAAACAACACACAAAATCTCAATCTTGAATGCTCAAAGGAAAAAACTTGAATTTTTAACCACTTGTCTTTGAATGCATGTTGCTAAAATCACTCTTGAATGCCATGGATTAAAATCAAATTTTCCTTGAATGCATGATTAAAAAAACAAATCCAATCTTGAATGCCAAGGATCAATTAACCATTGCAATATCAAACACTTCATTTGGAGCTTCTAAAAATTGAACAAAATAAATCTCTTTTCCACATGCAATCTAGGTAAAGTTTGATTTTTGGACATTTAACAAACTTTGTTAAGTTAAAATACAAATTTGCAAAAATCAATTTGAGTAGTTCCTTGGACTCACCTCGTTTCTAATCACCCATCAAATATTAACCATTGGTTGCAATCTCAGCGCCATTTATGGGGATGGGTCTACTTGAAAAGGGTGTTAAATGTTCCACAATCTAACTCACTCACTTGGTCTTTGAATGTTTGCTTTAACTTTATCAAAATTCTTAAATGATCAAAACTCTAGATTAAATCGATCACACTTCAAGTTTGGGCACTAAAATTGAACAACAACTGACGTGGAGAGCCTCCAGGTGCGTGCTTGAAATTGAATCTCACACACTTTTGTTTTGGGCTTAAAACAAACTCACACTCAATCTTGAATGCCTTAAAGAAAATTAATCGATACTTGACGTGGAGGGCCTCTGGGCGCGCGAGTTTTCTTTTGTTGACCCTAACTCTTCTTATTGTTTGCATTCTTCGATCGATTTACTTTTGTTGGCGCTTCAAGTTGGAATTGAACATTGTCTCTTAAACATGAGTGCTTGCAAAGTCTAGATTAGCACACATAAGAGTCAGTTGGTAAAAGAACAAGCATGTTTTTTAGCCCAAGGTCATCCAAGTCTTCTCTCCCCTTGTCGTCTTTCGAGGCCATCTTGGGTGCATAAAATTAGGATCCAAAACCTTGTTTCTTTTTAGGAGGCCTGCTTGGGGATTTCATCACCCCTTGGATGACCTCAACTCCAGCGTTCTGGCGGAGTATAAGAATCGGGAGGTGAATCGAAAGACACCTCTCTTGGGATCAAGATTTTGTCACTCAGGCTAAGCCTCAAGGAACTTTATACCCTTGAGAAGTGAAAGAGGAGAAGTGGGTTACCGCTCCTCTCGGCTATGTGACATCTTTTTGGTCTCATCTACAGATTTGGGCCTCACGTACCTTGGGTATATCGAGGACTCCTTAGCTAAACCAACTGTCAGCCTTGTAGACAATCATCTAGGATGTTAATGTGTTTGAGGTGACTGATCGAAACATTTGTAGAACATACACACTCCTTGGCGCAAGTATCACTTTCTGAGAATCAAAAACTTCTATCTGATTGTTTCTATCTATTGCTTGATCTTTTATTTGTTGAATGAATGTTTGCCAAACTTGGTCAATCCTAGCTTAGGGCATACTTAGCGTAGTCATTGCCTATTCTAGAAGTTGAACGAGTTGAAGCAAAACAACCAAGATCTCTCAAAGCCAAGAAGATTCAGGAATTGATGTCAGAGCAACCCAAACCCAAACAAAAGTTCCACAAAGTTAAACTCAAACCATCTCTAGCATAACAGCCAAGAGAAAAGAAATAACACCAAGCCCACGAATTGCCAAACTCCACAAAGCAGAGGACAAAGCTACTGATGAAGCACTTCAAGAGGCCTGGTTAGAGCGCAACATCAAATTTAGCCAACATCCAGGAGTTAATCCTGCTTATGCCTTACCAACTAGGCATGATTTCTATGATTAGACACCCTTGTTTCTCCACATCTTCTTGGATAAGCTTCACTTTAGAGTCATCTTTGTAGAAAAGCCAGCCATCTTAGGTTATCCCCTTAAGCATTATTAGCCCATCCATCTCATTTAGAATCAAACCATCTAGCCAGCAATCAAAAGCTCACATCCAAGCCTTCAAAATTGTTGTCACTTTTGCCAAAAGTTTGCTACTCCTAAAATCTTCCAAATCCATCAATCTCACCAAGGTTATCCCTTTGATAGAGCTTTGTCTAGGGTAATCCAGCTTTGTCACTTGTTATCCCTCATCACCTTGAGCTAAAGGTTGGGATCCACAAGTGGTCAATCTCGTGTTCTTCCTAAAGGATCATCAGTCTATCCTTAAGTTGACACAATCACCACCAAGCTTGCACATAGGAAAGCAGACCTTTCGTGCTTTGGCAACATATCTTTGAAGTTAGAATCTCCAACCCAATCCTCCTTAGGTTTTTTCATATAGCTTTGCCTTAACCTAGGAAATCATTTGCATAGAGAAGCCTTCCCCCTTTTGCATCCATTAGCATTATTGCATCTCATCCCTAGGAGCATTTTTCATGCCACCCATCACTTGCTTAGCCAAGAAGATAGAAACAATGGAGCCCTATCATTTGGATCGAACAACCTCACCCCCCTTGAGAACTCAGCCATCCTTTAGCCTATAGAAATCTATGCCATCATCTACTGACATTGAAGCTTTCATGAACCAACCAGGAAATGCAATATTGGTAAATGCCATTATAGACAAGAACAAAGAGACAATCATGGCTAATTTTCGAAGGGACAATGTAGGAACCTTTGACTTTGGAAGACCCCCTCCATTATCAGATCCATCTCACCCATTTTTTGGGCAGCTACCACCACCCATAGGCTCTTATGATCCAAATTATCCTCAATATATGCCAAAAGAAGAGCCTCCAGCCAATCCATATGATCCAACAGACCCAAACATACCATCATCCACCCAAGTTGAAATCTCCATGCCGCAAGCCAACCCAGCCACCACCACTCCATCCTTGGTTCATACCTCTCTGCTCCAAACCCCCTTTACCCAAAACACCTCACCATTCACCCCCTTCACTATTATTGCTGCTGCTCCCCAACCCAGCCTTCCAAATCCACCCATCTCCCAAATCAGTGCTAGCATCTTTGGCCAACCATAGCAATATACAACAGGGATGCCACCCATGGGGCCAAGTAATCAACCTTTCATTACCCCCAGCTTGTTCACCGCAGCCCAAAGCACAATCCCATCATTTCCATTAGGTCTTGGGAGCTATATACCATTAGCCACAAATCTACAAGCTACTACCCTCACTCCACAAAGCTATCAAATCCCACAAGCTACTACCAATTTTCTACCAAGCTCCCAAGTGACCCCAGCCCCCGCCACCACTCTACCAAGCTTCCAAATCAAACCACAAAGCTATCAAACCCCATCAGTTCCATTCCCAAGCTTTCAATTCCCACCACCTCCACCACCAACTAATCCATTACCTCTAATTAACAACTACTTTTCAATGCCACTTCTAGGAGGTAATCCACCATCCCAGCCAACCACCAATTATTTGCAGATACCATCCCAAATGGGGGCACAACCCACATATATTGGTCAAACCCCACAAGCCCCCCGATCCTTTCCCCAAGCCTCAGAACCATCTTATACCTTACCTCCACAAAGCAATCCATTTATCCCACAACCAGCTTATGTTCCTCAATCCCAACCTCAAATCCCATATCAATAGCAAGCCTCGCAGCACATGCAGCAATATGTGCCACCTCCCCCTCAGCAACCTATGATCCACCATGCAGCTACCCAAACAATGTAAAATCCCTATCAGCAAATCCCTCATAGCCATCCATATTCGATGGCTCCATCCAGCACATACCTACCTCAAGGCACTCCTACATTGGGGGCACCCCAGCCATCACCTATCAATTCAGAATGGGAGCAAATGAAGATAGCTCTGAAAGCCATCCAAGAAGGGAATGATCCGAAGACATTCAAGTTTGAGAATGTGTGTCCTTACCCATTTGACAAAGCCATTACCATGACACCATTTCCCAAACACTTTGAGGTACCCAAATTTGACAAATTCAGAGGAAAAGGAGACCCTGTCACACATATCAAAGAATTTTACATGCACTGCCAAGACGTAGCATACAATGATGTCTTCCTCTTGCGCCTTTTTCCCAAAAGCTTGGCTGGACCAGCTCTTGAATGGTTTTATAGAATCCCCTATGGCACAATTAAAAACTTTGCTGAATTATCTGAGGCATTCGTAGCCCAATATCCCATCTTGTTGAAACAGAGCTATCAATAGTTGACCTTGTCCACACTAAGCAAAAAGGTGGAGAAAGCCTTGTTGAATACCTGCAAAGATGGCAAACCCTTACCACCCGCATATCCTGCACCTTGCCAGAGCGCCATGTGGTGAAAATGTTTATTGATAATGCCCATCCTAGCTTGGCTCACCACATGACCATGAACTATTTGCAGACCTACAAAGATATCAAAGAGAAAGGAATGATCCTTGAGCAAGGACTCATTAAAGATGGTGTGGTCAAGATTTACAAGGAAGCCAACCAAAATCAATCACAGTCCAATGACAAGTCTAGGTATTGGAACAAAAACAAGCACGTTGCAACAGATGGCGTCACTGACACCAAACATGTAAATATTGTTGGTCATTCTCAAAACCTGTCCAACCCACCATATCAACCAAACAATCAACAAGCTATCAATTACCAACAGCATAATCACCAAAGCTATCAAAACCACAATCCAAGACCCAACTTTCAAGGGTCTAGCAATCAAGCTAATGCCATCAATGTAGCTACAGGACAAAAGCCTAGATTCCAACCTACACCTAGAAACTATACACCCCTTGGTGAGCCATTGGATGTCATTTTTGAGAAATTAGTCAAGGAAAACCTCATCAATACCAAAGTGGAACATTGGTGGCTAGTCCAAAAATCCACCCCTCGGTATTACCTAAGGAGATTCAATCCTATGACAAAGCTCTAATACCACTTGTTACAAACTAGGGTTTCTATTGCACCAAAAGATTAACTTGTCAGTGCCTAATAAAACCACTACATTTATAGAACATAGGAGGTGATTAAGCCATGCCACAAATCCTAAAGGGAAACATCGATGGTTAGTCCAAAATTAGCAATGTCACAAGTAGGAATGTTAAACTTGGATTGAGTTATTGAAGCAATCTATTACTACAAGAAAGAAACATGAGCCAAGGCATTAATGGTGGAATCAATAGAAAGAACAATAAGATGAGGTACATGTTACTAGAATGTTTAGTAGATTTTAAGAAATTAAAGATATAGTTAATTATGAAAAAAGCCTCATTGTTGTAAAGGAGCATTGATGAAGGTAATGAAATACATGGCACAAGTTTGAAGGAAAAGAAGGAGAAATGTGATCTATATTTCTCCATATAACATCTGAGGTCTATATTGTGTATCACAATACCTACTACTTTTTGTCTTCTTCTAGAGTTACATGGAGTCTCTAGATTTCATTTTCCATACTAGAATTCATCTGCTTCACTATGCCTAGTCTTCACCTTGGCTATACTACTATTGTAGTAAGAGGTACTGAGAACATCAAAGCTCAAAATATTGCTCTAATTCTCAAGGGAAAAAGAGAGCCACCTAAGAAGATCATGACAGACACTCACGACCACCATCACTCCTATTGCTCAATTGTTCAAAAGGTGACATCACACAAAGATAAACTAGGGAGAATGTGGATCACTATCAAATCAACTGTCGACATAGAAGATCCTACAACAAACAATGAAAACTTATCTTCCTTCAAAAGATAATAAAAAGTGGATAAATTTGATGAACCAATATTTGAAGAGTATGTCTACTATAAGATCTTTATAATGTTATATTAAAAATGCATATGCAATTATCACCAATTATTTTATAAGTGTCTAAAAATGGATACCAAAGGAGGTAAAATATGACTACTTTTGCTTCAAAATTTGAAAACAATAGAAGTAAAGATTGACACATTTTAAAATTTTTTTTTTATAAAGGTTAAAACATGTCAACGAGCAAGGTATGAAGCCTCCAAGAAACTTAGTACCAATAAGCACCATCACCAAGAAGTTTTGTTATGTGATACAAGATCATGAGTCTATAGGCTGAACCCTCTTCGCCAAATTCACCCCGGACATGATCCCAATGGCATTATGATGTTAGAGCGTTACAATCAACAAAATTTGAATAGACTAATTTAAAGTCATTCAACTTCACAAATAAACGAAAGACCCATTAACAAAAACAATTTGTCAGTCCTATAATTGATGATAATAATTTTCCAACAAAGATTCCAATCGCGTCCAAAAGATTTTTTCTTATGGTGGACCATGTAAATATGCCTATAATAAGTAAAAAAAGCTTTAAGCATTTCAATCACTTCGATTTCCTTTTCATACGGCAGCATCTCCTAAAGCAGCGCATTACCTATATGTGCATTCCTTGGTTTTTCCACGTTACTCGGAAATATGCCACTACTTACATAGTATCCATACCAAAAGAAAGTAAGAAAAGTTTTAGGCACATCGATCACTTCCAATTTCTTTTTCATATGGCAACATCATCCAAAGCAACGCACTAGGCACACGTGCATTATCCAATTTCATGGGACCATTTGCAAGAAAAGAAGGGTGGGTTTGTTTCCTTGGGCCGGAGAGCATTTGGCCACTAAAATCTTGTCCGTACATAGATATTTATTTTCTAAAATCTTACAAGTAAACAACTTGTAATGCAACGTATCAAACTTCGTTGAAGATTTAAGCACTATTGTTTACCATGGTAAATTCTAGTCAGAAGTCTCTTGGAAAATGTCTATGTTTGGTTCATATCCGTAAATCATATTTCCAGTTCATCACATGCAATTTTTATAGGTCGCGACATTAATATTAGTAAATATTGTTATAATGATGATATATATTCATTATATGCTTTCGTATTCTCCACTACCTATGGCAGCAGATTTCATCTTTTTGCAGTTACGCTCAAGCCCTCTGCTGCGTATTTGCTTTGCATGAGTTCGTATTTACGGAGGAGTTAATGTCTGTTTGGACAAGAAATGGAACGAAATGGTCAATAACTCTCTCCGTACGCCGCCTTTTCCATTAATTAACTTGGTTACGCAAAGTAGCATTGAATGAGTCTTTACACCTAATGTAACATTTTCTTCCTATCTTCCTCTGGTTTTATGTCATTGATGATAACGAATGCAACATTTTCTTCATGTCTTCCTCTTATTTGTTATATTATTAACGATGAGGAATCTATGTGTGGAAGTTCAATGCTTATCGCTTTCATTGAAAAAACTTGCAGCGGATAAAGATTGTAATAACGAAATTCCTCTTGCTTATTCAACATTTTTCTGCACAATTGACCCTATTTTTAATTTACGCACAGCCAGGTATGTCAAGTATAGTTTTATATTTATTTAAAAGTAAAAATTGTTAATGATTTGAAAGATAAAATCTTTTTTACTTTTAGTTTAATTAATATTTTACTTAAGACTAATATAGATATTATAAATATTTAGCATTTGTAAAAAATATTTTTGAGACTTTAATAATATTTTTTTAAAATTAAAGTTATATACTATTATGATTCAATTTTTCATATTTATCAAAATCAATATATATATATATATATATAACACTTTCATTAATCTATAAATGACCCAGAAACCATCCTCACCTCTACCCTGTCTACCGTGAAGATCAATAACAAAGGTTGTGGAGAGTATGGTCTGTTGGATGCATTTGCTGTCGGGGCACTCCCACTTGATCCACATGCCCATGGACGACCGACATATCACAAAGCTAAGGAGATTCCACCTCCTTGATACAAATAGTTTGGCCCAACAACCTTTGTATCCTCGAAAATCCCTCTTCATGAGGAGCTCACTCCAGATATCAACAAATGGTTACATAAGGATGCACCTCAAAGAAATCAAGCACGCCTTGATCACTTCAGCCAAAAGTATCCCCAAGAACATAAGCTCATCACTGACAAATGGAACTATCAAGGTGGTGGTCTAGTACCAGAAGAAAGAGGCATGCAATGCCCCATCGACGCACACAAGTGGGAATCGAAGTCAGGTCTTGGCTTTGGCATACCCACAACTGGGGGCACCAATGAGAACAGTCACGCTTTTTCGAACATTCACCGCAACCTTGTCGAAATCGAAGACATTCGTGAGGAAGTTGAAAAGAGAGCCTACGACGATATCTTAGACCAATCTCCCTCGGAGACTCTGTTCTCCAAGAACTATCCATCCACCTCATTGACCTACCACTCGCCCATCCACAACTCATAGATTGGGACAAACCAAGTGTCATACACATCGATGAGTTCACATCAGTGGAGGCACTTCTAAGATTCATGGAAGCTGAAACTCCTCGCAAGAAAACAAAGCCAGATTCTGCCTATATCTACAAGCTAGATCCCAAGGGGTATTTTGGAGAAAATCCCCAACCTAGTTCCGATATACCCAAAATTGGAACTAAGGTGAATCTGAGACTAGCTAAGGCAACGAAGAGAACCCCTCAGCAAGAAAATCCAGAGCCACAAGAAGAACATGAGGATTTAGCATTGCCTCCTCAAGATAATCGACCAGAGGTGTCTTCTATTCTAATTGAGGATACTCGAGAAGTCAACATTGGTTCTTCAGAGATCCCCAGACTTGTTCACATTGCTGCATCCCTATCACAAGACCAAGCTGATCTCCTCTTTGAAGTCTTAAGAGAAAACATTGGTCGATTTGCATGGTCATATCAGGACATGCCAAGGCTTGATCCAAAGCTTGTAGTTCATCATCTTGCAGTCTATCCAAAGATCAAGCCCGTCAGACAAAAGCTTAAAAAAATGCACCCCAAGATGGCATTATTGGTCAAAGCTGAATTAGAAAGAATGTTAGCTGCTAAGGTTATCCGACCTATCGGCTATTCAAAGTGGATCTCCAACATGGTCTTCGTCACTAAGCCTTCTGGTGACATCAAAATCTGCACTGATTTCAGAGATCTTAACAAAGCTTGTCCAAAAGATGATTTTCCCTTGCCCAACATAGATATGATTGTAGATCTTACAGCTGGACATGAAATTTTGTCCCTCATGGATGGATTTTCTAGGTATAATCAAATCAAGATTGCAGAAGAGGATCAACATAAGACATCATTCACTACCCCTTGGGGAACCTTTTGCTACAACATGATGCCTTTTGGTCTAAAGAATGTTGGGGCTACCTATCAAGAGCTATGACAACCATTTTTCATGATCTCATCCATAGCATTTTGGAGGATTATGTGGATGATATCTTGGTCAAGTCTCATACCTTCATGGATCATCTTGTTGACCTGGAGAAAGTCTTTGATAGGTTAGCCAAATATCATCTCATGCTGAATCCCAAGAAATGTGTCTTTGGGGTCACATCTGGCAAGCTTCTAGGCTTCATAGTTTCTAAACGAGGTATAGAGATCGACCCTAAGAAGGTCAAGGCTATCTTAGACATGCCTCCTCCCCAAATACTGTGATAGCTTCGCTCTCTTCAAGGAAAGCTCCAATCTGTTCGGCGCTTCATCTCCCAGCTTGCAGATAAGTGTACACCATTTTCACATTTACTGAAGAAGGATGAGAACTTCAAGTGGGATCCTTTATGTTAGCGCAACTTCGACCATCTCAAGCAGTATCTCATCAATCCCCCTATCTTGGTTCCACCAGTTCCTGGTCGTCCCCTGATTTTGTACATATCAGCAACACCTACTGCTCTAGGGGCACTTCTAGCACAGCTTGATGACTACAACAGAGAAAGAGCCATCTACTACATCAGTAGAACCCTAGTTGGTTATGAACTCAATTACACTCCTATGAAAAAAGTTTGTTTTGCAGTTGTTTTCTCAACTCAAAAGCTTCGCCATTACATGCTAAGTCATACCATCCAACTAGTCTCCAAGATTGACCCTCTCAAGTATATGCTCTCTAGAACAACACTTACAGGCCGTTTGGCCAAATGGGTTATGCTCCTTAGTGAATTTGACATCCAGTATGTGGATAGAAAGGCAATCAAAGGGAAAGCTATAGCAGATCACCTAGTTGATGCACCTCTAATAGATGCTTATCCATTGATCACAGAATTTCCAGATGAGCATATCTGTTTAATTGAAGAACAACCCCCATGGAAACTTTATTTTGATGGCTCATACACATCTCATGGATCAGGGGCAGGAATATTGTTGGTCACACCTCAAGGAGATTACATTCCAAAAGCCTTCAAGCTACAATTCCCTAGCACTAACAATATAGCTGAATATGAGGCCCTCATAGCAGGATTAAAGATAGCTGCAGAATGGAACATTGCTGATCTACAAATCTTTGGTGATTCTCAGCTCATCATCAAGCAAGCCCTAAATGAATATCAAACCAAAGATGAAAAGCTATTACCCTACAAAGAGCTAGTTGATCAGCTAACCCAACATTTTACAAAGCTTCAGTTTACACAAGTGCCTCGAATATAGAACAAAGCAGCAGATGCTATGGCTACTATAGGCTCGCTCTTGGAAATTCCCCAAGCGGCTACACAGTATGAGTTTTTAGTGGAGTAGCTCCTCACACCCGCCTATGCGCATAAGGATTCAAACTGTGTTTGTATCTTGGTTGGTCCCCAATCCCCTTGGTACCATGAGATTCACGCTTACCTTAACGATGGTATCATATCCCCTCACCTCACACGTACCCAACGCCAGAACCTCATCCGAAAATCATCCCGCTATGTTATCATAGCCAATACCCTATATCGTCGGGGTTATCACGATACTCTCTCTCGATGTTTAGACCAAAACGAGGCCGCGATGGTGTTAAAGGAAGTACACTCTGGACTTTGTGGTGCCCACACAAGTGGTATTCTCCTAGCGCGACAAATCCTTAGAGCAGGCTACTATTGGCCTACCATTGAAGAAGACTCCTGTGACTTTGTCAGAAAGTGTCTCCCATGTTAGCAGCATGCAAATCTTGTGCACACTCCAGCACAAGATCTACAACCTATTGCACCACCTTGGCCTTTCGCTTGTTGGGGCCTTGATCTAGTTGGAACTATCACACCCCTCTCATCTGATGGACATAAATGGATAATAACAGCTACAAACTATTTCACTAAATGGGTGGAAGCAGTCCCCCTAGTCTCAGCTACAGGAGTTTAGGTCTCCAAGTTCATCTTGTACCACATTGTTTGCCGCTTCGGCATCCCATCCACCATCTTCACCGGCCACGGAGGTAACTTTGAAAATCTCAACATGAAAGAATTATGCACTTCCCTCCGCATCCATCACCACTTTTCTAACCCATATTTCCCACAATGTAATGGCCAGGCAGAGGCAACTAACAAAACCCTCCTCAAAATCCGAAAGAAAGTCGTCAATGATTCTGGCCGTGATTGGCACCTACAAATAAATCCAGCCCTATGGGCCTATCGAACTTCCTTCCGTACATCCACAGGCACAACTCCATACTCCCTAGTCTATGGTGCCAAAGCGGTACTACCTATAGAGTTTGAACTTCCCTCCTTGCGCATATCTTTGCAAGGGCAAATATCAGATGAAGAATATAGAGTAGCTCGGCTCACCCAGCTAGATCTCTTAGATGAGAAGCGACAACAAGCCTATGATCATCTCACAGTCTATCAAACTCGTCTCAAAAGGAATTTCAACAAGAAGGTGCTTCCACGACACTTTCAGCCAGGTGACATGGTCCTTAAAGAAAACATGAAAGTCCAAGCAGATCGAGAAAAGAAAAGCAAGTTTGAACCTACATGGCTTGGTCCTTATGTTGTCACTGCTTCCTTTGGCTCCGGAGCCTATCAGCTATCTACACCGGAAGGAGAACTCTTGAATGATCCTACTAACATCATTCATCTCAAGAAGTTCTATGCTTGAAGATCCTTGGTATACCTAGCTTTTGAAAAATACAAAAAAAAAAAAAAATAATAAAGAGAAATAAGCATCCAATGGTGAAAAATTGGCAATTCAAGCGCCTTGGATAGGTACCTTGGTGAAAACCTGGTAATTTAGGCACCTTGTGTACTAAGACTAATCCATTATCTATCACTATCCTATCCCTCATCCATTCACCCACCATCCCATAAAACATCCGCTTGTTCCCTTGGTGTTCCAACCAAATATCCAAAATCTAATGGAGCTTGTAAATACCTCCTGTGCAGCTTGTAAATCTTGTACCAAAGCTTGTATTATACCTTGTAAATCTTGTACCATACCTTGTCTATCCGAATCTTGTCCAAAGTTTGTACCATATTCCAGCCTATAAATAATCTTGTATCCTAGCTTGTATACTATCACGTGCACACACAAAACCCCATTTTCACTTAAGCTTTTCGCAAACCATCTAGCTATCCACCTATCACCTATTATAGACATCCCATCCTTCACAAACATTTCCATCTCACAAAACCCAAAACATGAACAAACTTGTACATTTGTAACATATCTTGGTCCATCAGCTTATACATCCTCTTTAGCTTAGTACCATTGTATCTATCAAGCATTCGTGTCAGTTCGTCCTTGATCAACATCTTGCACCCATCGCACATCTTGGTTAGCTATTCCAACGCATCCTTTAGCTAGATTTCCTATCACCAAAGTGTTATCTTTCTTAGTTCAGCTTGCCAGACGCATCACTCATCCAAATCTACTAGCTTTGGTGCTCTCCGATAGGTCCTTGTAGGATATAGCTTTCCTCATGTTTGATCTTGGTCCGTTAGTACCTTGTCCTACCCATCTCGTTGGTAAATGGCTCTCTTTTGGATTTTCATTTTCTTTTGATTTGGGATCTTCCCTTTTGGGTCTTGAAGTATCTTTTCCAAGCAATCTCCTTGTTCCCTCCTCAAGGTTGCCACGATCTTCCATATCATGGTATGCTGCCAATGGGGCAATTAGAGCGTAAGGTCTTGATCAGGTCTTTCGTTTGTTTTTCTTTTCTGCTTGTGGGTTCTCCAGTGTCGTTTCCACGCTACTTCCTTTAGGATTCATGTGTGATGCTGGGGCAATCCTTGCGTGTTTGTTTTGAGTCAGTTCGTCAGTCCTTTGGACGGTTGGTAAAAAGGCCTTGATGTTCTTGGTAACCTTGGCAATTAACCAATAGTCCTATAGCAAATCTAGTGCTCAACTACATGGTGGTACTTCTCTTTGAAGTATCCCCCCACTCAAAAAGCTTCAATGGTTTTCCTTCATCTCCATTATCCCCCATCCATATCCAGCATCCGTCTCTCCTACCCCAGCTTATGCATCAGTATCTCTTTGAATCACTCATCACTCTTAGCTTTAAGGATCCACAATCCTAGTCTTAGGGATCCACCAATCCAAATCAATCCACCAAGCCTCATCTTTCGAGATCCACAATCCTAGTCCTAGGGATCTCCAAAACCCATCTTCCACCAATCTGACTCTTTGAAATCCAAGAAGAGAGCTTCTCATTGAGAGAGCCCATTAATGGCTCATATTCTCAATTAAGAGCTCATCTTAGTCTATCTTGAAGTTTATGAATTTTGTTTAGTTTGTAGAAGCTTTATTTAAATTTTGTTTCTATTAGCATACTAACATTGCTCATATACAGTGATAACCAAAGTTCTATTAATATATCAATAAACCATGTTGTGCACGTAAATACAAAGTACATTTCTATCAAGTATCATTACATGAGAGAGCTAGTTCAAGACAAAGAAGTAAAATTGTAATATGTGAACACAAAGGAGAAAAATGTTGACATATTCACTAAAGCTTTACCTAAGGATGCTCATGAATTTTATTAGAGCTAAATTGGGGGTGATTCCCCTGAGAAAATTTACTTAAGCTATAGAGAAAAATTGCATCAAAGGTGTTGATCAAACTATCTTGCACATTGATGCAGATATCTTTCTACTGTAGGACTTGTGTAAGGTAGTAATGAAAGAGAGCCTAGAAAAAACAATTGATTAGTCCTACAAAGATGGCTGATGAATAATTCAAACCTAACGTGCAATTATCTACATAATCAAGATGTATGAAGAAAATGAAGGAAAGAGATAGTGCCTTTGGAACTATTGTCAAAGAGGGAGAGATTGATAAGATTGCACAATTTACTAGAGTATACTAGATGGAGAGATTAAAATCCTAGAAGGAGAGATTGTAATATTATAGATATGCAAGACCAAATTGTAGAGGGATAAATTGCACAAAACTAAAGTAGATATTATTTTCAAAGAGGGAGTACATAATGAAAATAAGGATATTAATATAAGATCTAATACATTGAGAGTGTTACTTGAAGTCTATACAAGTCTTTGATTGTATGGTAACCTGAAGTATTTTAAAAAATATTTTTTTGAGATGTCGAGGTGTTGACATCAATGTGAAAGAAGGAGAATATTTGAAACTACAATAGGAACAATTATTGTATTGTTATTGATGTCAAAATTATTGATGAGATAGTTTTCTTTCTAATCTAAATGTCATATCTATTTGATTGATGGCGCGGATTTGAGAAGTTGTTCATAACAAAAGAATCTAGAGAAAAGGTTGAGTGATGGAGAAGAAAATACAAATGGATATTTTTTAATTTAGATTCTGACAAGACAAAGTGATTTTTTAAATCATTTTGATAGAGGAGAAGAAAATAATGTTCAAGTCTTGACAATATAAGAAGAGATAGATCACTTGTGTAAGATTTACCAAGTAATAGAGTAAAAGACCAAGGAATCTTGATGTATATTTTGAGTGATGCTAGTGTTAACTAGACCACAGTAAGTATCAAGAAAATTCAATGTTGACCAAGCATTAGTATTGATCGAGTGATAGTGTTGATGCCAATAAAGAAATTTTATTGCAACTAAGTAACTCAATGATGACTGAGTATCAGAACTTAGTGTTGGTCATGGAACAAAATTTTAATTATTTGTGGCAAATCATAATTTCAAGCTGACTAAGTTAATTTCTTGGGATGTGGAAAATGTGTTGAAGATAAGGATCAATGAATTGGATCATTTAATTCTAGGAGAAGATTAGGTAAAGGACCTAAGAGATGATTTCAAGGAGAAGTTTCTGGAAAAGGAGAGATAAAAAGAATGGCAATTTGATATATTCAATCTAATGGATTGAATCATAAACCCAAAGATCTATGGTGTTGATTTAGTGGAAAAAGATCAAAGCTTCCTACTTAAAGAGTTATATAGGTGAACTTACAACTATAGGTGTGCTAGTCATTATGTGTTGTATGTGAGTGTGAAGAAGTTCCTGATAGTTGGAGCTATTACCACTGTTGTTCACTGGCAAGTCTACGTAGAAGGCTTAATTTAGAAGTAAAGATAAATTTCTCAAAGGGTTGCCAAGCTAATTTGAGTTTGGAGATGACAATGGAGGCAAGATAATGAATTAGTATTGAGAACTAAATAGATCAAACTTGTTGCTACTTTCTAACCATTATAAATAGTATATAAAAATCCTTTAATCAAGGTTGACCTAACTATCATAAGGAGCTAACAATCTATGTAAATCATTTATCCAGGTGACATTATAATGAAATGTTCTAAAGTCCTCTAACAAGGCCACTCCTAACAAGATGATTAAATCCTTTAACAATGCCACATTTAATAGTGTGTATTGTAACCTCTAAACAAGTTTGCTCCTAACAAGACTCACTTTAGAAGAGCGAAAATTGGTGACATGTTGTTGGTGATTTTTCCCAAATAGAGTTTCCACATAAAATCCTAGTGTCAAAATTGTGTGAATGTCATTGTGATTCTTTATAGGTTTAAGTTTATATTTTACAAGTTTGTTATTTTAAGAATAGTGGACATCTAGTTAATGTTATTAATAGTTTACAATAGAGATTGAGCAATGGAATGATGAAATCTAAAATTGTTAAATTGTTTGTATTCTCAATTGGTACATCTAGACCTTGGGTAACTGATTTGGCCCCCATCCCCTTCTCATTTATTCTAAATATTCTAACAACTATTACTCTCTAACCATTGTATCAATATAGAAATCCTTAAATCAAGGTTCACCTAATAGACACTTTTAAATCCTTTAATCAAGTTGACATTCTAATGAAATGTTCTAAATCTCTCTAATAAGGCCACTCCTAATAGGGAGATCAATTTCTTTAACAAGGTCACATTTAATAGTGTGTTATATAACCTTTAACAGGCTTGGCTCCTCACATAGCTCACTTTAAAATATTGAAAAATTATAACATGTTACTACTAGTTTTTCACAAATTGGGTTTCCATGTTAAATCCTAGTGGCATACTTATGAGGATGTTATTTGAGATGTTTGGGTGTTAGATTGTACAATTTTTTTACTACTAGGATAGTGGACTACAATTTTTATGTTACTGATTATTTTCTACAAAGATGAAGCTACTAAATGTTTAGATCTATAGTATTTGAAGCAACTAAAGGTTGAATTGGCCCACATCTAGACCTAGGGATAGCCAATTTACGCCCGCTAATCCCTCTCTTAGCTATTATAAACATCCTAACAATAATCCACCTCTCTCATCTTCTTCTCTATCATCAATTGAACATAAAGGAATCACATACATCTACGTAAGTGTGAATTTAAAAAAATTAATTTTACATAAATACTAATTTTAAATTAAGGATATTATGATGAATCAAATGTATAAACTTACAATAATAGAATTGGATTTCATGGCTCTTCCTACCCCTCCTCCTCTCTCATAGGAGTTGTGCATGCTTCTGCAACAAGGTTTATTATATCATTGTCTCCAACTACAAACTAAGACTCTACATTACTAAAGTGACTTGGAAAAACATGTTCACATATAATGCAAGTATGGGCACACAAACATGTGGGATACTACCTGATGTACTAGTTTTAACATCATCAATAGTACAACGAGGCA
This sequence comes from Cupressus sempervirens, assembly GCA_028749045.1. Taxonomy (NCBI): domain Eukaryota; kingdom Viridiplantae; phylum Streptophyta; class Pinopsida; order Cupressales; family Cupressaceae; genus Cupressus; species Cupressus sempervirens. Next base: position 559,987,362 of record CM053790.1, read on the forward strand.
ACATTGACCTAACATGTGTGACTAGTACACTGCTCAATCTATGAATGACTCTAATAGACTCTAAGCTAGCCTCTAAGATGATAATAGGATATTGTTGTGGAGGGGGGCATATATGTGGTGGCATTCCTCCATTCGAAAAATGGTCTATCCTGTAGAGCTTCTCCTCCTACACCCATGGTGTGCCTCATGTTCCAATATTTTACTTTCTTCCCATGTACAAACTTACAATACATCTTTCTTAAGAAATAAAAGGGTACCTTTGTATTGTGTTGTGCTTTTCTGTCAAAAACCATCCACCAATTATCCCAAAAATGAGTCTTAATGGCCTCAGTGGTGCACCATTTTATCGATAATTTTGGTTTCTTATGGTCAACCTTTTTACCATTTTTGGGGTTAGAAAATAGGTCAGCTTAATTTTTTTAGTAATTTCAAGGGTTGCAACCCCATCATAATCTAAGCCATCATCAAACTGGATGTGCATATGGTCACACCAACAAAGAGTTGCATGATTTTACGTGATAAGGGTTTGAATATTACCCACAATAGTATTGAGGGTTGATAGGATGGGAGATAAAATAGGGATATTATTATAATATTGTTTGATAGTTATCAATTAATTTTTGTTTTGTTTTATTAAATTAGGAATGTGTAGAGGGTTGTGTAGGGTAATAGCTCCTTTTGAGGTGGTTATGGATTGTTTTAGGGATCATTGTTTGGTAGGGGAATGTTTCAAGGTTGGTCGGTGTTAGCCATCCCTATTTATATTGTAATTAAACATATAATTATAATTTGAATGAATATTTTATAAACCAAAAATGTAAAAAGAAATACATTTTCATTAAAATAACCTAAATTTTAACAAAAATGAATGAAGTAAAGTGCAAAAATAATACAAAAAAATTAACTTATGCTAGGATGGAATCTTGGGGGAAAATTTGATTTTAGAATATTGTATTCCCGATCAAAATGCTCAAACTCCACTTGCAATGTGGTTAAAATAAGATACAATGACAAAAGTAAGCACTCAATTTTTTTAAAACCCATCCATAGGTATTGGGTATGCAACGTATTAGGTATCTGATAAATTTTTCTTTAAATTATTATGTTCTTTTAATGTTCTTATTATAAGTAGATGTAAAAGGATTAAATAAATGAAAGACATGTAAATGAATAAATTTAAGCATGGTAACTTGTAAACCTCTTATATGGGAGGTCTTGGGTTTGGGTCTACTTAATCTACTGTTCAACCCATTATTGATAAAAAAAATGTATGAGATATGTATGGTAGAAAAAGGCTAGAATAATAAAGTCAAAATAATATTGCATCATTTTTCTACATGTGTATATTAAAATATTATTCAATCAAAAGAAAACTATATGGAAGATAATATAAACATAAATATTCATCAATTAAAATTGTTTCACTAGTTAAAGAAAACAACATTAAATTTAGGATAGACCTTCACCCTATAAATTTTATGTTGTACTATATTGAAAATTACAAATTAGACACTAAAATTAATTTAAGGAGACACTAGATACAACATGATAGCCCTTGCATAAAATAAGTCTATAAGTAGTTAACTTTGACTATTTAACACATTTAGTATAAGAATGCATTCTTAGTGTTTGATGTTTAAGCTAGTCATTCCTGACAATATGAATAGTTTGAGTTTTTTTAAAAACTGAAATGGATTCATACCATAATCATAGTAATTTCTAGATAACTTGTATGGTACGTTGCTTTACAAGACACCATAGAATCAAAATAATTCGAGGTGATTGAAGAACTTACTCCTTTTGCAATATTTTAATCTAACAATGTTGAGTTTCTAACCCAAATAAGATTTTAATTTTAGTATACACATATTCTTTATAATGATTATTGAATCTATCTATGAGATGTTCATTTTTTCTTATTTCTTTGTACCAACTAAATTTTCTTCCTTAAAATGGGAAAATCCATAGCCATGCATGCTTCTACATAGACTCTACCTCATTGACAATAATATCAAATTAGTTACTAAAACTAGATATTGATCTTTAGAGGATACTACTAGATGAAAAGAAATTAAGTGATTGATGAGCATACGAAGATAATGTTATCAATTTTTCCATAATAGACCTTCCCTTTTCATCAATTCTACTCATTAGGAAAGTAATTTTTTTTTAATAATTACAACTCATTGAAAGAGGAGTTACTTCCTTATTTTCTTCTTTATTAATTATTTATTTATTAAAAATATATATTTTCTTTCCCTTCCTCTCCCCCACTTAAATAAATTGTCTTCACCTTTTCATGTCTCATTTTTGAGGAATTAACATTTCATAGCATGTCTTTTGACAATTCATTAAGCTTACCTAAATTTTAGCTATTATGTGTTTAATTTTATTCCTTTATGTTTATAATATAAATTTTATACTATTTATCTCATTGTATTTCAATTTTATTACCTTTATTTATTATTAAATTTTATTTTAAAAAGGGTGCATTATTTTATGGTTGGTATATATGAATTCATCTCGTAATATTAGATTAAGAGCAAGATGTTGTGGATGAAAAAAATTATTAATTAAGTAGGACAAACATTAGTCGAAAGGAAATTGTTGATGAAATTAGACATCCTATTCTCCTTTAAAGGATCTCCTTGAGAAGCTAGGCTAGTATGCTTCCCTTTGTTTATGACTATAGAGATATGTTGACCATTTACTAAGAATGCATCCCATTACAAATGTTCTTTCTCTTTCACCACCACTCTAGTTTTATTTGTAGCTTATATATCAAGATCACCCTTCATCTATTTTTCGAAGATCAATTGACATTGAAATCTTTGGCCTAGGTTTGGCCCTAATGTAATAAGTGATCATTCATTTAATCGTGTGCAAAGAAAATTAGCACTACTAGCAATTTTTCAAAGAGTTAAGTTTCATGACCATTTGGGTGTAGCACATCCACCAAAATAAAATATATTTTATCCTTTTTAAATCTCTACATATGTCAAATTCAATGTAAACCTATTTTTGTAGAAAGAAAAATAAAACTTTGTTAATATTGCTTTATGAAAATAAAAAGACCTAAAACGGTTGTCATATAGTTTAGGAAAGGCTAAAAGACTAACATAGATAATGATGTGTGAGAAAATTGATCTAAATGGAGACCCTTAAGGATTTCTCATTGGATGTAATAGAGAATTTGTGTTCAATGTTGGAATATTGAAATGAAAGTAGACATGCATCAAGGATCATCCATAAAAAAAATCTGTTTAACTAGCCTAAAAAATAATGTAAAATTACTTAATAACATTTTGGACCATAGAATAATAGAATTCATAAAAAGTTTAGACTTTATTAACCCATTTATTGCATACATATAGGAAAAAGCCTTTACTACAAAATAATCAAATAAAGTTTTCAAACCAATTACAAACAATATCAATTACTATGTTGACATTCAAGAATAGTCCAAATCAATGGCCACTCTTAAACATCACACACTATGGAAAAACTTAAAATTGGAAAAATAAGTCAACTTTAAATATTTGATACTTGTAATCTAAAAATCAAGTCTTAGTGTGTGATATTTAAGCCACAGCAAATGAAACATATAGCAAATACATACAAGATAAGCATAAAAATAAGATTAATTTTCTTCACATCATCAAACAATTCGAAAATACACAAGTTCAATAGTAGCAATATATATAATAAAAAACCTGTAGCATAGTACACAACATATCTCATGACAGTACATAACCGAAAATATATGAAACGTGCAGTCTGATTGCTGCATAGACAATACAACTACATAGTGCTTCCCTTAGTTCATCACATTACAATCAACAATCGTGATTTAGAAAATCATAGATAGCACAACAAATAGAAGCTAGAACACCCATCTTTACTGAATTACACGATACTTTCTCTCAGAACGCATGCCTACGAAATGAAATAACAAAAGAACACAAACTAAATAGTATTTAGAACTATTGCTGACTCGCTTGACTCTTCCACGATTGTCCCATCCAACTCGCGCCTTTCCACGATTATTTTATTATGCTGCTCTATGATTTTCTTCTCTAATTCATTCATGATCTCCTTGGCTTTTCCTGCAGTATAGAGCGCTTTCCCCATTCTTTTTTCATCACTTTTTCTGGCCCACTTCTTGGAGTTCAACAAGAGGAGATACTGGCTTTTCTCCAGGCATTCGTTTATTATATCAGCCAAGGAGCTTACTAATTCTTTGAGTAGCTCGCTCACATCTGTTCCATCACTGCACTGAATGCTGTTACACAACTTGTACACAGCATTACGTGATGCTGCTACTTTCCAGTTTAATGAGTCGTTTCCTCCAATTGTCTCCCATAGTTTAGATTGCCCTTCTCCAATTTCAATTTTATCCTTTATCCCAACTGCATAGACCATTTTGGAAAAGAGATTGAGACTTCCAGGCGGCACTGTTTCGCTCTTACATTGGTTTTTGAGGTCGTCTAATGCTTTACGGACACAGTGTGGTGTTGCATGCCTGAAATTGCTACCATGAACGGTCCCCTTCTTCGCGTTCCTCTGTAAGACATCAAAGAACTTGTCCGCTGCTGGGCCGGTGATTCCATCGGCTTCAGTATCCGTCTCTTCAACGAAATCCACGATTTCCCAGCCCTGAGAATACGCCAGCAAACAATCCTTCACTGCCTTTGGAGGAAATTCATGAGAAGTCTTACAGAAATCATTATCAAATGCCGCATACATTGGAGACAGCTGAACGATAATACCGAGAAGGGACACAGCCGTCATTTTCCATGACTTTGTGCTGACGTCTGCGAAGTGTTCTTCCACTGCTAATAACATACCGTTTTCTTCATCTGGCGGTTGCTGCTTTTCATTGTCTGTCGCTTCTTTGGGTTGCTGATGAATCGGCCTGTTCTGGCATAAGTACCTCAATTGGCCGGTCTTGGTTTCTGAATCGGCCTGCCGCTTGTAAGGATCTAAGCACTGCCGGCCTAAACCATACCCCGTTCTCTTGCTAACCAGAAACTGTACGAGATCTTCACACGAGGATTCAGCGTCCTTTTTGCCTTGTTTGATGAGTTTCTTAGCCTTTGCAATGGCCTTGCGGTTAGCTAACCACAGGCTTCGTGGAGTCTCGCCTAACATCTTAACACCCTTCAATGCTTTCTCATATTTTGGATACTTCTTAAATGCCCGCTCCTCGTGCTTCGACAATATGCAAGACAGCAACTTGCCCATCACCTTGTTTTGCAAAATCACCAGAGACGCCAACCAACAGGCTTTGCTGAATGTAACCGTAAGCCACTGGAGCCCGAACACTACATACAGTAATGTTCTCGGCAGACTGAATGTTATCGGCTCTTTTGCAACCACTCTGCTGATCTTGGTGTCGAGAGCTTTTGCCTGAGCCAGCCGCGGCTCCCGCGCTTGCAGCAAGTCTCTCAGGTGTCTCGTCCAGAAATCCTCTAGTTTGAAACCGCTACGCCAGGTGTCCGATTGCCACTTTCTGTAATAAGTCACAGATGTAACCCACCTCCAAATGACGATCAACCATCCAATGGTGATGAATATGCATTGAAGGATGGTTGCAGTGAGCCTTAACTTATCATACCAATCAGGCCATTCCATGTTGCTGTAGGCCTCAACTCCTCCCAAGATCGTAATCAGGATTTGTATTGTAACAATGATTGCAGCGGAGGAGGCCAGGGCCGACCTGGCAATGATGTACTCGAGGGAGTATGCGCGAGCGACAATCCACGCTCTCAGTACGGCGTCTTCTACTGATCTCCAGCACTGCTGACAGCTCGGTTGAAGGTGTTCAACCTCCTCCTTCTCCTTCTCCCTTTGCGCTGCAAGCACAACATCTTCGACCATCCGGCAACAGGTCTGACGGTGATCCGCATTCTCCTTAATCGTTCTCCGCGCCGCCTCTTCAACAGTCGACCAACATGAGTCATGGTGATGGTCATGGTGATGGTGGGCGCTGTCAGCCATGATATTCTCAGCTGGTTCTCTTTGGCCCTTGAGAATCAAAGGAATCTTTTGGGCTATAATGCGCTCAATACCCCTTCCGGCAATATTGGCGCAGCCAAGATGTAGAATGAGGATAACGAAGCAGATTAATGCTAGTATGGCAAATGGAATGTAGAAATTGCATGTAACTCCAGAACAAGACTCAAAGTAGTCGGATTGAAGGAAGAAGATATTACGATACACAAGATAGACCTCCGATGAGATATGGAGAAATATAGTTAATGCCAAAGCCATTAACCTACCCCAGGAACCCTCGGAGCCAGGATTTGCCATTCCTGGCATCATATTGGCTACAACTACACACAACATAATTCGACTCGTATGGATCATCCAAAAATCGCTCGAAAGGGTTTTAAGGGCATTCAGGGCCTCAGGATTATTTTTAATCGGGCCTTTTTCAATTGAAATGTTCTTGGGAATACTATTCGGGTTACCCTGAGCACTGACCAGGTTTAGCAATTGGATTATGAAAGCGCTGAGGACAAGAAAATCACCAGGAACCCAATGTGCTCTCCTCCTGAGAGCCTTCACTGCATCCTTTAAAATCAGAAAAATGAATATAGCAACTACTGCAATCAACAAAACTATCCTCAGAATATTACCAGCCGACTCCTGGTCGTCATACACATAGAATGTTCTGTCCATGATTCAACTCTCTTGATGCTCTTTCCCTCAGCCAAGCCAACATATAAATAGGTAGAAAGGTTCTTTTAATTTAATTTATTTGGGAGCTTTTAATAGTTATGTATTTAAAAATATTTATAAGTGTGAATGGCTCTTTGGTCTACTGGTGAAGTTGAAAGGTGTTTAAAGAGTACATTAGAGATAAAGTCTTGCTGAGTGTGTGACTACGAATTTGGTTGAATGAATACCCCTTATACCTTGGCTCTTAGCCAAAGAGGTTAAGCTGTAAGGCTCGTGCTCCCAATAATGATAGTAATGTTTATCTAAATTTATAAATCGCATTTGTGCATATTTATTAATCACCAGATCATCATCATCATCATCATCATCATTAACTTATCTTCAAATTTACACAAGAATAAATTTAAGTTCTGAAGTTTCTATATTACTACCTTACATAGTGCATTCATAGGATTTGTTATTGGAATTATCTTTATCTGTCATTATTTATCACTATTTATAGCTTTTCTAAGATAATTATTTAATATTCCTGCCTTTTAATTACACTTGTGTCCATATATTTCAAAATGTCTTTATGCATATTTATATTAACCACATTATTATTAACTTATATTGAAATTTACACAAGAATAAATTCACATTCCAAAGTTTCCATATCTACCTTATAAACTACATTCGTAGGATTTGTTATTCGAAATATCTCTACCTACATTAAATTTATCACTATTTATATATTTTGGAAGAATACACACACGCGCGCGCGCACAAACACACACACACAAACTTTTAATCTCATTATATATAGTTTAATTGTAATTCAATGACAATTAAAATCAGACTCTTACTATTTAGAATGGGTTATAGAGATCTATGTTGACACTCTCATAAATATACATCTTTATTTCTTTAGAGATTTTGAATTGATTCAAAGCATGAGTGAAGTCATACATTCATCTATCATTTACTTTTAAATAGAAGCTCCTTAAATCTTGTTATTAACCTTTGTACATTTAATATTTTTATACATAAACTCTAGAAGCTTTGTTAAAAAATTGATTGATAAATGACATATATATCTAAAGATTTACTAGTGAACTTGATATGTATTTACATGAGCTAGAATTTCCTCTACTAATTTAATCTCCTTCATTAGGATTTAAGAACTTATTGATAATTATGAGTTTGAGCTACTACTTTGAAAACATATTTGGCCCAACACCATTCTCAAAATCTACGAACTAAATCGAACATCGTATCAATGGAGTACTTTACTCTTGAATGTAAATTATATAAAATAAACCAAAGCTATAGCCAATACACACATAACTCGTGGAACACTGAACTCCATTATTCTTTTATAAGGTCTTAACTAATGGGGAGTTGTCTTTTCACATGCATTCATAGTGAGGGATTTAAAATGGGTAAAAATTAGGGTAATATGTTACCTATATTATGAGGGGTTGGGGGGATGAGGAGCGGAGAGGGAGGGAATGGCGTTTTCTCTAATATTTTTAAACACATGCACAAAATGATGTTAAGGTAATGGGGTGTGATTAATCAATGCAAAGATGTGAGGGTGTGATGCAATATGATAATGATGGTAGTAAGATGATAGCTAGGATGGAAGTGTTCTCTAAATCATGATTGGGATAGTAGGCATAGAACCATTAATATTCAATGATGGGAATAGATTTTATTTCATAGAAGTCACTATGAAAATAAATGATTTGAAAAAATTAAATGGCTAGTAATGAAGAGTATGTAAGGATGGTATGAAAAATAATGAGAATTTGGGAAATTGACAGGTTATTAGAAATTAATCAAGCTAATTGATATGATCTCGAGCTAAGATTTGTAGGAGCAATATGCATTAGTTTGGATGTATACAAATTGTTAGAAAGATGACTAATCATTGAGGCTCATTATTAGTCATTTTTAAATTGGCTTAAATATATTTTTAACACTTGTAATTTGATTATATATGAGACTATTGCTGTAGGATCTATTTGTATGCATGTTGGTTGCTAGTCATATGTAACAATTTAGGCTTATATTTATTAATGCGCATATTTATAAATTCTTATGTGGCATTGACGATTATGCTACATGAATGAGCATGACATTACATATTTTATTTTTGATTGTAGTATAGGATGCCTTATATATAAGACTTTGTGATAATGTTCTATGATGAATAGATGATGTTAATAAAAAATATTATTGGAAGGATGTATCTAATATTTTTCTCTTTTGATTTTACTCAATTATTCAATAAAGGCTATCAAAAAAGTGACGAGGAAAAAGAAGTGAGAAAAATAATATGCAAAATATAGACAACAATTAAAATAGTGTTCTTCTCTTATACTAATCTAATTTTAGCAAGACGATGGAATCATTTTATTATACGTTAGAGCCAAATAATTTTACATACTACAACAAGAATTGAAAAAATGTTAGCTAAAATGGAATGCACTATTTCTCACTAGAGCCATATGTTCTCAATGGTCTTAGACAACAATGTCATAAGATGAGACATCATGTTACTAAAGAACAACCCAAAGGTAGAAATCAAGTAACCAAGCCCCTCATCATCTCTATAATCGGAGACATCTTACAAAATCACAACTTCTCTCATTAAAGACATTCTAGAGAAATATTTTTTAGGAGGATGCAAGGTATAGGATAAATATTGAATCATACAAAAAAAGTAATATTTTTCCCCTTTTAAAAGTTTTTCTTTAGTTTAATGGAGTCACATTAAATAGTTATACTATAAGAGTTGTAAATAAGAAAAAAAAGTCACACCCTATTTTCAATTCTATTGCTTTCTTTGGGTCACGTGGGCACAAAAATTGGCCATATAGACTATAGTTTGAAAATAAGATGATTGAGAATATATAATTTAACTCAAAATCACAAGCAGCTTGAAAGATATTATTGCTTTTATCCCTAAATATTTCTCCAGTAAGGCATAAAACTCAATATTGAATACATTAGAAGACCCAAAAATGTTTTAAATCTCAACACATATAGATATATGGTGTCCTAGACCTCTACAGAAGTTTTAAAATAAAAAATTATATAATAAAATGGATATCCAAAGTATAATTTATGGCTTCCAAAAATTGTTCCATCAAGACCAATGTATCAATGAAAAAGTGAAGAGAGAGGAAAATAATGTAGGTGCGAACTTGAACTAATGAATCACTATTTCCAAAAAGGGATAATTTTCACTTTCTAAAATATTCTAAGTTTCTTATTAGTGCTACATATACAAGGATAAGGGAGGGTTTCATGAATCTATAATCTGATAAGTGTAGATTTTGGCTCCATCTTGCATATGATTGTAATAAGAAGTCCTATACTGTTGTAGCAAGTTATTTTCTAGAATGTTGTAATTTCTTTCATTAAGGATAATAGAAATAAAGTATTTATTTATTTATTTTTTGATGAATAGACCTTTTCCATTAATTAAAATTTAAAGATACAAATTTAATGTTTTTATTTTATTTTTGTTTAAATATTCATTATATTCTGGGTGTTTACTAAAATAAGGGGACCACCCTTCAACAAACATAGAAACTAGGTCACTAAATATCAAACTAAAAATAAAATAAAGACTTATAAAATGGATATTAGATTTCATGTTTAGTTTTTCCTAACACAATTTATGCTTTTGTTTTGATATATATTTGTCATTTTTAATCATGATGTTTCTCTTTTCTCAAGTTATAATTTATTTAAAGTTTAAAGTTGCATACATGATTATATAATAAGAATCTCCGAATCCATGAGATGAGTTTCTTTATTGTGAAGATCATAGAACTTTATAAATGGATTAATATTGTAAAATTAATTAATTATTATGGCCTATGAGTGTGTAGTGAGGTACAAAGGTGAATTTCCTTTAACCACAAGATGTAAAGGATCCAAACCCACCACTAAGTCAAGGAAATTCTACTTAACAAAAATAGGACTATCTTATTATGAATGTGTTAGAAAATTATTCTTCCCTTGGATGTATTATATAAATGGATATTCCAAGGATCCCTACAACTTTCTTGTCATCTTGTGTATTTGTGAGGACCTATCATATTTTGTAATTCCTTCAATAAGAAAATTTGTCTACCCTCCTTAAGAGGATGTTCACACTTTCTGAAAACCTATTATGAAATGTGGCATTCATATATTTAAAAGTTACACATACTTGACCCATGTCCTTATCTGTATTTAAGTGATGCCTCTGTCTTATTATTCTACACAACACATATAGATGTTATTGTAAATGAGCTTCATTCTCCTTCTCTCTTTATTTCTTAGGTTTTTCCTAAATCATAATATCATGATTTTTCTTTACTTTTCCCTTTAAAATTATTGTGCCTCCTTGTTGGCTCTTTAGGTGCAAGATCCTAGTGTTTGGTTTCCTCATGGTAACATTTTCTTCATCATCTTGCTCCCTTGGATTTTCATATTTTCTTGCTCCATTTAATTTTCCTTTCAGCATGGAGAAACTATATATGATCTATGGAGATGTAAAATAGTAATAGCGATGTTGAGAAAGCAAGGTTTCTACTATGATATGATATTAAAGTGAGATTACATAATAGAACTATAGAGGAGGGTAGGGAAAACACTCTACAAATTGTATGATTTCTCCAATTTTCACCATGATACTTTCAATAGATACCAAAGTGGTTTTTATCATAGGACATGTAATATTTCACTTGAATTTTTTTCTTAATATTATATTTTTATATTTTAGGAAGTTTTATATATATTTTTATATTTTCCATACTTTTAAAGGTGTTACTCTAAGAAGGACATGCTAAAACATAAAATGGTTCATGTTATTGATTTGATCATCAAGTGCATCACCCATAAAGTTAGATAATTTACAATTACAAGCTATGGTTGGCGTTAGACCAAAAGATCGACTCATTAATGCCTAATATGACCACTAGACTTATAGAACACATGAGGCGGTTAAGCCGTTTCACGAATCTCAAAAGGGAACATTGGTGGTTAGTCCAACAATCCCCCCTAGTGTTAGTCGAGAAGATTTGAACCTGTGACCAAGTTGTAATACCACTTGTTACAAGCTAGGGTTGTTGTTGCACCAAAATATTGACCTATTAATGCCCGATTCAACCACTAGATTTATAGAACATAGGGGGCAGTTAAGCTATGTCACTAATCTCAAACGGAATATTGGTGGTTAGTCCAACATTTACATGCTCCTAGCTCATACACAATAGTGGTATTCTAAGATTTAGATAATTAGGTTTGAACTTGTCCTTATTTTCTTTTTCTTTCCCTTTTATGAAAAGACTACTAACGAGAAACTTATGTGTGTTCACCCAATTATTATATATTTGACACATATAGTTTTAGTAAGCTCAAATATGGTTAAATGTATTCTATCCATATTCATCTTGTAACTTTAATTTTCAAAAGTGATTAACACTTTAGTCTTCATCACTTATTAGATCACATAAAAAGATGCTTAGGAAATAGGAGTCAAACCAATGAAAGTTCAAACATTCATGTGATAAACCCAATAGGCATACTTGGGTTGGATGTGTTATTTGTAGTAAACATGATAAATTGTCTTCTTAAGGATTTTTAGTTTAGTTTTATTAGATTCTTCATCTTAACTATTTCCATAATGATGCTCGACAAGGAATTTGTCACAAAGTTTGTGGACATCCTAGTTATCCTAGACTAACCACAAGAATTTGAGCACTAGCTAGCGCAATACTCCAACAAGGATAGTTATTGAATGTAGGGAATGGAAATTTTAGCTCCAATAAGTATTAAAAATTAAATAGGATTAGTTTTACATCATCAAATATTATATGGCTCATTAGATGATTTTTTATCAATGGTAGAAACTAAATATTAGAGACATGGGGCCTGAAGTAATTAATCATTATGATATATTATAGGAGACCTAATTTAGATTTCTACATAGCTTATACAATTTATATCAATTAACATCATCCATGTATAAAATATTATGGAGAATCTTAGAGTTTTAATTTTTCATTAAATAAATTATTTAGTGACTTAAATATTTCTAAAGAAAAATATGGTAAAATGTTGGCATTTTAGGTTGCCTTAAATCTTGAATTATTAGCAAAATATGAATTCTAAAATTTCAAAAGCTAGCCAATTGATGAATATTAGCAACTGAAAAAATTTCTTCACATACATCAATAAGATAACATGGAAAATAATAAATTTGGCAAAAATGGGTTAACTTCTCAGATTCCAAAGAGTAAGTCCAAGAATCTAACATGGAATTCAGCTCAATTAACAACAGGAGTATCACTTTATATGAAACAAAGACATGAGTTGGAAAACACCTATTTGGTTTCTCTAGTTAATAATCAAATAAAGAGAAATGAACTAGCTAAAAGAGTTTCCAATCACAACCATAATATCTTACTTGTATAATTCTACTAAGATCCTTTGGAGGTTGAATCATGTGAAGATAACACTAGGACAATAATCCTAATAGTCAAGACCCAAACACATAAAATGAAGTATTTCTTGTTAATGAACTAAGGCCCAAAGGAAAGGATTTGGATATAGTATTTATGGAAATAAAAGGAGAAGAAAAACTCCCCTCAGGAAGCACAAAAATGGACATGCTACTTTAAATATCACATTGATTAGCTACCATTTCATTTAGAAATATAATCCTAATCTTTCTTCCCATAAATTTACCAAACAAGGAGTTATCCATTTTAGAATGGTACTATCTAAAGTATGGCCCATAATCCTTAAACATGTTGCAATCTCAAAATGTTCAATAGAAAAACCAATTATACAAAAAAACTTCCGTTCATTAAAAAGGTCCTTCCATGTCCTAGAAGGTTCATCGCAAAAGAAATATTCAAATGAAGGGAGAGGACCAAATTCCTTACCTTTAGGAAAGATAATCTTTTCATTTGTTGCAACTTTATTCTTCATGGAAGTGTGACGAGGAATAGAGGGAATGACCCGTTATTGCTTAAGGGGATCAACACATCAAATAGGGTGTTATCATCAACTAATTTTCTATATACAATCTTAGAATAGGAGAGCACCATGAACCTTTACATACACACTTGAATGTTTATTCCTACTACAAGAAGAACTCGTTACAAAATTTTTCTAAATTATTTTGAAGTTTAGTTTAATTTAGGGCTAAATAATTGAAATCCATGAGTTAGATAATAATTGATCTTTTGGTTAATGCATATTTTGTGTCTAAGTATTCATTCTACAATGGAAGCGATATAATTTGTGTCTCTACAATAATATAATTTTCTTTACTGATTTAATATGTCTTTGTTATATTTTATAGGCTAAGGATTTGAAAGTAACTCCATAAGATACTTTGTATGACATAACATGATATGTTCTCTTGGCCGAATAAAAGAACTACAAATAGCAATATGCACCCTTAAAATAAATTTTAAGCACTAAAATAAAGTTAAAGTGGATGTGAAAGAACAAGATAAAATAAACACAAGAAAATACTTTTAAATACAAACATATCGTATAAAATGTTTAAATGTATCTTCAATTGACTCATGACAACTAGCAAATGGATGACAATAGAGCAAATTCAAAATTTGAGACTTTATAATCACGTGTACCACCAAAATCTTAAGTTGCAATCATGAAGATATCAAAGAAATGTAAATGATGAATCCAAATAAGTAATAGATGCATTAGAATAATTATGCAGAATTTAATATTAAATGTACACCTAATTACTTTCATGTATGAAAGTGGTGCAAAGAAATAATTAGAGACGAGCACATCGAATCAGTAGATAAACAAATGAACTCAATTTTATACAGGATAACGAATATATATCATTATTGTAACAATATTTACTAATACTAAGAAAAATAATATACGATTACCTTCATCTTAATGTCGCGATCTATAAAAGTTGCATGTGATGACCTGGAAATTTGATCCACGGATACGAACCAAACATAGACATTTTCCAAGAGACTTCCGACTAGAATTTACCATGGTAAACAACATTAGTGTTTAAATCTTCCACAAAGTTTGATACGTTGCATTATAAGTTGTTTACTTGTAATATTTTGGAAAGTAATAATCTATCAACGTACAACGTTTTAGTGGCCAAATGGTTCCTGGCCCAGGAAACAAACCAGCGCTTCTTTTCTTGCAAATGGTCCCATGAAATTGGATTTAGATGATGTTGTCTTATGAAAAAGAAATTGGAAGTGATCGATGTGCCTAAAGCTTTTCTTACATTCTTTTGGTCTGGATACTATGTACTATGTAAGTTCAAAGTAGTGGCATATTTCCGACAAAGTCCGAGTAGCGCGGAAAAATCAAGGAACGCACACATAGCTAATGCGCTGCTTCAGGAGATGCTGCCGTATGAAAAGGTAATCGAAGTGATTGAAATGCTTAAAAGCTTTTCTACTTTTTATAGGCATGTTTACATGACCCACCATTAGAAAAAACTTTTGGAAGTGATTGGAATCTTTGCTGCAAAATTATTATCATCAATTATAGGATTGAAAATTTATTTTTGTTAATGGGTCTTCGGTTTATTGGTGAAGTTGAATGATTTTAAATTAGTCTATTTAAATTTTGTTGATTGTAACGCTCTAACATCATAAGGGTGTTAGGATCATGCCCGAGGTGAATTTGGCAAAGAGGGTTCAGCCTATAGACTCATGATCTTGTGTCGCATAACAAAACTTCTTTGTGATGGTGCTTATTGGTACTGAGTTACTTAGAGGCTTCATACCATGCTCATTGACATGTCTGAACCTTCACAATTTTTTTTCTTTGTGTCAATCGCAACTTCTATTGTTTTCAAATTTTGAAGAAAAAGTAGTCATATTTGATCTCCTTTAGTATCCATTTTCAAGCACTTATAAATAATTGGTGATAATTGGAGATGTATTTTATATATATAACATTATAAAGATCTTATAGTAGACTTACTCTTCAAATATTGGTTCATCAAATTTATCCACCTTTTATTATCTTTTGAAGGAAGATAAGTTTTCATAGTTTGTTGCAGGATCTTCTATGTTGACAATCAATTTGACAATGATCCACATTCTTTCTAGTTTCTTTTTGTGTGATGTCACCTCTCGAACAATCAAGCAATAGGAGTGATGGTGGTGGTGAGCATTTGTCATGATCTTCTTAGGTGGCTCTCTTTTTCCCTTGAGAATCAGGGCAATATTTTGAGCTTTGATGTGCTTAGTACCTCTTATGACAATTTTGGCATAGCCAAGGTGAAGACTAGGGATAGTGAAGTAGGTGAATTCTAGTATGGAAATGGAATGTAGAGACTCCATGTAACTCTAGAAGAAGACAAAAAAGTAGTAGGTATTGCAATACACAATATAGACCTCAGATGTTATATGAAGAAATATAGATCACATTTCTCCTTCTTTTCCTTCAAACTTGTGCCATGTATTTCATTACCTTCGTCAATGCTCATTTAAAACAATGAGGCATTTTCATAATTAACCATATCTTTAATTTCTTAAATGTACCGAACATTCTAGTAACATGTATCTCCTTCTATTGTTCTTTCTATCGATCCACCATTGATGCCTTGGCTCATGTTTCTTTCTTGTAGTAATAGATTGCTTCAATAACTCAATCCAAGTTTAACATTCCTACTTGTGACATTGCTAATTTTGGATTGATCGTCGACATTTCCCTTTAGAATTCATGGCATGGCTTAACATGGCTTAATTTCCTCCTATGTTCTATAAGTCGAGTGGTTGTATCAAGCACTGATAGGTTGATCTTTTGGTACAATAAAAACCCTAGTTTGTAACAAGTTGTATAAGAGCTTGGTCACAAGTTCAAATCTGCTCACGTAATACTGAGGGGGGGATTTTTGGACTAACCACCAATGTTCCACTTTGGTATTCATGACATGGCTTAACAACATCTTGTGTTCTATAACTCTAGTGAACAAGTTAGGCATTGAAATGTTGATCTTTGGGTGCAATGAAAACCCTAGTTTGTAACAATTAATCCTTTGTCTTTGGTTATTGTTTGTGTCATTACTCCACAATATATTGAGATTCATCACCTTGAGACTTATAATGTTAAGGTTGATCCTTTAACACATGTCAAAACCTTTCAAACATTGTGTAACAATTTTTCTAATGAACATAGGTTCATGCAAAAATAGTTTACTAGAACATTTCAAGAGAAAGCCTTGCAATGGTCATTTCCTTTACCTCCTTATTCTATTATTTCATGCCAAAACTATTCTAACACTTTCATTAAAAGATTCCAAAATAACTTTGTTCCTAAGACTCCTGGCTCGTTTAATTCATTGTAAACAAGGTATTAAGAAAAAGTGACTAATTTTATTGGTAAATTTAAGCATTTACATGCTTATATTTCTTATCATGTTCTTGATATTGATACTCAACATATTTTTTTTGGTAACATAAAAACTAAATTAGTGATAAGGTCCTACTTAATGAGTACTCTTCATTTCCTTAATGATGCGCAACGCTTCATAATTACCAGCCTCATGTGAGTCATTTTGAGAGCATCACTCCAATGGCTCTGGTTGATAAAGTTGATATTGAATCTAACAATTTCAAACAAATTTTAGAAACCAAAGACCTTCATTAAGATCAATAATTGATCCAACAAACTTGATGAATAAGTGGTAGCATTCAAATGTGTGGCTCCTTTGTCATCTATTATTAGATTTTTTGATAATTTTACTCAAATTTTTTAATATTTGAATAATGTGATGATTAAATTTATTAACACTAACATGTTAATTGTTCCTTCTATAAAACTAATGACACATCCAAACCTTTGCACAAACACTTTGATCATAAAGATTTTTCTCCTTACCATTATCAACCTAGTCATCACATTGAAACATATTTAAAGAAAAAGAAAAAAACTATTATCCAAGACAATATTTATTATAATGCCATATTCATTGAAGGTGTTAATGATCAAGCTGAAAATTTTGATACTTACCTTCCAACCAAAACTTGCAAGTTTACACTAACTTGTTGCCATCCCATTCAACTAATGTCACAAAGTCTAATAAATATTTACCTTCTTCTTTATAATGATAATTTTCTAGATAATATTATCAACCTCATTGATCGATATCCCCTGAACCGAGCTCTAAACCAAAACCTAATATTTGCATTACCTTTGACCCAAATGAGACAATTAAAGCATGAGATAGTCCTCTTTATAATATTGTAAAGGTTAATGGCCTTCACTCTCATGGTGTTCTTGTTGACCCTAGTTGACTAGTGAATGTTTTAATTGAATAACATCTTTATGTAGGAGCATCCTAGCTGTCACATTATCCCACTAATTCTATTGGTTTCTACTGAGTTACAACAATTGTCAAGTGCTAGTAATTTTGTAGTTTAAGCTAAGTTGAAGGTGTTAATGATCAAGCTAAAAATTTGATACTTACCTTCCAACCAAAAATTGCATGTTTACAATAACTCATTATCATCCCATTCAACTACTATCATAAAGTCTAATAAATATTTACCTTCTTTATGATGATAATTTTCTAGATAATATTATCAACCTCATTGATCAATACCCGCCTAAACCAAACTCTAAACCAATCTCTAATATTTACATTACCTTTGACCCAAAAGAGATAATTAAAGCACTTGATAGTCCTCTTTATACTATTGTAAAGGTTAATGGTCTTCACTCTTAGGGTGTTCTTGTTTACCCTAGTTGAATGGTGAATGTTTTAATTGAATAACATCTTGATGCAGGAGCATCCTAGCTGTCACATTATCTCACTAATTCCGTTGGTTTCTGTTGAGTTACAACAATTGCTAAGTGCCAGTAATTTTGTAGTTTAAGTTGATTTGAGGTTATCCAACATCATGTTAACACTCATGTTCACATGTTATCCCACCTCACTCTATAGTGTGTGCCAAGTTCCATAATGTGTTCAAAGTGACTCTTCATGTGTCGAGTTTTCTTGTTTATGCCAAGTGTCGACATGTTGGACGTGATTTTTGCATTTTTGGTGCAAGCTGACTTGCATGATTTGTTTCGATCATGACATCTATGATAAGATCTTTTCTTGGGATGTATCTAGATAGTTGTTGGGTCAACATTTTTATTATGTAATGTTCTAGAATGTTCTATGAGCCATTTTGGTAAATATAAATAGCATATTTAGGCTTGGAGTTTGGGAAGCAATTGGACAGTAACAAATTTGCAATTAACTAAAGGTAAAATTTTCTTGACTTTGTGG
The DNA here is from genome assembly GCA_028749045.1 of Cupressus sempervirens. Taxonomy (NCBI): domain Eukaryota; kingdom Viridiplantae; phylum Streptophyta; class Pinopsida; order Cupressales; family Cupressaceae; genus Cupressus; species Cupressus sempervirens. Next base: position 560,006,335 of record CM053790.1, read on the forward strand.
ATAGAGTGCCGAATGTGAGGTAGTTTACAATAGGATTGTGATGAAGTTGTGAGTGTATGGATAGAGAGCCAAATGTGAGGTAGTTTGCACTTGGATATTGGATAAATTTGGAGAAGAGCTAGTGGCTATGGTTTAGAAACAAGGAGGTTTCTTGGTAGCTTGCAAGCACAAGTTGAGATCTTGGAGGTTTCTACTAGATTGTTTTTGTGTTACAGATCTGGGCTAGCTAGGATATGGATTGAGTTGGATCTTACAGAATGAGTTTGTGAGTAGAGCTAGGGATGTGGCTTGAGGACTAGAGAATGGCTTGGTGGACTTGAGGGTACAAGTGCAGATTCTTCTTCATGTTCTTATCTAGAGTGTGGATCAAGACTAGCTAGTGTTGTAAGCTAGATCTCATGGGATCTTGTAAAACTATTATTTTATTTTTTATTATATTTGGTTGTAACTCGGAAGGCCTTACAACTAGGCATATTGCATGCAAGCAATTATTTTATAAATAAAGAGTTGTGATTTGGTATTAGATATTGCATTATTGTTTCTTGCTTTTGTGTCTCCACTATATGGTTATTCACTAGGGGTTGGGATATCTCCTTTGGGGATACTCCTACCTTGCACTACATCAAGTGGTATCAAAGTGAAGGTTTTTCCTAAGTGTGTAGATGTATCACCAAAGTTATGGCAGTTTACAAAAAAATTTGGGTTGGAAAAGTATATCTGAGTTGATCTTGATTAGGTGGTGGATTTTCTTTCTAGAGTCCTAGATCTCTTGGTTGCAAGGTGGAAGATCATGGTTTTGACTTGTAATTATAGAGGGCTTGCATATGGATCAATGGATGTGAAGATGAAAGATTAATCTTGTTGAGGCATGATTGCAGAGAGTTTCTATATTGTAGATTTGTGTTTCTATACTTGTGTTGTGGTTCCTAATTGTTTGTACAAGGTGGTAGGTTGCGATTTGACTTGTAAAAAATTTGGTTTTATCACAAGGAGTTTGGGAAGGATTTGTTACAAAGGGTTTATGAAGATCTTGGAAGATGCTTATGAGAGGATTGGACATTGAGATGATTGTGAATCTTTGTGATGTGGTGGAGAGGAGGTTTTCTGAGATGACTACTCGATTTGAAACTAGTTTGGCTCATCAAGATAAGAAGAAGGTTGCTCGATTTGAAACTAGTTTGACTGGTCGAGATAAGTATAGGAGGAGGAAGGCATTCTGTAGATGTTTGTGGAGATGGATTCTACCAATCTAGAAAAGAGTTGTTTGACTGGTTAAGAGACTTGTTCGTGAGAGAAGATGGCATGACAAGTTGAGTTGGAAGAGTTTGGTTGTGTGGATCAATTTGTGGAGTTTGATGCAAAACTTGTAGAGCAACTAGACGTTATTGCTGAGGATATTCCTAACTTTGTTGATATTAGGATAGAGATTGGTTTTCATGATTAGTTGGTTGAGTCTAATATGGAGATTGTAGAGCACTTGGTTGTGGATGATCTGGTTGCTGTTGGTGGTGACTTATATTATGCAAAGCATCTTGTTGTGAGCAATGAGATTGTTGGTGTTGTGAGTTTTGCATGTGTTGATGGAGATATACATATCACTATTAATGTGGAGTTTTTTTTAACTGGTGTGGATTCACTATTTGTTGCTATGGATGAGGATTTGCTAATGAAGCATTATGTTCAGTTTGTTCCTAGGAGTGAGCATGCTGATTGGGTGGTTGAGATTCTGGTGTTAGATAGAATGATGCAGATGTGGATGATGAGAAAATTAGTTTTCTTGTCCCTATTGGAGTGAAAACCTTTGGTGAAGATGAAGATGGTTGTTTATATTTCTTTGGGCATCAAAATGTGGGACACAGTTTTCTATTTACCTAGTGAGTCTAATGCAGGAGCATCTTGGACATCACATTATCTCCCTGATTTTGTTGGTTGCTGCCGAGTTATAGTAATTGCCAAGTGCTAGTAATTTTGTATTTAAGTTGAGTTGAGGTTATCCCACATCATGTTAACACTTGGATTTGTGTGTTATCCCATCTCACTCTATAGTGTGTGTCGACTTCCATAGTGTGTGCTAAGTGACTCTTTATGTACTGAGTTTTCCTGTTTATGTCGAGTGCCAACATTTTGAACATGATTTTTGCATTTTTGGTGCAAACTGACTTGTGAGATTTTTTTTGATCATGACACTTATGATAAGATCTTTTCTTGTGATGTGTCTAGACTGTTGTTGGGTTGGCCATTTTATTATGTAATGTCCTAGAATGTTATGTAAGCTATTTTGGCAAGTATAAATAGGGTGTTTAGGCTTAGAGCTCAGGAAGTGATTAGAGAGTAGAAAATTTGGGAGTAGCTAAAGGGTAAATTTTCATGAGTCTATGGAGAGAGCATCGAATGTGAGGTAGTTTATAGCGGGATTGTGATGAAGTTGTGAGTGTGTGGACAGAGTGCCGAATGTAAGGCAGTTTACACTTGGATCATGGATAAATTTGGATAAGAGCTAGTGGCTGTGGTTTAGAAACAAGGAGGTTTCTTGGTGGTTTTTGGGCACAAGTTGAGATCTTGGAGGTTTCTACTAGATTGTTGTTGTAATAGAGGTTTGGGCTAGCTAGGATATGGATTGAGTTGGATCTTGTAAATGAGCTTGTGAGTACAGGTATAGTTGTGACTTTAGAACCAAAGAATAGCTTGGTGAACTTGAGGGTACAAGTGTGGATTCTTCTTGGTATTATTATCCAAAGTGTGGATCTATACTAGCCAGTGTTGTAAGTTGGATCTCATGGGATGTTGTAGAACTATTATTGTATTTGGCCATAACTAGGAGTCCTTACTACTAGGCATATTGCATGTAAACAATTATTTTATAAATAAAGCGTTTTGATTTGGTATTAGATCTTGTATTATTGTTTCTTGTTTTTGTGTTTCTACTGTGTGGTTATTTGCTAGGGGCTAGGAAATCTCATTTGGGGATTCTCCTACCTTTCACTATGTCAAATCTTTTTAGCAGATAATTGCAACATAATTTTTATGATAAATCCACTATCTATATTCAAAATTGTAATGATTCCTTTGTTTTACTTATAGTCATATTTCATTTTTCATTGGAGTTGGTGGTAAAATTCTAGATTTTACCTTTAGTTTGATTCCAACTTTTGATCAATTCCAAGTCAAAGTTGGTCTTCTTTGGCTTATCTCCATGATATTTGTGGTCTCTCCCATTCATAATTTGTTAAAATTTCATCATAATAGATAAATCATGACTCTTAATCATAGTCTCTATCATCCTTTGGTGCCTTAAGAGTCTATTGATCTTGATTTATTTTGGCCTTTTGTGACACAATCTTTTAGAGATAACCTCTTTTGATCATATTAGAACAACAAAATACAAAATATTTCTGAATTGAGAAAACCTAAGGATGTTGAATCTCATTTCCTTGAACTTGGCCTTTTCCATAGTTCACCTACACCTCTTATATATGTTTTAGTTCCACCTTCTACAACTTATACATTTTCTACCAATGATATCCATAAACCTAGTGTTTTTCCATTCATTCTTCCTCCTGAAGAAGATAAGTGAATGATTTTGATTGATCTTGAAAAAAAAAAATTAAAGAAGAAACAAATGTAACCATGTGCTCTTGACTTCAATCATAAATATTATAGTAGATCTAGTCAATGTGCTTCTATAAATTAAAAATCACCTAAGACACATATTTATACTTTGATACTTCTCTAACCTACATATGCTTGAACCAAAGGAGGAAGTTAATTTGAAAATATGCAATTGAATGAATATTATAGCTATGTTTGTATCTTAGATTATATTGAAGTCAATTTGGATAAATACTATTGATTGTGATAATTTTTATGCTATCCATAATATTTAGATACTAGTTATTATAATGATATGTATTAACATATTGATGTTAATCATGATTTATCAACTACAATTTTCACAACAATTATCTATCACTCCTGGTGAAAAAAAGGTAACCCATCTCCATATCATGGTTCTTGTTAATAATTGGTCATTGGTCTATCTATTCTAATTTGTAATTCTCCTCTTCTACTAAGTTTCTTAGGTTTTTACCTTTCCTAAAGGCTACAAACTTCAATAGGAGGGAAGGTATATGCTTGACTAGATCCTCTTGTACGGTGGATTTTATGTGATTTCTTGTTTAAATGTGTTTTCCCAATGATGTTTTCCATGTTATATGTTTTTTCTAGATTTCCTTAAATAACCCTTGTTATTTTGGTGCCAGGTGATAAATCAATCAAAATGTTGTAAAAAATCCTTTATTTGTATCTCACTTCTTCTATATGTTGTCACAATTTCTAATTAAGAATTATACAAAATCAAAGTTATCTCTTCTTTTGGTCTTCATGATGAAGTCCCAAAAAGACTCTTATGTGACATTCTTCCATTTTTATTTTAGTTCTTCTACCTTTTGGGGATTGTGAAAGTTTATTTTGCTATAATATATCATGTATTATCATATCATCATGTGAACTCCAAAATTACTATGTCTCTTTCATGCTATATTTTATCATGTGTTCATTTCCCTTGATTTTTCCTTTCTTGTAGCATCCCATAGTGGAAATATTTTTTATGGGTACAAATGTATACTTTGTTGACTACAATTCTCATGTTAAGGCTTTTGCAATCACTTTAACATGGAAGCATACTTCACTTTGTTTTTCACATTTTTCACATGCATACATTATTATTCAATGCAATATCTCTTATGGATGACCAAGGAGATAATATTTTCCTTTTCTTAAATCCTTTTAATTGGACATTTGATTAAAATAAGGCTTTTCTTGAAGACTGATCCTTTTTCTTTTATCCATAAGGAGATAATGTTCTCCTTAGGCCTGATCATTTTATTTAATCCCCAAGTAGAAAATGTTTACCTTAATCTTGATCATTCCTTTCTCAAATCCCTTAACAAAGACAATTATTTTCTCAAGGGTTGGTCTTCTTTGTAGGGTTGATTGGCATAACCCAACTTCCTAGACCTTCCCACATCATCTTTATCATCTCTTCCTGTGTCTAATCCATAGTAATCTCTTGATAGGTTAGTGATCACATTTATTTCTCCTTTCCTTTCTCCTCTTATTAATTTGGATCTTACCTTGGCTTTGGATTTGATGAAGACTTAAGTTACTTGGGGTTTTTATGTTTGTTTGTCACATTGACCTTGATAATATTTTTATTATACATTGATCTATTTTAACATAAATATGAGTTCATTTTACACTCATGCTAAAATGGGGGATAAATGTATAGTCTTAAAATTTCATCGCCCATGATTGAATGCTTCAGTACCTATTATACCACCTTTTGGTGATTATGAGGTTTTAATGTCTACATTATACTTGACCTTAGTGATTTGTCTTTTTTTCCCCAACATGTAATCTCTCTCTCTCTCTCTCTCTCTCTCTATATATATATATATATATATATATATATATATATATATATATATATATATATATATATATATATATATATATATATATATATATATATATATATATATATATATATATATATATATAAAATTTGGTTCCAATTATCCTAATGTGTCTCCAATGGTAACTTGTATATATATATATATATATAATTTGGTTCCAATTATCCTAATGTGTCTCCAATGGTAACTTGTAACTATAACACATCACTAATGGTGCAATTTCCCTAGGACACAAATGTACTAGTGGTGACCTGTCTCTAGGGTTTTGGGTCCATAGTTTCTTTAAAGCCTAATGTAAGGGTCATCTTCTAAAGCTATACTTTTTTTCATTTTGGATCAAGTTTGAATCCTAAAATTGAGGATCTAAAATATAAAAGGACCACCTATCCTCTTATTTGGGAAGATGATGAATCAATTGATGAAGCAATAAAGTACAAGCTATCTATCAAAAAAATGCAAGAAATTAAGTGAAATTGAGGATTTTGATTTAATATTTGAAGGACAGTATCTAATTCAATATCTCCAAATATCTATTTATCCAAGATCCATCATTTAAAAAGTAATATTCTCCTATTAATGCAAGTTTTTGTTGGAATTAACAATGAGAAAGTAAGTTCTGAGAGGGGGGTGAATCAGTACTTCAAAATATTAACCAAAATATATTTGCCACAACTATCTCATATCCTAGCATATAAATCTAAATAACTAACCATATATTCCATCCTTAACATAAAGTAAATAACACATGACAAAAGATATTGGTTACCCAAAAACCCTCCAATGATAAGTTAAGACTGGGCCCTGGATGATAGCCACAAATCTTCACTACTATAGTTGTAAAGTGTAACCAATTATGATTACAAAGTGTTGGATCATAAACTATGATCTACCCTATGAGAGATCTTCCTTGCCAAAGGATACAAAGACTGCTAGGTCTCACCTTGTTAGAGCATTTTAACATAAAACTTTATAAGCACTCAGTTAGGAGATTTTTAAAAATTATGTCAAGACTCGAAGCCTTTTAGGACTACTCTATTAGGATATTTTATCTGCATCACCTATTAAAATGACTCAACACCATGATCCTTCAGTTAGCACCTCATTGCTAGATCCTAGATCTTCTCTTTCCTAATTAATCCTTTGATCCTTCTAATCAGGTATGTCTCCTCTCTCCTTTGTCTTCTCATTTCTTTTCTCTCTAATTGATTCTTCAAATCATATGTCTATCACAATCTCCTTAACCATGATGAATTCCCTCTTACCTCTTAGTATTCATCTCCTTTCACATACAAAATTTTTAGGGTTTGACCATTTTAAATAGCAATGGCTATGCTTGCCTTTGCAAAGACACAAAAGTCTATAAATGAGAAGGGCCCATAGGTAGCTATCAATAAAAAGATAGAGACAAGACTGATGGGGAAGCATGCTGGCCCTCAAATTCTATGGTCCTCCTTCCTTACCATAAAAAATGCACTAGTATGATAGGGACGAGTCAACCCTTAAGAAGATATCAGTACCCTTTGTCTAGCAGTAGCTTCTACAACTAGAATTGGAGGAGCCACCTACTATTTTATAGCTCGAATGGGTGTATGACTATGACTCAGGTTTGATGGATGGAATTCCATACTCATGTGTGGGCTAGGACTTGATCAATGATTGTGGTTGATCCATATTGCCACTTATTTCATCCCTTTTTCTGACTGGTTGCATGTCATTGTATAGGGATTCACAATCTACAATCATACTTATCTTCTAGAATCATAAAACAATTGTTAGGTTGGCCCAAAAATAGTTTACATAAAATTTTGTGTCATTACAAATAATTATGCCAAATATTGTACACTCGGTACCTAAAGACTCTCATGCTCAGCCATCACTATATATTCAATGATGTAACTGAACTTCTGAATAGCTCAACATATACTATTTACTCAACACCTGAGTCATTTGACATATATAGATTGCTCAACACTTAAGTGACTCAATACATACTATCTACTCGGCACATACAGGTGCTTGAGACTCACTAAGAATATTGCTTAGAATGTATTGTTTGATAACTTATGCTTGGTTTACTCTTTGCACTTGGCTCACACTTTAATCTTGCTAGAGTACAACTTAAGTGTTTTGGCATTGCCTTGTCAAAACCAAAGTCATATAGAATCTCCACCTTTGACATGAATAGAAAAAACACTTGGTCATGCATGTGCAACCTCAATATGGGCATAACTTAGATAATCTATATACATTACTTAGCTCCCATACAAAATGTTCAAAATTTGCAAAAAATGCAAAGCTGATGACTTCTATATGATACCTTATTTAGTCAAAACTTCATAGCTCCCTCAAAGTAGATGTTTCCTTCTTGTATCAAAATATTTTACTCCTATTGGGTAAATGTGTGCATGTTGTCCCTTGTTTTTGCATTAGTACTCCTCATTACTCAAAAATGTACTATGCACATTCATTTGTCATGTTCTCCATTTTTATATTCTAGTCTTCCCTTTTACTCATTTCCCCCTTTTTTAAAACTTATGTTCTGGGTGGTACACTAACAGTGTGCTTATCCAAAAATGATTTATGGATCTCCATGATTATTTTTAATGTTTTATCCAAGTTGTTGCATGCTACGTCTAGAGATTGATTTTGAATGTCTAGCTGAGCAACAACGTCAACTAAGCCATCATGAGTATAAACTTGATTATCTTTCTTCATCAACATCTTGGCATAGGCTAGTTCCTTATACAACACTTCCATGTGTGGGGTCAATGTGAATTGGATGCTTATTCAGGTAGCTCTTATTTTTGCATCTTGTGCTTATAACTCAGCATACCTACCTTGTGTGGATAATAACCTACGAAAATGAAAATTACTTTGACCATGAAATAATTTCAAGGTATTACTTGTGAGTTGTATATCTCCTTGTAGTTGGTCAATACTCCTATGTACTTCTTGTGTGAAGTTTTCCACATTGCATATTGTGGTGTATAGAGAGAAAATGTTCTCTAATGCCTTTTTCATAGTCTCAACTTTTGTTTCTAGATCAAACTCTCTAAGTGCAATAGATCTAGATATCTTTTCAAGTATCTTTTAAAGATCAAACCATTCTAAAAGTTTTACATTTTAATACAAGTCTTCATCTCTAACCTTTTCAACAATGTTCACTAGTTTCTCAATGTTGGGTTTCTCTGCATTTGGTTCTGGAAGGATGAAAGAATCAACAAATATGTATTTGGTGTCATGTAGAGCTTACTTTTCTTATGCTCCCCTCTTAGAAACTCTTTTCATTTCATTCTTCATAGAGCTTCTTGTAGAATACTCATCTTCTCTATGGTGATTGTGTTAAGATCAAAATTTGGTAGTTCAATCACCTCATCTAGCATCACTATTGAATACAACTGGTAAATTGTGTATTCTATTTGATGTTACACTAAATGTCATATCTTTGTCAACCAGTGTATGTTAAGCTCATTTAGGTGATGAAGACAGTATCTTGTGTCATCTAAGCATTCCAGAGTTTTCCAAGTTCACTTAGGCATTAAAGAAAACCTCACGAAAATTGAGTGTTAACTAAGATCACTTGGTTAATGAAGGAAAATTTGGATGGAACCAATGTTAAGTGGGATCACTCAATTATCATAGAAAGTTTATGAAGATGCACTATTAATATAGTTCACTTGGTTAACACTAGAAAATCATTTCTGAGTTAGTATCTACCAAGGAGGGTCAACTAATAAAGGATTTTCTTTTTTCTAGCATATTGAGTTTAATAGATTTGTTTTTTGGTTCTAGCCGATTGAGGTAATGGATGTTAATTATTCTAAGATGTATTCAAGCTAACTTGACAATGCATAGGGTATATGTTTTAATGTCTCCAGTTTAGCAGTTGTTTGATTGTGTGACCATTCACCTTTTATTTAATTTTATTTATGTTATTTTATTTTATTTATCCCACATTGCTTGTGTAATTGGTCAACCCTATGAAGTAGGAATAAAAGGAGAGCTTGTAGCTATTTTTAGGCACAATGGAATATGAGAAGAACATGGATGTGTGAGTTAAAAATCTATTCTTGGTATTAGAGAATGTCTATCCCCTCTTTTGACATTCTACACATCATTCTCTTGGGGTTTGGCCTTTGGAATTCATTGCTATCAACTTCATTACTAGGTAGCTTGGGCACATTTTCACCTACATGAAGATTGGGTGTAATTAATGAGTTGAAGAGTTTGTTATGTATTTAATTTTATGATGTTAGAGTGATTAGTGAGTTTTCTTTGTATTTAAATTTATTAGTTTGAAAACTAATATTATTTTCACAGTAGTTCAATCTTTAGTTTGCATAAATTCCTTCTTGTTCATGTTATGTGGTTTCAAAATCTATGAAAAAAACATTAAAATCTTTATCACTAGTTGGTTCAATCCTTGGGCATTTCTAGGGTGCCCATTATAGTGGTATCAAAGCTATAAGTACTAACATCTTGTTTGGGTCTTATAGGGAATTTGGGATAGCCGGAAAGAGGGAAAAGTATTTGAAAAAATGTAAAAACACTAGAAGAAAAAATTAAAAGGTGCTAAGCATTTATGTTTGAACATGCGACAAGGGCTTTATAATTTTTGTAATACCAGAGCAAGACAAAGTAGGAGTTTAGACTTGTAGAGTGAACAATATAGTTCATTCATGCACAACAACATACAATCTAGTCATACAGACATAGAGGAGATATTTTTTGAAAAAGACAATAGTATGGGCAACCAAGATGATAGGGATACAAGATTAGGTGGAGGCAGGAAGATTGGTCTAGATCAAGAGGATATAATGTTTAGATGGTTATTGGATAAATTAGAGAAAGGATATCATATGCAATAAGAGTAGAATAGCTAAATAGATATAATGTTGCATCTTATGGCTAGATAGATGAGCATCAATATTAATCCAAGTGATGTCAACAATGGAAACAATAAAAATGGGGGAAACAAAAATAGTAGAGGCAATAATAATGGAGGCTAAGGCAACAACAGTAGTCTTAAGAATAATATTAATGGTAATAATGGACATGGAAACAATGGGAATGAGCACGATCACTTTAGACATGTTGTAAGCCCAAATCGAACAACAAGCTGAAGACCTCTTCTATCCACCTTCTCACCCAGAGATCTAGTTCAACTAGTTAATGAACCATAGATTACCAAGTTATAGGTTCAATTCAAGAGCGACTAGGAGGCTAGTGGATGGAAGTTTCAGGCAAATATTTCCCTTAGAGATTATATGGACTTGAGGATGAAAAACATGCCTAGATTAGAGTGAGAAATCAAAACTTTGAGTTGAGAAAGAAAGTTGGGAAAATTTTTTATCCTTATTGTGATGCTTTAGGGAAGATGACCACATGAGCTTGGGTGTGGAAGGTAGATGCATACTTGCAGCTAAATCCTGAGCATGAGGAGGAGGTTATAAATTATGTGGCTATTCACTTGGGTGAACTAGTGTATGAGTGGTGGAACCATGGTATGGTGACCCTGGGGCATAATTAGATCACATCTTACAAGGAGTTCACTAAGAAGCTCATAGATAGATTCGATACTAGGGATCTTGAGTTATAGTTTAAGGAGTTGGCACAACTCAAGTAGTGGGGATCAGTTGAGACATATATTAGGGAATTTTAGAGGTTAGCTATGCTAGTCATAGATATTTTAGAGAGGAGGTTAATAGTGTTGTTTATGGATGGACTCTCAGATCCCTTGCGAGGTTGGGTCAAGAGGCATTACCGAGCTACTTTACAGGAGGCCACTAAAAAGGCTCATGACTTAGCACCTTCATCTTTTAGGAGTAGATTTCAGCACAAGGATTCATATATTAAAAAGGACAAGGAGAAGGATGAAAAAATCTTTTCACAAGGATGCTCAACCAAAAAGGGTTAAGTTGGATAATGACATACTAAATGAGTGGAGAAAGAAGAAGCTATGTTTTCATTATAGATAGCCTTATGAATTATCTCATAAGTGTCCTCTTAAGGCTAAGGCAAAGGGTAAAAGCACAAACCATTGTCACCTTTTATAAAGAAATGAGATATCAAAATGTGACAGTTCAACATTAATGACAAAAAAAAATGGTATTTGTGTCTAAAATATGAAGATGATGTAAACTAATGAAATGTGTAGAATTAGATGAATTTTATGCTATAATTTTTATAATTTTTTTGAGCAAGAATTTATTCATTTTATTTTATTTTGAAGTCCCTTTTTAAACTATAAAAAATATAGGGTGTAGTTCCCATCAAACAAGTATATGCAAATCATCTTTTTTTGTTCTGATTTGAAAATATCTTATAGGTGACATGTATAGCTAGTGAACAAAAAAAAAAAAATTATTTTTTATTTATATTTTCTTTTTTATAAGTACTCAACTTTGAGCTTATCAAAATACAACAATTTTTTCCTCCCATAAAAACTTCCCTATCAAATCTATACCTTCTTGAAAAAAAATTACATATTCATGAAGAGAATTCTCTGCTCTAGAGATAAATATAATTTTAAATTTTTTTTGATATTATTTTCTATTTTTATTCCTTTTTGAGGGAGCATCTTTTGAAATGTTGAAATATTGACTTCTAATATTTGGAGATTATAACATATTATAACTAATCAAAACACTCAAAAATTTATATAATGATGATATTGAATCTAAGATCTATAAAAGAGTATTTTTAGTTTAAGAAAAAAAAAGAGTTTTGATAGAGAAATGAGATTTGACCAAAATAGGTTTTGGTATCATAAATGGTGACACAAATTTATGCTTCTACCCCAAACCAAATGGAGTATTTCTCACAGAGGAGTCACAATCAAAGAGGGAGGATCAGAACTCTAATTCAAATGAGGATTGCACTATAAAGGAGAGCAACATTCCTGAGGATGAGAAGTCATCAACACAATTAACAAAGGCTCATGAAGCAATCAAATTTATGATCAGAGGTACTATCTAGGTGCAGAAAGTGATCTCACTTATTAATACTGGGGTTTTACATTATTTCATAGATGCACAATTGGTAGCCAAGAGAGATTTATAGACTGAGGAGCACATTGAGTTTAGAGTCATGGTAGCTAATGGGGACAAATTATTATACAATCAGAAGATATCTAATCTTCACATTAAGTTTGGAGATGGCTATGAGTTGGAGGATGAGTTCTATGTGGTAGACATGGGAGACTATGATGTCATCCTCGACATGACATGGATTGCTTCACTAGTCTAGTTCAAACTCAACCTAGCAAAATCAAAGATGATATTTCAGCATGAGGGGAGAACTATTGTACTTAGAGGACTTTCAGATGGGAGTTATAGAGTAGTCTCCCTAAGGAGAATGCAAAGACTTTTTTGGCATAATGAAAGAGTTGGTAGTAGAATGTTTCACTATGCCAGCTTCATGGGAGCCAAAGGTGAAGAGTCATCCACTAGATATCCATGAGATACTTGATAGGCACACTAAGGTATTTGATTCAATTATGAGGTTCCTCCTAAAAAGGGGATAGAGCATGTTATTTAGCTTGAGGAGGGAACCAAAACAATTATGATTACTCCCTATTGTCATCCTAAGAAACACAAAGATGAGATAGAGAAGGAAATCAAGGAGTTGTTGGAGATGGGGCATATCAGGCCTAGTAAGAGCCCCTTTGCTTCAATAGTATTGTTAGTAAAGAAGAAGGATGGGGTGATGCACATGTGCATCAATTATAGGGAAATAAATAAGCAGATCATTAAGAATAGATATCCCATCCCATGGATAGATGAGCTATTTGATGAATTACATGGTGCATTGTTTTTTTGGGAAGATTGATTTATGGTCAAGGAATCATTAGATTAGGATGAGGGAGAAGGACATTGAGAAGACAACTTTTTGGTGTCACTATAGCCACTTCAAATTTTTGGTTATGCCATTTGGGCTAACCAATGCCCCTGCTACATTCCAGAGTTGCATGAATCGAGTATTTAGAGGGAAGCTTAGGAGATATATCCTAATTTTCTTTGATGAAATTTTGGTCTTCAGTAAGACATGAGAGGAGATTTTACAGCATCTTGAGATGGTGTCGTCCATTTTGGAGAGAAAGTAACTATATGCAAATAAATCTAAGCGTGAGTTTGGGTTGAATGAGTTACTATACCTTGGGCATATCATCAATGCAAATGGATTTCAAGTAGATCTTAGAAAAGTTAGAACTATTATTGATTGGCCTATTCTTATGAACCTTACATAGCTTAAGGGGTTCTTTGGTCTCTGTGGGTTTTATAGGAGATTTGTTAAGGGATTTTCATAGACTATTGCACCCTTGACAAACCTTACTAGGAAAGGAGTCTTTATATGGATATGGGAAGCTCAAAGATGATTTGATCATTTCAAGAAGGTGATGTCATCATGTCCAGTATTAGCTCTATTAGACTTCACAAAGCCACTTGAGCTTCATTGTGATGTGTCAAGTGATGGAATTTGGGAAATCTTGGTGTAGGAGAAGCATCCCATTGCTTTTGAGAGTAGGAAGCTCCATGGAGTGGAGAGGTGCTACTCTATCTATGATCAAGAGATGTTGGCTATTATGCATGCATTGGTCATGTTTAGGTCCTACCTAGTTTGGGGGAAGTTTGTTATAAAGATTTGAATGATAATCACCATACTTATGAATTATGAGGTTATAGGCTTATGACTTTGACATTGAGTTTGTCAAAGGTAAGAAGAATGTGGTGGCATATGCTTTATCTAGGAGACCTTATATTTGTGCTCTAGTTGAGATTACAAGACATTGCGGAAATAAGATTACAACAGAGTATGTGATAGACACTTGGGCTTCTGGACTATAGGCACCATATAGGATGATCATTATGTTGTGATGGATGAATTGATCAAGTTCCAAGGTAGGATATATTTGATTCCTTCGGCACAATTTAGGGAGGTAATAAAGAAGACATTTCATGATGCACCAACAGTTGGACATCTAGGGGTCTTTAATACCTATAGGTAGATATGTGAGTAGTTCACATGGAAAGGGCTCAAGAATGATGTTCATATGTATGTTAGGAAGTGTGCAATTTCTCAACAGAATAAGGGAGAGCACACAAATCCAACAAGGTTATTACAACCTTTGCCCATTCTAGATAGGAAATGGGAAAGTATTTCTATGACTTCATCACCAGGTTACCACAAGTACAGGGGAGAGATTACATCTATGTGATAGTTGATTGGCTAACAAAGTTTTCTCACTTCTTTGCTATTCCATCCACTCACATAGAAGCACAGGTGGTCGATCTTTTCATCAAAGAGATATTTAGGTTACATGGACTACCTAGTTTCATTGTCAGTGACTAGGATAGTAAATTTATGAATTTTTTTTGGTAGGAATTATTTGGATTGTGTTGCACAAATCTTACACCTAGCATTGGTTATTGTCCATAGACAGATGAGCAGATAGAGATTGTGAATAAATGGGAGGAAGGATATCTAAGGAACTATGTGACTGCACAATAGAGGGCTCAAGTCAAATGGCTACATATGGGAGAGTAATCTTATAACACCACTTATCATATGTTCATCTAGATGACTCCATTCATGGCACTATACAATTATGAAGCACCTAGTTTTATGGATCTAGTTTTGGGGAATATTAGAGTGCCCAAAGAAAAAGACTTCTTGCAAGATAGCCAAGACATTTTGAGGGTGCTCAACGAGAATATATAGCAAGCTTAAAATCAATAGTAATTGAATGATGACTAGCATTGGATAGAGTGCAGCTTTGAGGTTGGGGATATAGTTTACTTGAGGCTACACCCATATAGATAGTCATCACTTAAGAAGACCATAGCAGAGAAGTTAAAGCCTAGGTTTCATGGGCCCTATAGAGTGATTTGCAAGGTTGGCAAGGTTGCCTATGACATTGAGCTTCTAGAGGGTAGTTAGGTGCATAATGTGTTTCATGTGTCAAGGCTTAAGAAAGCCATCAGTCAGAGAATTGTGCCTTTTGCAGATTTACCACCATTAGACGAGGAGGGAAAGATCGTATTAATTCCTAAGGCTATTCTAGATACTAGGAGAGGGCTCTATGGAATGGGGTGATTAAAGAATATTTAGTCAGGTGGAGAGACCTGCTAGAGGAAGATGCTACTTGGGAAAGTGAGCATGTGTTATAGAAAATAGGACTGAGATTTCTTGAGGACAAGTAATTTTGAAGGGGGCAGACTGTAATGTCCCCACTTTAGCAATTTTTTGGTTGTGTGACCATTAGCCTTTTATTTTATTTATCCCTCATTGCTTGTGTAAAGTTGTTGACCATATGAAGTAGGAATAAAAGGAGAGCTTGTAGCTATTGTTAGGCATAGAAGAATATGAGAAGAACATGGATGTGTGAGTTACAGATCTATTCTTGGCATTAGAGGATGTCTACCCTCTCTTGTGATATTCTAGACATCATTCCCTTGGGGTTTGGCCTTTAGAATTCATTGCCTTCAACTTCATTAGAAAATAGCTTGGGCGCATTTTTAGCTACAAGAAAATTGGGTGTAATTAGTGAGTTGAAGAGTTTGTTATGTATTTGATTTTATGATGCTGGAGTAATTAGTGAGTTTTCTTTGTATTTAATTTTATTAGTTTGAAAACTAATATTATTTCAGTAGCAATTCAATCTTTAGTTTGCATAAATTCTTTCTTGTTCATGCTACGTGTTTTCAAATCTATGCAAAAAAATTAAAATATTTATGAACAGTTGGTTTAGTCCTTGGGGGAGTCCATTACATATGAACAAGGTCAAGTTGAGAATTGAACATATCGAATTGAATCAAAGAATAGAAGATTCTTAGAGGAAGTGAATTACGAAGAGAAGAAAATAATCCTTAAGGAGCTGCGAAGATATATTCGATTAGAAAGGATCAAGTACATACAAGCCAAAATTGAGATCTATAATCAAAAATTTAGTTGAATCATAAATCAGGTCATCTCATTATTACTCTATAACCATTATAGTAGTGATCTAAATCTCTTAACTGAGTTGGCCCAAGCAATCGAACTTCACCACAATAAAATGTTGTGGGCTATTTCTAAGGCTCAGGAAGTTAAACATGCTATGTTCTCTCTTCTAGCAGATAAAGCCCCTAGGCTGGATGATTTTCCTATGTTCTTTTTTTAGCTATAGTGGAAGGTGGTCATGGAGGATGTTGTCAAGGTAGTGCATGAATTTTATGTAGCTTGAAATCTCTTTAAAGGGCTCAATTCTTCTTTTTTGGTCCTCATTCCTAAAGTTCCACGGGCAAATTCAATAGATCAATTTAGGACCATTAGTCTTTGTAATTATTTCTATAATATCATTTTGAAGGTGTTGACAATCAGAATTCTTAACATTCTACCTTTGATCATATCCCAGTAGTAGACACGTTTTGTCCTTGGAAGACAGATCCTAGATGCTATCATGTTGGTTCACCAAGTTATTCATTCACTAGAAGTAGGTAAGAGAGAAGGAGTCCTTCTCAACTTGGACCTATCTAAAACCTATGACTAGGTGGATTGGAATTTACTTGGTTCTATTCTCCAAGCTTTTGGTTTTGATCATGAGGTGTGTAAACTCATTTCTCAACTTATTTCTATTTATTTTCTTGCTATTATGATCAATGGAGCTCCTTCTGATTCTTTTAAACCTTCAAGAGGCTTATGGTAGGGGGACCCCCTATCACCTATTTTGTTCATTATTATGGTTGAGTGTATTGGTAGGTTGGTTTAGAGAAAAATACATGATTTGGTAGTAAGAGGTATTAAGCCTTCTTCAGGTCTTGTTACTTTTACTCATCAACAATTTGTGGATGACACTATCATAGGAGGGGAAGCTTTAGTTTAGGAGGTTGAAGAGATGAAGAAATTACTAGATGTGTATGTCAGGGGATTAGGCCAACTTATAAATTGGGCAAAAAGATCAATTTTATTTATTAACACTCCTAGTGAAATACAAAGGAAGATTGCAGGGATTCTTGGGTGTGGGATTGGTAACCTTCCAACTAACTATCTTGGTCTGTCATTGGGAACTAACCCACCAAATCAATTCTGGAATGGAATTCTTGATAGGTTTAATAAGAAGTTGGCTAGTTGGAAAGGTTCTACTTTAAGTCAAGTTGAAAAATGTCTTCTGGTGAAATCCACACTTCAGAATCTCCCAATGTATGCTCTAAGTCTCTTTGGGATTCTGACTAAACATGCTGATAGAATAGAAAAGATCTAGAGAGATTTTTTTTTGGTCTAGGCTTGAAGATCACAAAAGATACCCTCTTGTGGCTTGCAATAATGTTTTCCTCCCTAAGAGCTATGGAGGTCTTGGAATAAGGAAACAAAGACACCTTAATAAGGCTTTTCTAGCTAAGTAGATATGGCATATTTTCAAAATCTTAGGGGAATGGAGAGATGTTTTAGTGGAGAAGTATAATAGAAGGCCTTCTCTTAGGCTTTTGCTTAATGATCAACACATTTTGAATGGCTTGATCATTTGGAATGGTATTCTTAAAGCAAGAGACCTGGATAATTCTAAGACCAAGTGACAAGTGGGAAATGGTGAAGACATTATATTCTTGCATGATAATTGGTTGATTCAGGGTCCTCTCATTAACAATTCTCTCTATGAAAAGTGGGCTAAAACCTACATTAGGCAAATTGGAGTGAAATTAAGAGATTATAGAATGGACCAGGGATGGAGAGACCTACTTGTTATTTCAAATGATCTTAAGCCAATAATGGTGATGCTGAGTACAATGATTTTGAATAATAGGAGGGATGAATTAATATGGGAGGATAATATTAATGATTTCTACTCAGTGGCATTCAGGTATAACTCCCTTTGGAGCCTGAGAGAGAAACCTTCATGGGCTAAGGCCTAGTTGCCTAGCCTTACCCCTAAGATTAATAAATTCTTTCAGTTGATGTTACAAGAAAAAATTCTTACCTTGGATAATCTAGCAAAGAAAGGTTAATATATCCCAAACAAATGTATTATTTGTAAGTGTCATTTGGAGAAAATGAATCATATTTTTATTCATTGTCCATACTCCATGCAAGTCTAGGAATCACTGACAAAGAAATGTAGGGTGAGTTGGTGCAAGCAAGATAATATTTTGGAATTCTTTTGTCAATGGGATAGTATGTATGAAGGAACTAATTTTCATGCCATAAGCTCCTAGACTTTGCCTCACTTCTATTGGGGAATATGGAAGGAGAGAAATAATTGAATCTTTAGAGATAGTGAGGTTCCTACTTATGTGCTTGTGGATAAAATCAATAACACTATGAAGTAAAATTTTTAAATAAGAAAGGGAGGAGATATTGAAGATAGAGATAGGAATAAGTAAAAGGAAAAGGATAGGAGGACAAAAAGATAAGAGGTGAAGTGGAAAATCCCACTTGAGGGTTGGCATAAAGCCAACTTTGATGGAGTGGCTAAAGGGAACCCTGGTCTTTTTGGATGTGGAGGAATAATTAAAATTTGTCTTGGTAGTGGAGTTGTTTCTCTTGCTTACCCCTGGGAATCCAAAAATATCATTTTGCTAAAGCTAATGCTACTCTTCACACTATTAAATTAGCCCTGGATGTAGGAGTCAAAAATTTATGGATGGAGGGGGACTAAAATTATATTATTAGATGTATTAAGGGGAGTATTCATCCTACTTGGAAAATTGTAAATATAATTGAAGAAATCCATATAACTCTTGGAAAATTTAAACACATTTATGTTAGTCATGACTATACAAAGGATAACTCAGTGGCTGACTAGTTTTCCAATGAAGCAATAAAGAAAGAAATGGTGATGATATGGAATATTGATAGAAATATTTTGATAGATGCTAAAATCTTAATCGATCAAGAAAGGATCTAGCAAAGCATAGGCATAATCCTAGGTTAATTATGGAAATTATTATTAGTATGGGTGAAAGTCACCACATTCATGGTAAATATGTATGGAATAGGTGGGTGATGTTTATTGTGTCAAATTTACATGCTTTGTGGGTATTCTATTTCCTTCATCACTTTTATGACATCAAAAGACAAAATGGTCAAAAAAAAAGGGACATTATATAGAGTATCCAGTTGATAGTGAAAGGGAAACCAAGGAAGGTGTTTATGAGGATTATAAAAATTCAAGCTATAGAGATGGTGGGTGAAAGGAGTAGGAAAGAACTAGTAGGTGAGGTGGACAAATGAATGAAAAGAATAAAATTTTGGGAGAAGCTTGAGAAAGGTGGAATTGCAAATTATATTGCCAAGCTTCATTGATATGACTCAGTGATAACCAATCTTATGGTTAATTCCTAGAAGGATGGTAGGGTCAAAGTGGATGGTGTGTCCTATCAAATTACTATGGATGTTATTATCCAGGTCACTAAAATTCAAAACAAGGGTTTAAAATTCTACAGAGAGAAAAAGGTGTTTGTGAATGTGGTTAAGGATTTTGCAAAGAACACAGAAAAGAAAAAGGAATTGGTGAAGAGTGAGACCTACTATGAGATGGATTCAATTAAAAAACTTTGGAAGCATGTGCTTAGAGCCATTATTGAATATATATCTCTAGACACTAGATTTTATAGGGTTAGAACCCATCACTTTTTTTTTCTTAACCAATTTTATTATCGAGTTAAGGTTTCTTTTTTATCTTATTCATTTTCCTCTATGAATAAGAGAATTTTTGGGCACAAGAAAAAACCCACTTTTAAGGTAGCCCTACATGAGGGTTTACTAATTTTGATATATGATCATTTTGAGGCTTAATCTAGAAGTAAAACCCTAGCTCATGTTGGGCTGCCTCTGAGCACATAGGGAGCTCTAACTTATTTTTAGACTTAGAAGAGATTCAGAGTATTAGCTTGGTAGAGGATGAAGCTCTGCATTCATCTAGAAAGAAGGCAAGGGGTAAAGGTAAGGATATGCCTACTTCATCAAAGATACCATGTAGGAAATGTCCTAGGGGTGTTCGAACCAAAATTGTTGATTAGGGGGAAGAGGAATATAATGAAGAAGGTGAGGACATGGATATAGATGAGGATAAAAAGGGTGAGGAAGATGAAGAGTCAAAGGAGCTAGTTGAAAACCCTAGGAAGAAATAGAGGAGGAATAAAGAGTAAGACAAACCTATAGAGGGGAAAACTATTTTTGGTCCAAAAATTTTGGTGCTCTCACCCTCCCCAAGTCTCCCTCAGGAGTATGAAAAGGAAAAAATGGAGGAAGGAAGTGGTGAAGTGGTTATAAAAGACATGGAAAAACATTAATGTCAGAATTTGAAAGATGGGGATAGCGAGGGAAGCCATGAATCCATAAATCCTAAAAGAGAAAGAGTGAAAGGTCTAGATAGAGGATCTTATCGATCTAATGTTGGTGGCTATAACTGATAGCACAAGGGAAGTGAGAATGAACCTTCTTAATAATGCAAGAAATAACATGATAGATAATTTTAGATCAATTAAATGGTTGTTTCATGAACTGGAGGAGGTTACAGAAAGATCGAGAGCACTAGAAAGCTAGGAAAATAAATTTGAGGGAGGGAATGTCACAAATTAGGGGGAGGCTATTAGGTTGGTCAAAAGAAGGATGACAAATTTGGAGACTTACAACCATAACATGGATAACCAAATCATCTCCATCATGAACTCTCTCAATGAGAACATTGTTACTCTTGCTGGAAAGATGAAAGCCAGGAGTCCTCTAGATGATAATGAGAAAAAGGATAGAGATGAAGATAGGAAGAATGATGAAACCATCATGGACATATCCCATAGCTAGCTAGAGAGGATTTTCCTAACAAAACAAGAGAAAATGGATGAGGAGTGTCCAAAAGCCTATGAAGTGATAGAAATAATGTAGGACCTTGAAAGGAAAGCAAAGGAGAAAGGTCTATCTTTTTATCTCTTTTGGTTTTTGGGTTTTTGAAGGTTTATTACTTGGCTTTTTCCCTGTCTTTTAGTCTAGCCTTTTCATTAGTTGTAGTACTATTTTTGGGATTTTTTTGTTTTATTTGCAGCCCTATGATATGTAATAACTTTTGAGTTTTTGGATCCCTGTAAAACCTATTTTTCTTATCAAAAAACAACTTTTTGTAAATCCTCTAACAAGGTGGCATTTCTAGATTGAAGTGTCTAAAGACCTCTAACAAGGCCACTCCTAATAGGGTAATTAAATCCTTTAATAGGGTCACACCTAACAATGTTTTTTCTAACCTTTAACAAGGTTGTCTCATAATGGGGCTCACTTCAGAAGAGTGAAAATTAGTAACTAGTTGCAATTGGTGGCTTTTTACCAAATTGGGTTTCTACATTAAATCTTGGTGTTACTTGTGTCCATGCTATTTATTTTATGTGTATGAAACTAAGTTAAGTAAGATTAATCATAGATATATCTTAAGATCTGCATGTTAAGCATTTGTTGAGTTAGTTTTTGTTGAGTTACAACATTTACTATTGTAAATTGAGTGCCTATATGTTTAGCAAGCATCAATATTTTCAAAAAAGTTTATGTTTTATGCTGAAATCTAAGGGATTTGGGATTTATTTTTGTGGAAACTAATTCACCTCTCCTCTCCCAGTTACTCCTCTTATATTTCTAACAATTTTTATCAGGGATTCTTGGTGCTTGAAGAGAAGGTTTCAGGGACCTAAGTTAAAGATCAAGATGTCTTACAGAAGACAGATTCCCAAGTTGAACAAGGATCCAAGATAGAAATATTGAGAGGTTAGTTTGATAAAATGAAGATGAGAGAGGGAAAAAACATTGTAAAATATGTTGATAGAATCAAAGCTAGTGTTAGTGCTAGGAAAGCTTCTAGAGGAATAATTGAGATTTGACAGTAGTAAGAAAGGTACTTAGAACCCTTCTTCCTATCTATGCAATTTGAGTGTCTTTTATTCAAGAGATGAGATGTGATCCAAATAAAAACATAACTTTAGATGCTCTAGTTGGAAGATTGAGTAAATTTGAACTAGATAACTTTGATGATTATACTCCTAGTTCTAGCAATCTTGATTCTGCATTTGAATCCAAGGTATCACTCAAGAAGAAATAAAAAAAAGGTCAAATAGAAAGAAATCTAAAAGTGAAGAGGAAGATAATTGTGATAGTGATCTTGAAGCCATTGAAGCATTACTTGAAAGAAGGCATCCCAATGAAAAAGGAATGTACATAGGTAAAACTCCTTTGATATGTTTCTCTTGTGAAGAAGTTCGACACATTATTGCAAGATTTCTAAATAAAGAAGACAAAGATGGAAAGAAGCACATCAAATTCAAAGGCAAGAAACATTTGAAGAAATTCAATGACTAAAAGGAAAAAGGTAAGAAATGTTTTTTTATGGATAAAGATTCAGATAGTAATGAAGATGATGAAATGGTCTATATTACTATAAAAGATGAATCTAATAATGAAGAAGATAAAATGGAACTTATCTCTCATGTTAGCAAAATTGATACATGGATTATTGATAGTGGTTTTTCACATCATATGATTCATGAAAAAATGAAATTTGAACATATGGAACTTATGATGGTGGAAGTGTGAGATTTGGAAACAATGAACCATGTTGCATAAAGGGAAAAGGTTATATCTCACTAACAAATGAACTTAGATGTGATAATTCTTATAGGGTTGAAGGTCTAAAGCATAATCTATTGAGTGTGGCATAGTTTAATAACATTGGGTTCAAGGTAGGATTCATGAATGGGAAGTCCCAGCTACTGGATGGAAAGAGAAATCTAGTTGGGTCTAGTAAACAAACCAAAGGTAATTTATTCCACCTAGATCTCAGTGAAAGTTCATGTTTCATTGAACAAGTAGAAGAAAGATGGTTATGGAATAAAAGGTTATGTCATGCAAACTTTGATAATCTGATAAAGAAAAGAAAAAATAAAAGAGTGATAGGTATTCCTTGCTTGAGGAAACCTAATATGGTCCTATGAAAAAATTGTCAAATTAGTAAGATAGGCAAGACAAGTTTCAAAAGCAAGAACTATCATTCTAAAGAAGTCTTGGAGCAGCTTCATACAAACTTATGTGGACCTATTGGAATAGAAACACAAAGTGGAGATAAGTATTTTATTATTTCATTGATGATTTTTCTAGAATGATGATTGTAATGTAACTGAAAGAGAATTTAGAAGCTTTTCAAAAATTTATGTGGTATATGGCAAGAGTAGAAAAGAAAACTAGAATGAAATTGAAGTGTTTGAGGTCAAATAGAGGTGGTCAATTCATCTGCAATGAATTTAATAAATTCTTCACTTAAAGAGGAATTACAAGAAAAGCATCATCCCCTAGTACACCTTATTAGAATGGTATGGTTGAAAGAAGGAACAAATCAATCATTGATTATGCAAAAACTTTGATTATAGACAAGACTATTGCAATCAAATACTTCAATGAAGAAATCAATACTAGAGTGCATACCTTGAATAGAGGATAGCTAAAAAAGGACTCAAATCAAACTCCTTATGAAGTATAGTATGGCTACAAACCTAATGTAAGTTACTTGAAAGTATTTGGTAGAAAATGTTATATTCTAAAAGGTGATGAAGGTATATTATAGGATACTCTAGTAGAAGTAAAGATTATAAATGTTTGAATTTATCCACTTAGAAGATCATAGCAAGTGCAAATGTAAGAATTGATGAGTTTGCAGAAAAGAGTAATGAAGAGAGAATCAAAGAACCTAATGTTTAGAGTAGGTTTAATTACTATGAACTTGATACATTATGAAATATAATTGGAAGTCAAGAGGCCTCACCTCCTGAGTCCCCAAAATCTCTAGAAGTACTTGAGTTGCAACTAGTGCAACTCGAGTCACAGTCTGAAGGACATAAGTCATAATCAGAGGTTACTCAATTATAGCTAAAACATATTAAGTCTGAAGGAACCAAGTCATAGATAGTGGGACCTAAGCTTGATATAGAAGATCATGGTGAGGCTAGCGGAAAAGGATCTAAATTCAAAGTACTCATATTAGAAATGTTCGTGTAAATAAGTATTCACTATTTATGCTTACTTAAGTTTACTTGGGTTAATGAATTATTTTATTATTTTATTTTGTGAGATAGTTAGGAGTTTGTACACCTTTTTGAGTTGTCATGTTGACAACACAAGAGTACACAATTCTATTTTATCACATGGTGTCTACAACACTGATTTGCATGTCACACATTTGTAAGCTTATCCTCTCATCACCGCACTTACTTCAATGCTTAATGGAGGATAACCCATATCTAGTGGACACATGCCTAGTTGTATGACTTATCATGATGCTGATTACGAGGCATTCTAGATGTATCTTAGAGGCCTTTATATACAAGTGCTCCTAGTGTACTCTTAGCAATGCATATTGAATGAATATATCATCATTTTGATCATACTCTCTCTTTCTAGTCTACAGTTGTGCTTGTGTTTTAGTTCTTAGTTCCCAGGTGAATTTTTCATTTAGGAAAATTCTTACATGGTATTAGAGCTTGGAGATTTTCTCATCACATAGCCATTTTGTTGCTTTAGCACCTCAACCTGAATCTAGAGTACTACAAAAATTGGGAGTGTCTAGAGCTAGATCTAACCTTGCCATTGCATCTAGAATGTTGAATCAGTGAAGATCAACTATAAACATAGCTACCTTGGCCCAAAGTCAACCATGAGGCAAATTTTTTTTGCAAATTAGACCTCAAAGGCCCCAATTTTCAGTTTGGGTATGGTCATTTGTAGATCCCATTAATTCATTATTAGATCTGTATATTTTTTTCTCTACTTTTTTGACTAGAAATTTTTGAAATTTTTTTTGCCCTTCGAGCACCTAGTAGGGAAATTTTTTTTGCAGAACCAAGCTGTTAGATCCCAGCTCTATTGTGTGGAGAATTTATTTTTTTGTCATAGGAGGAATAATTTAATGTGGAGGCCATACCAATCAATTCAGAAAGATTCATGATATTTAATTAAATTTAAATCTATGGCCTTACACAAATTGCATTGTGCTCCTCCTTAAAAAATGTGGCAATTACTCCTCCTGAAACTAGTAGTCACACCCACATATTCTGGTGATAGAAGCCCAACACTTCAGTCATGGCTCTTTTGTTTGTAGCTTATACTGCATTTTTTTTAATCCCCACAAAATCCCCAACCCTAGTCAATGTGGGACAAAACTTTATGAAATCCAGCACAGACTTTGCGATTTCAGTAATGCCAGCATAGATTTTCCATTGGCAACACATCTTTTCCATCTCTAGTAGTCTACGTAGAATATTCCAGCATTGTATAAATTTTTCAAATAGTTTTAAATATTTCTACCATGGGCCCTTGCACAAATAGCCACATGGACTATTTCCCTCTCATGCCACATCCTCACATTTGTGATATGCGGATCTCTTCTACCAGTACAAACTGCAAACAACTTACCTCCACATAGAGCCCATGCGGCCCAAACAAAAGCCACCACATGTCAATATGTGTTTGACACATCATCACTACCCTCTATACAATTTTGACATGTCAAAATCTGATGCACACTCAATCGTACACCATGTCATTGGTTTGTACTATATGAACACATAGTCAGGAGACATGTCACTTGAAGGACATTTTTTTGTTCATGTCATCAGTCACTAGGTTCAATTTGACAACCATTTGACCATCAAACTCGGTCATTTTAAAACTATTATGCTAGTTGTTTGACTATCAAATTTAAGATCACAGTTTTCCCTCCAAACCCCTCTCTAGATTTCTTTTCAATTTGGCAGCCCGACTTTGTGAGCCCATAACTCAGACATCCGTACTTCGATTAAGGTGCAATTTTTTTGAAATTGGGTAGAACTTCCTGAATTTTTTAGTGATGGTATTTTTTTCTTGTTTTGGTGTATTAATTTTGTAGAAATTGCATTTATTAGTGATTGTACTTGCATAAACCTGTGTTTTACAAATTTAAACTCTCTGTATAGGCACAACTGGTCAGTTTTTTAAGTTCCATTTTTTTGAAAGTGCATTTTTTTTGTTTGCTTTCCAGATCTGAAGTCAGATTCTAGGGTTGTGTGGATAAAATTCTCGCTTTTAGAATTAGTCTTTTTTCTACATTTGTAAAGCTTTGATTCTTTTTTAGAATTGTTGTAAATCTAGGCTACAATGCTTAGTGAAAAATTTGAGCCTCATTAGGTAGTTGTAAAATAAAAATTAGAAAGTCCACTTTGTTCATTTTGACAAGTGGCCCATTGTACATGCACTACTTGTAAAGTGCCAAAATCATCTTTTTTGTGGGTGTCTTTTGATTGAGTGAAAAGGGGGGGTTTGTATTATATTTTTTGTGTCTCTCTTTTGTGCTCTTTTCATTTTCTACATCATGGGTTTTAAATGTCCTCCTTTAACTTCACAAAACTATTCTACATGGAAAGATATTGCATGGAGTAGATTAATGGAAAAAGGGATATAGTCTTTATGTTGATGGTAAAATTCCTAAACCTATTGATGCTAAAGAACTCAATGAATGGAAAAGACAAGACCAATAGGCTTTAGGAGTTATTAGGAGTTGTATAAATAGGGATCTTCTCTTTCACATTAAAAATTGTTCGGAATCTAAAGAAGCTTGGGATAAACTTGAACAGTTGTATGGTAAGGTGGATGAAGAAAAGGAATTTTAGATTGAGGATGATCTACTTCTCTTGGATCCCAAGAATTTTGACACAATTCAAGATTATATCATCAAAGCCAATAAGTATAGGGCACTTCTTAAATATTGTGGAAATTGCATGAAGGATGACAAGTTGATTCATCACATCCTGAAGAGGCTATCTTTTGAGTATGCTTCCTTTCTTTTGAGTTTTAATACTCACAGGTTGACCATGGGATCTACTCACCAAAAGCCTTCATTTGATGCATTTGTAGAAATGTTGATTATTGGACAATCTCACTTGATGGATTTAGGAATTCTCAAGTCATCAAATACAAAAGCCTTGGTGGCTAATGATGAGCGCCAATCAAGTCAAGAAGGGAAAAGCAAACAACAACAAGAAGTAGTGGAAGCAGAAATCACAATATAAGACAGAAAAATCATCCTTTCAACGAGGCGGTTCTTCTTCCAAAAAGAAAGGAAGTAATGACAAGAAGGACAAACTTTTTTGTGCATATTGTAAAAATTAAAATCATGATGAGCATCATTGCAAGAAAAAACAAATTGATGAGTTAGAAAATCTACTCAGGAAGAATAGAATTTAACTACCAAGTACTTCTAAGGATTCAACTCCAACTTCTTCAAAGGGTAAAGGGCAAGCACTTATGGAAAACACAAGTTCTTATTTGAAATGGATACTTGACTTAGGTGCCTCCTATCACATGGGTTCTTCAAAGGGAGACTTTTTTTCATTGAAGCAGTCAAAGGTACCACACATCTTCATGGGAGATGACACCAAAATGGAAGTTGAAGGAAAGTGACATGTGGAAATGGAAAATAGGGAATTTAAAGATGTTCACTATGTTCCAAACCTTAGCTCCAATCTCCTATCAGTTTACCAAATCACTCACCTTGGAGATGGTCACAAAGTTGAGTTCCTTCCAAATTTAGTGTTGATGTGAAGTCTTAGAGATAATTCATTAGTTGCAGTGGGGAAAACTAATGATGACAAGAGGCTTTATTCCTTCTCCCACTTTATGCCTAAGAGTCCTTCTCAAACCTTATTGACTCACTCTACTTCACACATTAGCTTATGGCATGAGTAGTTTGGTCATCTTGACTTCCACTCTCTTTAGTAACTTTGCTCAAAACACATGGTCAAAGGTCTACCTAACATCAAATTTTCTAAGGGAGAATGCTCATCATGTTTAGTGGATATGCATCTCAAGGAGAAATATGATAAAGGAAAGTCTTCTTGAGCTTCAATTGTTCTTTAGTTGGTTCACATGGTTTTAATAGGACCCTTTGCAGTGACTTCAGTCAGCCAAGGCTACTGTATCCTAACATTTTTTGATGACTTTTCAAGATTCACTTGGGTCTACTTCCTTCATCACAATAATGAAGTGGTTCATAAGCTTCAAGACTTCAAGATTCATATTGAACACACATCAAGGAAAGCCATCAAGGTACTAAGAGTGGACAATGAGAACAAATATGTAAATAGAAGACTTAAGGACCTTTGCAAACTTAAGGGAATTGATCTTCAGACTCTACCAAAATTTAGACAACATAAGATAGATTTTGTAGCACTAAGAACTAGGACTCTCAAATCTATGGCATGTTGTATGATACAAGCCAAGTCTCTAGATCCATCACTAGAAGTTGAAGCAATCAATAGTGCCACTCACATTCTTAATTGATCTCCTCATCCAACTTTAGATGGCAAGACTCCTTCTGAGTCATGGTGATGTAGAAAACCTATTGTGACACACTTTAGAGTCTTCAGTTGTCCTACATGGGAAAACAAATCTTCCAAGGGATGCAAGGCATAATAACCTTGGCCTTATACCTTCATATGATATGAAGACAATGCAAAGGCTTATAGACTTATGGATCCTAAGACTCATGAGATTTTTCTGGAGAAAGATGTTCACTTTGAGGAAAGTTCACCAAGCTTATCCTCTAATCCTCTCTACACTTCATACATAGTGGAAATTGATAGTGACACAAAGTTATATTGCTTCAACAGATTCAAACATGTGGGGTTCTATCAATAGTTGCAGTGAGAGGTCACATAATCAGTATAGTCCACATGCATATATTGCCATAGTGAAAGGTCCATCACAACATGGTACATGTCATCTTCTAGCTCTAGCTTCAGTTGACATGGAAGATAGACTTGAGGATTTACATCTTCTCTTTGATGAAGGTGATCCTTCTACAGTTTTCACGAGGGCTCACTCTAACCCTCATTTTCATTCTCTATATGATCAATCTTCCTGAGTTGGTGTGATTGTGGATCCTTATGAACAAAAATTGGAGGTCTCTTTGTTAGTTGAGGAGACATATAGTTCATTGGAATAGCTTCAATGAACATCCTTGCCAGATCTACATTCATTCTTTTCAGCACAGTTGGAAGGGGTGAGCATCAAAATTAGCATAGGGATACATGAGTAGGTTTCAGGGCCACCATACATCTTCAGGATTGTACCTTTGCCTTTGTTTCTTCCAAAGGGGAGGAATGTCATTCAACACTCTTGGACTAGCTTCTTCATTAGAGTGGCTTTCGGGGGGGGGGGGGGGGGGGGCATATTATATCTCTCTTCCTCCTCTCATCATTCTCTTATGTATATACTAGATGTATGTCATAATGTGGGGGTCTTGATTACTCCATCCATCCATGCATCCTTATTTATCTCTCTTTTTGGGGGAGGGTTTTTCCCATGAGGTTTTCCCTCTTTCTCCACTTTATGAGAGATTTCATTTTCATTGTGTACATGGGTACCTAACATGGCCTAGTAGCTAAGACCTATTATGCATTTCATCCTAGTTTTTATAAGCTTAAGGGCTTTTTCTTAAGTTTTAATTAAGGGGGGGTGTTGGTATAAATAAGTATTCACTATTTACACTTAAGTTTACTTAGGTTAATGCATTATTTCATTATTTTGCATTATTGTATTATTTTATTTTGTGAGATACTTAGGAGTTTTTGCACCTTTTTGAGTTTTCATATTGAAAACACAAGAGTACACAAGTCTATTTTAGCACATGGTATCGACAACATTGATTTACGTGTCACACCTTTGTAGGCTTATCCTCTCATCACCGCACTTACTTTCATGCTTAATGGAGGATAACCCATATCCGATGGACATGTGCCTGGTTGTATGAATTTTCATGATGTTGATTATGAGGCATTCTAAATGTATCTTAGAGGCCTTTATATATAGGTGCTCCTAGTGTACTCTTAGCAATGCATATTGAATGAATATATCATCATTCTGATCATACTCTCTCTTTCTGGTCTATAGTTGTGCTTGTGGTTGAGTTCTTAGTTCTTGGGTAAATTTTTTCCTTATGAAAATTCTTACAAGAAAGATATGTTAGAAGGCACCATGCATCATTGGAGTTAAGTTAAATGGTACAATGAAAAGAAAAAAATTGAAAGGTATGTGTTTTCTTACTAAATTTGAACCTAGATTAATGAAAGATTCTTTGGATAATGAAAGTTAGTTTGAAGCTATGAATAAAGAGATAGAAGATATAGAGAGGAATAAGACTTGGAATCTTCTTCCTAGACCTAAGGATAAAAATATAATTGACACAAAGTGGGTTTTGAGAAATAAGTTGAATGAAGATGGAGAAGTTTCCAAAAATAAAGCAAGGTTAGTATGAAAAGGTTATTCTCAAGAAGAAGGTATTGATTATGGTGAAAATTTTTCTATTGTTGCAAGATTAGAAGGTGTTAGAGCTTTAGTTTCTTAAGCTATACATAGATGATTTAAAATTTATCAAATGGATGTGAAACCTACATTCTTGAATGGAATTCTTAAAGAGGAAGTTTACATAAAACAACCTGAAGGTTTTCTAGATCCTAGCAAAAAGTATATAGTTTGTGAATTGCACAAAGCATTGTATGGTCTCAAGCAAGATCTCAGAGCCTGGTATGAAAGATGTCATAGCTATTTGATAAAAATTGGTTTTCAAATTACAAATGATAACAATAGCCTATATACCAGAGAAGGACCAAAAAAGAAGATTTTATTTTCTGAAATCTTTGTAGATGGCACATTGTTTACTAGAAATGATGACTTGTGAAAAGCCATTTAAGAAGAAATAAGTAAGAATTTGATATGTCCATGTTTGGAGAGATAAAATTATTATTATTTTATTATAGATTCCATAGAAGAAAGATGGTATCTATATTACTCAATCCAAATATATCAAGGAGATACTAAAGAAGTTTGGAATGGAATATTGAAGACTAGTTGAAACCCCTATGTCTACTGGACATAAGCTTTCCAAAAATGATGATTCCAAGGAGGTAGATCTGACCATGTATAGATCAATGATTGGAAAACTATAATATGTAGTGCATACAAGGCCTGATATTGCATAAGTATTTAGTATGGTGGCAAGATTCTCAGCAAATCATAAACAAAACCATATGATGGAAAGAAAGAGGGTCATGAGGTATCTGAAGGGTACTAAAGACTATGGATTATGGTACAATAAAGGAGGAAATTTGGATTTGAAAGCATTCAAAATTTTTGATTGGACAGGAAGTGCTAATGGCAGGAAGAGCACCAGTGGTGGAGCACTCTTTCTTGGTAAAATACTAGTGTCTTAGACAAGTAAAAAGCATAATTGCATTTCTTAGTCTACAATAGAGACAAAATATGTGGTAGTAGTAGTTAATTGCTACATCAAGGATCTAGTGGTTTCTATGATAACACTAGTTCAATTAATATATCAAAGAATCTTGTGATGCATACCAGGACCAAGCACATTGCTATAAAATATGATTTTGAGAGAATTGGTGCAGGATAAAGAGGTAAGGTTAAAATATGTAAATACTAAAGAATAAATTGTAGATATATTCACTAAGACATTACCTAAGGATGCATTTTTGTATGTAAGAGGTAAGCTAGGGGTTAGTCCCCTATCTGAAGCTCACTAAATGAAGTTTAGTTATGCATCAACTAGAGCATGTTGAAGATCAGATAGTTGATGCAGTATTGAAAAAAAGGATTGCATATGAGTTAGAACATAAGGTACATTATATTCATTGATATGAGTTAGAACATAAGGTACATTATATTCATTGAATATTTCCTTTGGCATGAGATGCAAAAGAGTGAGAATTTTGTGTGTGTCATATCAAAAAAAAATTCTTGAAGATGTGAAAAATGGAGAGTTCATCAGAGGAAGAACTTTGTCTAATATCAAAGAGGGAGAGTTTTCTATTAGAAGAAAATATTGAAGACAAAGTTTGCTCATAGAGGGAGAAACTGAAGGCAGAGGTAGTTCACACTAATAGAGGGAGTTCTTACAGATGATAATTAGAATGAAACTAAGGATATTTTTCTTACTACTATTTTTCTCTAAAATTTAATTGTATTATGACATGTTCTATTGCCATCAATACCAAAGAGGGAGATTGTTGAATACAATTAGTTAATTGTGTATTGTCTTTGATGTCATCTTTGTCAGATAGTGTATGTCAAGCTCACTTGGTTGATGAAGACAATTTCCTATCTTAGCCAAGCATTCCAAAATTTTCCAAGTTCAGAAGTTATTGATTACCAAGTTCACTTGGGCATCAAAGAAAAGTTTGTATAAGTTGAGTGTTAATTGAGATTCCTCAATTAATCAAGGAAAATTTGGATGGAACTAGTGTTAACCAAACTGACTTGGTTACCAAAGAAATTTTGTGAGGATATAGTGTTAACCAAATTCACTTGGTTAACACACGAAAATCATTTCTGAGTTAGTGTCTACCGAATGAGGTTGGCTAATGAAGGATTTTCTTGTTTTGCAATATTGAGTTCAATAGATTTGTTTGTTGGTTCTAGCCAACTAAGGTAATGAATATTAATTATTCTAAGATTTATTCAAGCTGACTTGACAATGCATAAGGTATATGTACAAGGTCAAGTTGAGGATTGAATGTGTGGAAGTGAATGGAAGAATAGAATATGTTTAGAGGAAGAGAATTAGAACTTGATAAGAAAAATATCCTTGTAGATCTAAAAAGACACATTCAATGATAAAAGAACAAGTATACAAGCCTAAATTGAGATCCATAATCAGCAATTTAGTTACATTAGAAATCAAGTTATCTCATTGTTACTCTCTAACTATTGTAGCAGTGATCTAAATCTCTTAATCAAGTTATCTTAAAAACTATTTGTAAATCCTCTAATGTCATACAAAACAATTCTTTTTGTAATGTTCAAGGCTCCTAACAAGGCTAACTTTAGAAGAGTGAAAATCAATAACTAGTTGCAATTGGTAGTTTTTCCAAAATTGAGTTTCCACATTAAATATTGGAGCCACTTGTGTTCATGCTATTTATTTTATTTATATGGAACTAAATTAAGTAAGTTTAGTCACACATGATATCTTAAGATCTACATGTTAATCATTTTCTAAGTTACATCATTTACTAGTGTAAACTAAGTGCTTGTATGTTTATCGAGCATCAATATTTTTAGTGAAGTTTATGTTTTGTGATGACATCCAAGGGATCTGGGATTTATTTTTTTGGTAACTAATTTACCCCACCCCTCTTAGTTACTCTTCTTCTATTTCTAACACACATCTCCATAAGATATATCATGTTAGCTCATTGATGTTTCTACACTTGTCCTTGATACTTGCAAATGTGTGGCATGTGTGCTTGGCCTCAAAAGAGCTTGACTACTGGGATGATTAATAGAAATTGGTAGGGTAACCAAGGTCTATATTGAAATTCATTCCTTTGAGGCAGTAGTCATCTTCACCTCTTTAGTCTTTCACCTCTCCTTGTTGTGCTTTACCTTAAACTCATGAAATAGGTGCAGGAGTAGCTTCCTTACTATTAGGGTTTGACAAATCCAGAACAATATAAGAATAAATAGTTATATGAATAAACAATAGAAGAAAACAAAAAGAATAAAAATTTAATGTAGTTCACCCAAATCCTGGGCTATGTCCATCTACACCGCCTTCAAAATTTCTATTATCCAAATAAAACATTTACCAAGATTACAATGCATTATGCATCTCAGCCTCTTATAACACCATTTTAGGGCAACCTTTAAAACTTACCATTTGAGGTTGTTTATGATGTTTTTAGTTTTCTTTTCTCGAAAAAAGAATCAACCCCCACTACATGATCCTTTGCCACAATATCAATAATCTCCAACTTGGAGATTGATCAAGCTCCGCACCAAATAATCTCCCACTTGGAGACTGAAACTAGACAACAACTTAGTATGTGCAACTCCAAATAGATTAAAGACTTTTCTCTATAGTACCTCCATGATCATCAATCAAGAAGCCAAATAGAAGGTAAGAAAGAAACTAACTTCTCCTTGGGGACTGCCTTCATGAACATGTCAGTAGGATTTTCACTTGTGTGAATATTTTCAATCCACAATTGGCCATTATCCAAAATAAACCTTATAAAATGGTACCTAAGCTATATGTGCTTTTCCCTTGAATGAAAAGAGGAATTCTTTGCAAAATGAATGGCACTCTGGCTATCACTATGGAATGAGTGATCTTTCTACTTCTAACCCAATTCCTCTAGAAAAAATTGTAACCAAATCATCTCTTTGCTAGCTTTCATAGCAGCTACATACTTAGCTTCAGTGTTTGATAGGGTATTAACCTTTTGCAATCTAGAAATCCAACTAGTTGTAGTACCCCCTATAGTGAAAACCTACCCTCTAGTACTCCTTAGTGTATCCATATCTGTTGCTAGATTAGAGTCAAAACATCCACTCAGAGCATAACTAGATCCTATGAAACATAATGCCTTTGTAGTAGTACATTTTAAATATCAAAGAATCCATTTGACAACATTACAATGTTCCATACCTAGATTTCTCATATACCTACTAACAAATCCCACTACATTAGAAAAATCTAGCTATGTGGATACCATTGCATACATTAGACTACCAATTGTTGATGAATAGAGGATGTTAGAGATTTTATCTACCTCTTCTTATGCCTTTGGGTACATTTCCTTAGTCAATTTGAAATGACTAGCCAAATGTGTACTAGCTACTTTTTCACATTGCATATTAAATGTTTTCAACACCTTCTTTATATACTCACTTTGGGACAAATTCAAGGTTCTATTTTCCCTCTTCTATGTAATCCTCATACCAAGGATTTTCTTAGCAACACCTAGATCGTTCATAGAAAATGACTTTGCGAATTTATGTTTAAGTTCATTTATTTGTTGCATATTAGGCCCATCAACAACAATGTCATCAACACAGAGTAACATGATAATATAACTCCCATTATCCAATCTCTTAAAATATACACAGTGATCAGAATGACATTTATGGTACCCTTGTTCAGCCATGCAACTATCAAATTTTAAATATCATTGTCAAGGTGCCTACTTTAGGCCATATAGACTTTTCCTTAACCTATAGAACAAATTCTCCTTATCCTTGACCTCATATCCCTTTGGTTGTTTCATGTAAATTGCTTCCTCCAAATCTCCATGGAGAAAAGTTGTCTTGACATCTAGTTATTTAAGATAAAAGTCATCTATAGCCACAAGGCTTATTACAATTCTAATTGAAGTCATTTTTACAAAAAGAGAGAATATTTCAACAAAATCTATACCCTTTTTCTATGAAAAACCCTTTACAACAAGTCTGGCCTAATACCTTTTCTTTCCTCCATCTTCCTCCTTTAGCCTATAAATCCATTTTTTAAGCAAGGCCCTGTTTCCTTTAGGTAGATGGAATAAGTCCCAAGTATTATTTTTCAACAAGGAATCCATCTCCTCTTTCATGCCTAGCTTCAATTATTGTTTGGCATCCACTTCTATTGCTTCTTCATATTCTTCTAGTTCACTAGAATTAGTTAATAAAATAGAGTACAAAGAATGTGAAGAAGGAGAAAACCTTTCAGGAGGTCTATTTGACCTTGTAGAATGTCTAACACTTATAATATTTTATGAGATAATCTATTCTTGTTGAGAATTAGGTACTATTTGCCTTTTAGTTTTAGGAGTCTCATCCAACACCACATGTTCTTGTTTGATTGATTAATGCTTCATTTCCTACAACTATTCTTTATACATGACCTTCTCATTGAATATAACATCTCTTCTTATTATTTTAAAATTTTCAAAATTCGATAAGCAATAACCATAGTCATATACTCCATATCCAATGAATGTACATTTTATATATTTAGCATCAAGCTTGGGTCTATTTTCTTTATCAACATGGGCGAAAGCTTCACAACCAAAAATTTTCATAAATGAATAGTTTACCTTTTTTCCAGCCCATTCTTCCTCTAGAATAACACCATCTAAAGGAGTTGAAGGTCTTCTATTATCAAATAAACAATAGTGTTTACAACATCTACCTAGAAATGAAAAGGAAATCTAACATGTAATCTCATGCTCCTTTGCACATTCTATAATTGTCCTCTTCATTATTTCTAACACCCCATTTTCTTGTGGGGTTCCTAGAACTATCTTTTGCCTTCAAATTCCATTAATATAATATTAATCTTCAAAGGTTATGCTACAATACTCACCTCCATTATCCAATCTAAGAAACTTCAACTTCTTTCCTATCTCTTTCTAAAACAAAGCTTTCCATTTCTTAAATGTTTCAGAAACATCAAATTTCTATTTCAATAAATACATACATGCTTTAATAGTTTAATCATCTATAAAAATAACATAATAATGAGAGACACCAAGAGATGATACTTGAGCTAGTCCCCATACATCTAAATGCACTAGCCCTAAGTTCTCACTCTTTTTTTTTTTCCTAACTTTGAGAAATCTGATTCTTTTTGTTTTCCATAAACACAATTTTCATAGAACTCTAAATCAATATTTTGTAGTCCTACAAATAGATTTAGAGTGAAGTATTTTCATCCCTTTCCCACTCATGTGCCCAAGTCTATGGTGCCACATTTTTTAATATGTTCTTGAAACATTTATAGTAGATTTCCTTGCATTAACATTATCAGTAGTAGCTAAGGTAGAATAAGTGTTACTAGTAAAAAAATATAATGTTCCTACCTTCACACCTTTAGCTACTACTAATTAAATTTTAGTCACCTTCCAGATATTGTCTAAAAACATGACTTTGCATCCCTCACTACCCAATTGTCTACAAAAAATTAAATTTCTTCTTAAATTAGCAATATGCCTTACCACTTGTAGTATCTAGTCATTTTCATTTGGCAACTTGCTCTTTATTTTTCTTTTCCCAACAATGGGAAAGGGCTCATCATCAATCAAATATAGCTCTCTGAAATCACCTTGAACATAATATTGAAAATAATTTCTGTGGGGTGTAGCATGGAATGAATCCCAATACTCTATTACCTAGGAATCATTAGCATTATCCAAACATAAGATTAAAGAATCTTGTAAAGAATTGCTTGCAACATTAGCTTCCTTACTGTCATCTTCATTTTCATCTCCTTGTCTATTTTTTGACACCAACAATCCTTCTTTAGCTGACTAGGATTTCCACAATAACAACAATCTTTCTTTCTTTTAGATTAAGAATGCCCTTTCTTTGACTTCCCTCATGACTTGTCATGTGAGGAACTTTTCTTTTTACCTTATTCTTCCTTTGTTCTCCATGTTTAAAGAGGAACTTGATGAGGTTAAAGTTTCACCTATTTTTTTCCATCACATTTCCTTGCTTAGGATAACACCAACAACTTCTTCAAATTCCAAAGTATTTAAACCAGGGACATAGTTACTTACCATCTATTCTAGCTTTTTGACAAAGAATTGTTAGGTTTAACCTCAGATAGAAAAACTAGTTACATGCAAATATATCTAATGTTATAAAATAATAGATCACATAAAAGAGAACACAAGACACCAAGATTTATTGTGGTTCATCCAATCCTTGGGCTACTTCCACCAAAAAAAAGTTCAATATTATTATTATACAATTATTACAATCCACAATATGGGGAGAAAACCACATTGAATAAACCTCTAAGACTAATTAGGCTTCATATCAATAATCTCCCACTTGTAGACTAATCAGACTCCACAACAATGACCTACCACTTGGAGACTGATCATATAAGTGCTAAACCTATAGCTCCCACTAGAATATATCAAACCACCTTGGACTTTACTACTTTTATTTTATTTAGTCAAGAGACCAACAAAAGCTAAAGAGGAATTTAGCTTCTCCCTTGTCGCTACCTTTGTAAAAATATCCACTAGATTGTCATTTATGTGTATCTTCTCTAGCTTTCACTATCCATCATCCAAAAATGACTAAATGAAATGGTACTGCAACTATATGTGTTTTTTCTTTGAATACAAAGCTGAATTCTTTGCAAGATGAATGACACTTTGACTATTTGTAAACAAGTAATTATCCTTTTGACTGTGTCCCAATTCTTCTAGGAAGAAATGAAGCCATATCATCTCCTTGGAAACCTCTATAGAAAAAACATACTCTACCTTTTTAGTGGATAGAGCATTAACCTTCTATAACCTAGAAACCCATCTCAGGGCTGCCCCAACAATAGTAAATACATAACTTGTAGTACTATTCCTAGTATCAATATCTCCTTCCAATTCTGATTCAATGTATACCTATAAATTAGTAGTAGAGCCCCCAAAGTCTAACACTTATTGGATGTTCCCCTCAAATATTTGAAAATCCATTTAACTGTATTCCAATGCTCAATTCCTGGATGACTCATATACATGCTAACAACTCCCATGACATGTGCAATATCTAGCCTAGTACATACCATAGCATACATCAAGCTTCCTACAACTGAAGCATAAGGTACCTTAGAAATCTTATCCTCCTCTTCTTGTGTCTTTGGATACATCTCCTTAGTTAACTTCAAATGACTAGGTAAAGTTGTGTTGACAGTTTTAGCATTCTCTATCAAGAAACATTGAAACACCATCTCAATATAATCAGCCTGAAATCTCAATTTCTTGTATATCTACAAATATTCATACCAAGAATTTGTTTTATTTTGTACAAATCCTTTATAGAAAATGCTTGCACTAACTAGCATTTCAGCGAATTAATGTGATACATGTTAGACCCAGCTACAAGCATATCATCAACAAATAAACATAAAATAATGTAGCTATCATCTTCCAACCTCTTAAAGCAAGCACAATGATCTAAGTGAGACCTGCTATATCCATGTGTAGGACCTAGAAAATGGGCTAATGTCTAACATACTATGAGAAAATAAAAAACCCAATAAACATATGTTAACACCCTCTAGTCTACCATGAAAGCCAAATGAACAAAAGTAAGCAAAACAATGTTTAAAACTCCCTCTTTCACTTGTAGCTCCCATGTCTTTCTTTCTTCTCCATGTGATGTAGCTCCAAATTGCCTATAATGCACACAATATTGAAGCAAAAGTCTATAGTGATAACAATAATATGAGGATATTTCAAGTTCAGATTTAAACTTGAGAGATGGAATGGAAAAACTAAGAAAACTAAAGACTCAAAAACTCAAGAATTAGGACTGGAAATGAGCGAAAGAATGTTCATTTTATAATCAACACAGAGGATGAGAGCATTGGAATTTTCACCTTGGATATGTGACATGGCAAGAGATTTCATGGAGGATCCATGACACATATGACACAAGATGCCAAGTGTAGGATTCTATGATGCTTGGAGGTCAAACTTGGCTAAAGATGGAAGAAAATATATGACGTGTCATATGACACCTCAAACCCACTTAAAGCCAAGAATCTATTACAATGGAAGCCAAATATGGATGTGCATAAGGGAATAAGAATATCGTATTATGACATATCTTACGCAAGTGTCAAAGGAGAATCCATGAGGTGTCACACCCAAGTGTCATGATACTATAAATATTATGTCGAATATTTGAATTAAACATGCTTTGTTTCACACAAATATAAATTAATGAAAATGGAATTAATGGTGGAAATTTTGACTTAGGAAATTAAGAATTTCCATGGTTTGTGAATGATGAACCAATTAATTAATAAAATATTGATTAATTGAGAAGGTTAGTTAGGAAGAATAATTAGTATAATGACATAGGATTAAATTATGGGTTATTTAATCCTATAAAGAAAATTAGCACAATGATTAGCCAATTTGAGTAAATAAGTGCAATAGTATCCTTTGGTGAAAATATGATGATGATATGGATTGAATAGGATGATGACAAGTAGAACAAAGCCATGGTAAAATTGATTGATTGATCAAAATTGATAACATGCCAAGGACACATGACATTAATTAAAGATATGTAACATTTAACTAATATTGTAAATGCTATAGGATCGAGATAGATTGATAAGGTTGATCATAATAATATCAATGGACACAATCAATATTATTAAAATGGTTGATAATGCCATGATCTGACATTGAAAGACTCATTGATGTAAAAGATCAGATGACATGAATGATAGTTTGACCTAGAACTAAGAGCCATGATAGTACTAAGGTCAGATTGATAAGATTTGATAGATTTATAGGTTTCCAAGGCACTAAGAGCCACAAAAATGCCTAGAATTGGATAAATGATGATTGATTTTAGATGTCTGATATGTTTTGTGATGATTTAGACTAATTCTTGGTGATTCAAAGTTGATTTGAAATGGTTTTGAGTTGATATGAAATTGATGTGAAAGAGTATATGAATGATGACAAACACTATTGAGATATGATCAAGTTGGCCAAAAGATCAAAATTAGAGGATTGAGAAAATGGGATGAATTAGTATAAAA
This sequence comes from Cupressus sempervirens, assembly GCA_028749045.1. Classification (NCBI taxonomy): domain Eukaryota; kingdom Viridiplantae; phylum Streptophyta; class Pinopsida; order Cupressales; family Cupressaceae; genus Cupressus; species Cupressus sempervirens. Next base: position 560,047,195 of record CM053790.1, read on the forward strand.
GAAGTGATGAAACCATATATGTAAACCATTTTTGAGCATCTACATTTTCCTCTTGTTTGATACAATGTGATTTAGAGTGTTGTGTCAAAGAATGCTAATGAAAAAGCCATAAAAGCATGCCCTAGTACTGGTGGTATATATTAATGCCCCCTTGAGAAATTGACCAGCATAGGTATATGATAGGTTGATTTCATCAATAATGAGAAAAAAAAACCATAGCAACTAATAGATCAAAAATTAGAGCTAAAACATGAAAGTTATGGGCTTTAGAGTGCAAAACGACATCGTGACTAACACATAAAAGGCCTTGTGCACATCCATCTAGGTAGCAACACACTATAAAAGGGTTTAGAGAGGGTTTTGAAAGTCATTTTCAACTTCACTTTTGGAAGGAAACAACTTTGGAGCAAGGAGAATGGACGGGCTACCCAAGGAGCCACACCACGATGAATGAGTGTGTACCTTTTGATGACAGGCAGACACTGGACCTCTGATGAGTACATCGAGGCCATATTTGTACTTTTTATGCTTTTTCATGCTTTTTCCATTATTTTTCCTACTTTTTAGGTAATTAGAAGTTCTTGCAGAAATTCTTTTCTTGACATTCCCTAGCCATTTCTTCATTAGTGATGTCATAGTTAGTGTCAACCTCATCACTTAGCTATACAATACATTGTTGTGTGTTTAACATATTATAGTTAAAGGTACTTGCATTGGGTTTGCTTAATTGAAAGGAGTGCATTTGTTCATCCTCAGGTGTGGTTGGTACACTTCCACCTCCAAGTGGTATCAACATGAATATAGGTTTAAAGTCAGGACTCCATTGAAACATGCCATGTGTAGGGGAAGTGTTTGAAGGAAATGTCATGGTAGGTGCATTGTTTAGGGTTTGATGCATTGTTTCTTGGTTCTGGTGATCTTGCGAATACATGTTTAAGGGGCTTGTAAGTAACGATTGTGATGCCTCAATTTGGTCTTCATCAAAGGTTTGTTGGGTTTTCTTGCTCTTCTTTTGTCTTGGATGAGGTTTTGGTTCTGTTGGCGCCTCAAAAAATAAAGGTTGATAAATTTCTTCAAATTTCTGAGCTAATTGTGTCCTAGTGAGTGCTAGCATGATACCTAAGGATGTAGATGAAGTGGAGGAAAACCTAAATGGTATCACTACCTCCCAAGTGCACACCTAAGCTACCAACTATGCTCAAATAGTACCAATTGTTTCCTTGGTGCACTTAGGGCCCTAAAGATAACCAGTTGGTAAGTAGGAGGTATGCAATGGGTAAACAAAGGTGTTAGGATGCCTAAAATGCAAAATGTGAATGATTTGAGTGTTTTATAGTGTTTTGCAAGGTTTAGGGATGCAATGCAAGGTGTAAATTTGTAGATTAGGGTTCTGAAACCTAAAATGAAGTCCATAATTACCAAGTGTGCTCTGAAACTACCAACTATGCACTTGAAGTGTGTAGTTGGTAAAATAGGGGTGCAGTTGGTATAATAGGTCAAAACTTGATACTTAGGATGTGGGTATACAAGATATGAGTGTTGTTATGATATTTAAGTGTTTAAGGATGTTTTAAAACCTAGTAAAATGCCAAATGAAGTGGGGTTTTGATATGAAAGATGCAAATGTCCTAGGGAAACCATGCAAATGCAAATGCAAAGTGATGTTTTGGAGGTTGACTAGAGGAGATGAAAATCACCCTACAGTATGAAAAATGAAGGTTAGGTTTGGATTTGTGACTTGGTAATAATGCTAGAGGTTGGTGTATGCAAGGTGGACTATGAAAAAGATGGTGTTATAGGGTTGATAATGGCTTTTGGGATATGCAAAATGAGGATAAGTGATCAAGAAGACAATTTGGTTGATAGACAAGTTGATAAGGTTTAATAGTGGAAATGATGCTAAGGTTTTGAATAATGCAAGTTGATAGGGATATACAACTAGGGTAAGTCAAAATGATGTGAAGGAATACTAGGGATATGATTATGCTAATTGTAAGGGTATATGCAAGGTTTTGAACTTAGGTTAAATCTTTAGAAAGTATTTTGTCTCAGAATTTAACCTTGTGATAATGGACTTTGGATCTTGACCAAAAAGTGATAAAAGACAAAATGATCAAATTGATAATGATGAAAAGGTCAAATATATCAAGAAAAAGATAGAGTTTGACCAAAGACAATTATTAGCAAAGATAAAATGACTAGTCAAGATCCATCATCGATCAACACTAGGAGATACTCTAGGACTCATACTTTGTTTAGATTTTTGACTAAATTTAAATGTTTTGTTGTTCAAAATGATGTTTAGGTGAATCAAAATGGTGTTTATGCTGATTATATATGCAATATGGACATTTACTAAGATGAAAAATGAGGTTTTGGGTGCTAAATGTCATTTTGGGTCAAATACATAATGAGGATGTATAAAGACTTCTAAATGTAGTTTGGAGGCCCAAAATGGTCATATAGGTGCCCAACTATACCCTGATAGCACTAAGTGTGCTCCATCTATACCAAATATGCCTATGGTGTAGTTGGAGCTAGTTTGGCATAGTTGGTAGTTTCATGGTGTAGTTTGGAAGTTGGGTTGAAGGGTTGTTGATTCTGAGTGGGGTGGTTGTCAAGTTGCTATGCAAGGAAGCTAGGATACTAGGGTTGATGTTATGATTTATTAGAAGATGTAGAATGAAGGTTGCAATGTAGGGAATGGTGTCCTAAGTGAAGAGGAAGAAAATTATGGGGTGTAGAACACAGATCAGGGCATGGCAAGATAGGGGGGCCTATCCAGGTACCTAAGGGCATTGTTCAAGCCTCAAAATGTTGTTTGGAAGCCGAAACTGGGTTCTCAAACTACCAAGTGCACTTATATAGTACCAACTACACCTATGGTGTAGTTGTGGCTAGTTTGGTTGCATTTGGTAGTCTCACAGCGCAATTGGAAAGCTAGGCTAAAACTAAGGCAATTTTAGGTGCTATTATTTCTAGATTGATGTCACAGTGAGCCAGGTAGAAGGGGATAGTGCCAAGACCAAATGAAGGTTCAAAATGATCTATTTAACATTGGGAATGATGGTTGAAGTGTTCACAATGAGGGTTGGTTATGGAAAGATGCAAGATGGACAATGCAAAATGAAAGTTTTAGGGGTTGAAATGCAAAGAATGTAGGCTATACCCTAATGAATGCAATATGAAAGAAGAGGAATACTAAGTGAGGACTAAAAGATGAAATATGAAGCCTATATGATGCAAATATAAGGCTCAAACTAAGGTGAATGCAATTGACTTATATGTAAGGATGAGATCTATGTCATACCAAGCACATTTAGGACAACAAATGACCATGTTTTCCAAGTCTTGAATGTGTTAGACCAAAGTTTGCAATGTTTTGACAAAGGTTGTAAATATTTTGACAATGTGTAATGTTGTGACAGGGTTCAAGGTGTAAATTTGAGAGTTGGTTTTTATCTTGATTAATGTTTTACACACACAAAAGACACATTAAGACAAGAATAGTTGTTGTTAAAAGTGAACAAAGACACCACAACCTAGGCTTTAGGATTGTATCCACTGAATTCCTACTTGAGCCAAAGTTTAGCTGCACTTATTTAGAGGGGACAACTTAGGACCTTGGCACCATAGGCTCCCCCTTATAGCACACTTAGTTCTTGTGGCTACCAAGACCTACTTACCAAGTGGCATGACTTCCCAAGGGACTATTGCCTCTACTAAGGATTGCAAGAATTTAGGATGTCTTCATAGGCATGGGTGACCCCTTAAGACAGTGGATAGAAAGGATTTTGGATAGTAAAGCATAGTTTTTAGTAAGGGCATTCCATTTTGCAAGTGAATGATAAACTTCCTTAGAAGGTCTCCCAGACCCGAGAACTAGGGTTTGATACACCCCAAGGGTACTAGAGTAGAGCTATCACCCAATAATACTGCTGACATGGCTTTCACTATAATTGAGTTTTATATAGTAGCTAGAATGTTGACCTAGCTTTTGGCTTGGTACCACTCTGATATCATCCCCTAGCATATCGAATATCAAGTATCTTAGTCCAAGACAAGCTTCCTATAGAAGTCACATGGATTTCTCTTACACCCAAGATCCCAAAATGGTGAGGGGAAAGGATATGTCCATGTAACCTCTAGGGTTTCAAACACCATAGACACACCAAGCAGAAAATAAAAAGTTCATTTTAAGCACCAAATGAAGTGTTATTTACTCTAAGAAATCCACACACATGGTTTTAACAAACATACAAGGTCTTTGACAATGTCCTGCAAACAATCATTAGTAGTCTATTATGTTCATGTCTTAATCCAATGATTGCAACATGCTACAAATAGACCATGAGTAACATAATATCATATAACCTATATCCTATAAGAAAATGGAAACATTTGATGTAGATTCTGATTGAAACAGGTTCTCTTTGTGATAGAGGGCCACACCACCCTTACCTGCTCACAATCAAGAAAACAACAATATAGGGACCAAGAGAAATAAAAAAATATGCTTCACAAGAAATTTTATTATACTTGAAGATCCTTACAACACCCACAAGATGATATCAAGCTTCTCCTTGAGCTTCTCCTTCCACAACTTCTACTTCTCAAGCTTCTACTCCTGAAGCTTCCCCTTGAGCTTCTCCAAGCTTGATTAGGAATGTTCATATGCCTTGCTTAAATAGGCACTCGCATGATTATCCACAACCTTCTACACAATATCCACAATCTTCTAAAACTTCCATAACTTTCTAGAATTACAACTAAGCACCACCATGTGGCCCAATTAGAAAATTACATTTCCTTTATGGATCACAACAAATATTAAATGCAAGATTTAAGAAACTTTCCACAAGCTTCTAAGATGCCACCTACACACCTCGATTAATGTAATGACAACTATTTTTTTTTATTTTTCTATTTATGCCACCTATGCACCTCAAAAATAAAAATCCTCTCTTTCTTTCTTTTCTCATTTTTATTTTTTATTCTTTCTCCTCTAATTTTCATCACTATTCTCTCTCCTCCAGAATTTTTTTTAGATAGAAAAGTGTGTCCCACACTTGGACGCCAAAAAGAAAATCTACAACCATCTTCATCTTCACCAAAGGATTCCACCTCAATAGGGACAACAAAACCACCATGCAAATCCTCCACATCAACATCTCAACCATCCAATCAACAAGCTCATGCACAAGAACAAACTGAATGTAATGCTTCATTACCAAACTCCCATTCACATCAGCAACTAGTGAATTCACACCCATAGCAAAAAACCCCACATCAACAGCCATATGTAGATCACCATCAACACATGCCAAACTCTCAACACTAACAACCTCGTTGCTCACAACAAGATGCTCTACAATACATAACTCATCTCCAACAACAACCGGATCATCCACGACCGAATGCTCCATAATCTCCATGTTAGACTCAACCAATTGATCATGAAAACCAACATCTGTCCCAACATCAACAATATTAGAAATATCTTCAGCAACAACCTCTAGTTGCTCTGCAGGTTCTGCATCAGACTCCACAAACTGATCAACAAAACCAACCTCTTCCACCTCAACCTTGTGATGCCATCTTCTCTCACGAACCTCCTTAACTTGATCAGCCAATCTATCATCCAACTGAGAAATCATCTTAGAAAAATTCCTCTCCACTATATCATGAATTTTTGCAATCATCTTAGGGTCCAATCCTCTTGGAGCCATCTGCCAAGATCTTCATAAACCCTCTGCAACAAATCCTTCCCACGCTCCTTATAACAACCTTGAATTGTTTGCAAGTTAGATCAAAACTTGCCACCTCGCACGAACAATCGGGAACCACATCACAAGTCTAGGACAATGGATTTGCAATCCACAAGCTCTGATAAACTTTGCCCAACCAAGTTCCTGGTACAAACTGCCTCACACTTCGACGATCTACTTGTACACTCAGGATCTCCTGCTCTGATACCACTTGATAGAGGGCCACACCACCCTTACCCGCTCACAATCAAGAAAGAAACAATATAGAGATGAAGAGAAATTAAAAAAAATGCTTCACAAGAAAGTTTATTATACTTGAAGATCCTTACAACACCCACAAGATGATATCAAGCTTCTCCTTGAGCTTCTCCTTCCACAACTTATACTTCTCAAGCTTCTACTCCTCAAGCTTCCCCTTGAGCTTCTCCAAGCTTGATTAGGAATGTTCATATGCCTTGCTTAAATAGGAACTTACATGACTTATCCACAACCTTCTACACAATATCCACGATCTTCTAAAACTTCCATAACTTTCTAGAATTACAACTAAGCACCACCATGTGGCCCAATTAGAAAATTACATTTCCTTTATGGATCACAACAAATATTAAATGCAAGATTTAAGAAAATTTCCACAAGCTTCTAAGATGCCACCTACACACCTCGATTAATGTAATGGCAACTATTTTTTTAAATTTTTCTATTTATGCCACCTATGCACCTTGAAAATAAAAATCCTCTCTTTCTTTCTTTTCTCCTTTTTATTTTTTATTCTTTCTCCTCTAATTTTCGTCACTTTTCTCTCTCCTCCAGAATTTTTTTTTTTTTTTGCCTTTTTTTCTTTTTCGATTATTTATTTATTTATTTATTTTCCAATAATTTTCCAATGCAAGATGCTCCTGCATCACTTTGTGAACCAAATGTACTCTAATAGAGTAGATAGTGCCTGAGGAGGCTAGAATAACCTAGAATGCCCCCAAGTGTACTCAAATAGTTCTAACTACACCCATGGTGCACTTTTGCCTAAGAAGGGCACACTTGGTAGTTTTTAGGTGTAGTTGGGAGGTTAGTGACAAGTTGCAGAGAAATGGTGCCTATATAAGACCCAAAAACTAAAAATTTTGAAACTTATACTCCCAAGTGCACCTAAATAGTGGATATTGTGCCCATGGTGTAGTTGGGGCTCAAAAGGGCACAATTGGTATTTTTTGGGCATAGTTGGTGAGTTAGGAACAACAAATAGGGGTTATGGTGTCTCCTAGGCCCCTAAAGTAGCCTGCTAGGGGTTCCAAGTGTGCCCTGACAAAGAAAAGTGCACCCTATGACAGAAAGGTAATAGATAGAAATTACACCCTTCCAAGTGACCTCCTTCCTTGCACATACAAGAACAAAATAGGAAAACCCAAATTAGATAAGCATGTTCATGTTGGGTTCACTAGTTGTAGGACCTAGAAAATGGGCTAATGTCTAACATAGGAAGAATAATTAGTAAAATGACAGGATTAAATTATGGGTTATTTAATCCTATAGAGAAAATTAGTAAAATGATTGGCCAATTTGATTAAATAAGTATGATAGTATCCTTTGGTGAAAATATAAGGATGATACTGATTGAATATGATGATGATAGGTAGACCAAAGCCATGGTCAAATTGATCAATCGATCAAAATTTATAACATGTCAAGGACACATAAGATGAATTAAAGATACGTAACATTTAATTGATATTGTAAATGCTATAGGATCAAGATTGATTGATAAGGTTGATCATAATAATATCCATGGAAGTAGTTAATATTATTAAAATCATTGATAATTCCATGATCTAACATTCAAAGACTCATCGATGTCAAAGATTAGATGATGTGAATGTTAGTTTGACCTAGCACTAAGAGCCATGACAATACTAAGGTTAGATTGATAAGATTTGATAGATTGATAGTTTTCTAAGGCACTAAAAGCCACAACAATGTCTAGGATTGGATAAATGATGATTAATTTTGGATGTTTAATATGTTTTGTGATGATTCAGACTAATTTGAGTTGATGTTGAGTTGATTTGAAATGGTTTCAAGTTGATATGAAATTGATGTGAAAAAGTATACAAATGATGACAAAAAATATTGAGATATGATCATGTTGGCCAAAAGATCATAATTAGTGGATTGAGAAAATAGGATGAATTAGTATGAAAAAAGTGCTGAAACCATAGATGCAAACCATTTTTGAGCATCTACATTTTTCTTGTATTTGATACAATGTGACTTAGAGTGTTGTGTCAAACAATGCTAACAAAAAAGCAATATATTTATGTCCCCATGAGAAATTGACCAATATAGGCATATGATAGGTCAATTCCATCAACAACATAAAAACAAAACCATAACAACTAACAGATTGAAAATCAAAGCTAAAATGTTAAAGTAATGGGCTCCGGATTGCAAAAGGGCATCACAAGCAACATAGAAAAGGCCTTTTTTACATCCATCTAGGTAGAAATACACTATAAAATTGCTTGGAGAAGGTTTTGAAAGTCATTTTCACCTTCACTTTTGGAAGAAAAGAGCTTTGGAGCAAGGAGAATGGACCGGCTACCCAGGGAGCAACACCGCTATGAATGAGTGCGTACATTCTAATGACATGCAAACACTAGAACTCTAGTGAGTATATCAAGGACATATTTTTACTTTTTATGCTTTTTAATACTTTTTACATGCTTTTTCCTAATTTTTAGGTACCTAACAGTTTGTCGGGGTCAAGTAGGGTCAAATAGGTTAAAATAGGGTTCCTAGGGCCAAGTTAGGGCATCCAATTGCCCCAAGTCTGCTCAAAACACATCTAATTATGCCATGGGAACACTTGACATGTCCAAGTGTACACTTGGTGCACTTGGTATCACCAAGTGCACCCTAGATGCAATTGGGAGCCCCAACTACGTTGTAGGATGCTCCAGGAGTCCAAACAGGGTCCAAATTTTCTTGGATCAACCTAAAACTTGGGGTGGACTAGCATAAGCCTAGGGGAATGTTAGAAACATCTTAAAATTTAGTCAAAGGTGGTCTATATGGTCAAAATTTGGTCAAACTTAGGGTAGATGTAGGTCAAACTTGGATAAATGCTAGCAAAGAACACTGCAAAGGGCTTGAAAGGGTGCAAACAAAGTCAGAATGACTTGAGACTTGGAACATATATTCAAAACCCTACAAAGAGTTGAAAAATTAGTTTAACTAAGATTAGGATGATTATTAAAAATTCAAACCTAGTCAAACTTAGCTTAGATGGAGGAAAAAGGCTGATAGGTGGATAGGGATAGGGCCAAAATGATGCTAATGAGCTCAAAATGACTCAAAACTTCATAAACATGTTCAAAACCATAGAAAGAATTCAAAACATATGTCAAAGTAGTCAAACATGCTTAGAAAATATCAAAATTAGCCAAACTAGAGTCAAACTAAGTCAAACTTAAGCCAAAAGTAGGGTAAACTGAATGCAAAACCATGGGAGGTTAACATAGGCTATATGATTATGCAGGAGGAGATGTCCTTATTACAGAAAAGGGGACATAGGTTGTAGAGACTTGTGTTACATCACCAAATGAAAGCTAGTGAGCATGGGAACTTGGTTGTTCTTGGTTTATATTATATTAAATTCATGCCAAAGGTGAGGGGGAATAGGGCACTACTGAAAACTTTGATAGAGAGATGGAACTCAGAGACTAGTTCATTCCATCTCTTGATGGGGGAGGTGACTATGACTTTAGAGGATGTATGGTGCATCCTTAGGATCCCTATTCATGCAAAGTTAGCGATGCACAACCTAGCTATAGGATAAGAAACACTACACCACCTGTTTGGATGCAGAGATGAGGAGCTAGGAATCTAAGATTAAAAGATCAATTTGGATCTATTGGTGGCATGTCATGAGTGAATGAAAACTATTATCTACTAGGTGATTGGTGGTTTATTGATACCTAATAGGTTGGGACATGGATTCCCTATTGGATGGAGCCAAGTTCTAGAGAAAATGATAATGGAGGGTACTATGTTTTCCTGGGGCCCATACATGTTGGCAATGTTGTATTACTAGCTACATCAAGTGGCATACAAAGGTGGGCTATCATTTAGCATTGGTGGTACATTGTTACAAATTTGAACCTACAAGCACATTACAATATTTATGCCTCTTGTAGATTGAGAGTTGGTAGTGGACATGCCATATGCATATCGTTATATGGGTGTACTAGCACAATGACCACTAGGGTATATGAGGTACTTTTGACATTAGATAGACACTATGACATAGTTTATCTAGAGACCTTATAGAGATTTCCCTAGATGGGATGGTGATGATATTTAGCTACCATACTATAGGCAAGAGAGCTATCTCATAGGGTGCATAGTGATTGGGCATTTGGTGATAGAGATGTACCTGCTAGAGTGGGTACGGAGATAGTTTTGTGAGATATAAGATGTACCAATCAGTCTAGCATTATTTTCTCAGTCTAGAGTAGAGGTCTAAGAGTGGGGAGCACCCATCAAGACACAAGTGGCATATGCATAGCTAGAGGGGTTAAAACTAAGGATATGGGGGGTAGCAGCAAATGTAACGGATGTAGGCATGATGACAACATATGCTAGATGGTTTTTACAACATCATCCTAGGCCTTTGATAGATCCAATAGTACCAGTACCATGAATGAGGTCTTAGGTAGAGTAGGATGAGGAGGAGGAGGAGGAGGAGGATGGGGGAGAGGATGATGGTGAAGAGGAGGATGGGGGCAGTGATGAGGAGGGGGGAGATGAGGATGCTGAGGATGATGTAGGGGGTGATGATGAGGATGTTAAGGGGGAGGATAAGGGAGAAGAAGAGGAGTATGTTGAGGGAGAGGATGATGGAGATGATGAGGAGGAGGGTGGAGATAGCTGGGGTGGGGATGGTGTTGGAGGTGCTGATGAGGGAGAGGACAAGGATGACTATTGTTAGAGTAGGGATGATGGTGGTGAGGGAGCTGATGAGGGTGACATAGGTGCAGATGCAGCTATAATGGATGTGGAGGGGGATCCAGTGGACTATGCCAACAGGGCCTAGTTAGTTAGAGCTAATGGAGGTAACTAGATGTCTATAGAGCTAGTTGGATTAGGTTGTGGTAGAGAAGGATGCTATGAAAGGAGAGAGGGATGTAGTTACAATAGAGAGAGATCAAGCTATGGCTGAGAGAGATGTCACGGTATGTAGGGTAGAGATAGTAGTGCAAGAGTCTTAGGTGTTCATTAGCAACATCTAAGATGCAAACTTTTGAGAGATGGTGATGATGATGAGTAGGGCACACATGGAAGCATAGTACATGTGGGATTAGTATGAGAGAGCGGTGCCACTAGGGTAGAGATTAGAGAGTTTTTGTGCATCAAGATCTCACTCCCATTAGATAATGAGGCCACAAAAGAGAGTAGAGGGATCATCATTGAGGCCAAACAAAGGTCATGAGGAAAGGGACAACATGGGATGACATTGATAGACCCATGTAAAAAGGGGATTATTTGTTTTTCTTTTTGGTTTCTATTATGCTCTTTCATTCTTCATGCCTATGTGCAATTAGTATTGATGTAAACCATGGTCATGTACTCTGATACTTTTGTGAGACATTTATGAGATGTACTTATGTGATGATGACTATATGAGATAGATTATGCATATGCTTTAGATGTTTTATATGTATGCATTGATGCTTTTTTATGTGGACATTTATATGATGACATTATGCATTGATTTATCACATGTTATGAATAGGAAATGCCATGTTTTATTTTTTCCATATGTTTTTCTCATGAACGAATGCCTAATGCAATGTGAAGGATATGGAATGAATGTAAATGAACTGTAAAATGATATGGAATGAATGCAAATGAAATGTGAAGATAATATAAATGCCATGTTTATGCAAATATATATTTCTTTGGATCATTTTGGACCTTTGACATATGCAGGTATGCAAGACAACAATGCTTTTGATGTATTAGAGTAGAAGACCAAGGTAGCAGATGAAGAAGACACATAAGACAGAGGAGATGAGATGAGGAATTGTTAGTATGATGAGGAGACTTTTTCTTTTGTAGAGTTCACTATATGTCAAATGGAGCTTTATTTTGATATGGCAAATGGAATGTGACCCATCATGGCATAAAGGGCTAGAGTGCAAAATGCAAACCTTTTGTGTAAATAAGCACGATGCTGACAAAAAATGACCTTGTCCTTCCTAAGGCATATATACATGCCCTAAACTCACAAAGGTACATTTTAATAGGTAGAAAATAAAAGATGACCATGGACCACTATAGCAACTCTCATAAATTAGTTTATATCATTGAGAGGCATTGGAACATGATCGAAGGAAAAACAAAGCAAAAATAAATCTATCACTAAATAGTGTGAGCCAACAACTATTCTTGTCCATTATTACATGATTTTTAGTGTTTGAGGTCTTTAGATAGTTTTTGATAGGTTGATTATGTGATGTTTGTGATTGTTGATTCAGTTGATAGGTTCATGGTGACGTGTTGGATTCATTGTTGGTTCACATTGCTCAGATAGTATGATTGTCAGTGAAGTGTAGTGCTTTGAGTTTTAGTTTGTGAAAGTGAAAATGTTCATAGAAAAGGGGTGATTATGTACAAGGTTTATTACAAATTTTTGATGGGTTTTATGATTTCTAGGGTTTTTGGAGGATATTTGATGTTTTTGGTGTAACTAGTTTCTTCGGGACATTTTATGATTTTTAGGGTTTACTTCAAGAAATTTTATGATTTTTAGAATTTTTTTAGGATCATTTTATGATTTTTAGTGCTTTTTTAAGACATTTTATTATTTTTATGGATTTTTTCAAGATCGTATTTGAAAATTTAGGATATTTTTGGGATCATATTTGAATTTTAAAGATTTTTTTAGGATTGTATAAGCATATACAAGTGTTAGCTCAAATCCATTTTGTGATAGATCCAATAGATAAAAATTTCTTAGGGACATGCCCCTAGTTCAATTTCAAACTTGTGCACCATGTAGGCAATATGCCCCCAGACAAGACACAGACTATGTACAAAGGCTAATAACAGAGTATGTATAGACAAGTGATGTGTTAGATTGGATAACAATGGCTATTATCTAGTTCATGAGCCATGGTCAAGGAGGCAAGGATTTCTTGTAGGGTCAAGGATATGATCATGGAAGAGAAAAAGGGGAGAATGCTAGATGGAATCCTAATAGATGGATGAGCAACAACTGATTACACATGGCGCTTGTTTGTCAGGTTTTCACCATGGTACTTTCCCAAACCACCTATTTTCCTAGTTTTCAATTGTGGACAAAATTTTTCTAATGACTCAAATTTCCATGCTAAGATGCCTATTTGCCAAGTTTTCATCAAGGCATCGATTTTCATGAATTTTTCACTTTTTTTTTCTCTGTTTTTATGACTTTGTGTTTTTTTTTATATTTCTTTTTTCATGACTTTTTGCTATTTTTAAAAATATTTTTTAAGGACTTTTAGATAGAATCAAGTGTAGTACTTGCAGAGATACATGCTATTGATAGACATGGGCAATGGTTCACCCTTTGGAATTGCAAGTTGATATACTCCAGACCCAAATGATGTAGTAACTACATAATGTCCTTCTCAATTTGGTTCAAATTTGCCTTGTTTTTCTCTATGTTACTAAGTCTTGAAGTTCATCTTTAGTACTAGATCACTGATACCAAAATGATGACCTCATACTTTATTGTTATAGCTCCATTTGAGTTAGTTTTGGTAAGCTTGCAAATGTGTTAAGTTGGTTCGTCTCCATTCATTAAGTATTTCCAGCTCATGGAGTCTAGATATTCAGTAGTTTTCATCATCAACAACATCTTGTAGGGACACTCTCAATGATGGAATTTCAACTTCAATGGCAAGTATGGCCTTAGTTCCATAGACAAGAGAGTATGGTATTGCACCAATAAGAGCATGTAAACTTGTTTGGTAGGCCCAAAGAGTTGGATTTAGTTGTAGGTGCTAGTCTCAACTAGAATCATTGACAATCTTTTGGAGAATCTTAACAATGGTTTTGTTAGATGCTTCTACTTGGCCATTTCCAAGTGGATCATAAATACTACAATATCCATGGTATATGTTGCACTTCTCAAAGAGCTTGTCACATATTTTTTTTGAAATGAAATACCATGGTCAATAATAATAGCCAAGGGGACTCCATACCAACATATGATGTAGTTTAGAATAATCCTTGAAATTTGGTTGCTAGTTATGAAGGTCAAAGGGACAACTTCAACCCACTTAGTAAAATATTCTATTGCTATGATAATGGACTTATGACCATCAAAGGATGGAGGAGAAATAGCTCCAATAATATCAAATTCCCATTGTGGAAAGGGCCATGGAGATATGACCAATTGCAATTCTTATGTTGGTGCATGGATCATATTGTTATGTATCTAACATTTATGACATGTTTTGGAAAAATCATGGGCATCTTGTTCCATGGTTGGTCAATAATATCCAGCTCTAAGAAGTTTCTTGGCTAGACTTAGCCCATTGAAATGACCTCCACATATATCTTGGTGAACTTGATGTCAAGCAATTTTGGCCTCATGTGAGTCAAGGCATCTGAGAAGGGTTTGGTCAAAGGATCTCTTGTAAAGGGTGTCATCGATGATGATGTATCTAGTGGCTTAGTGGGTAAAGGCTCCAAGATCATTTTTAGATAAGTTCGGTGGTAGGATTTGGGTGTGTAGGTAATTCTAAATGTCTTGATACTAGGGAGAACTAGGACCAACAAGTTCACACACCTACTCAAATTGAGGGACCTCGAATGCCAAAATCAAAAGTTGCTCCATAAAGAATTCAAAAAATTCCACATTTTGAGGCATGTCAATCATAGAAGTGATGGTAGCCATATCATTAGCTTACTTGTTATTTATTCTTAGTAGATGACAAAAAGAGACAGTGAGAAATGTAGACTTAAAGAAGTCTGCCATCTACTTGTAAGGAATTAACTTATCATCTTTGGTTTCATAGTAATCATTGACTTGGTGGATGACCAACTAGAAATCACAAAAGACTTGTAAATGTTGAATGTTCCAGTGGATAGCTATCTTGAGTCCTGTGATTAGTGCCTCATATTTTGCTATGTTGTTTGTACAATGGAATGCTATCCTATATGACTCTGGGATTATGTCTCCTTGGGGAGTAAGAAACATAATGCCATCTCCTAAACCATTTCATGATTGTGATCCATCAATGTAAAGATTCCATTCATTAGCTATATCCATGTTAAATATGGCTTCATCTGGAAAGTCTATCAACATGGAGTGATCATCTACCATAGGTGCTTCTGCTAACTAATTTTCTATCACTTGCCCTTTGATTGCCTTTTTATCTACATATTCTATTTCATATTCACTAAGGATCATGACCCATTTGGCTAAGCATCTTATGAGAGCAGCCCTACTTAGGAGATACTTAAGTAGGTCAATCTTAGAGATGAGCATTGTTTTCTGATAGAGCATGTAATGTCTCAACTTTTGGATTGAAAAGACAATAGAAAGGCAAGCTTGTTGAATGAGTGAATAATTGAGTTCATAACCCACACGTGTTCTACTAATGTGACATATGGATTGCTCTTTTCCTTGTTCATCATTTTGTTATAAGAGAGCTCCTAATGCTATATCTATGGTAGATATGTATAGAATGAATGGCTTTCCTAGAATAGGAGCCATTAAAACTTGTGGATGTAGAAGATAATCCTTGAGTTGTTGGAAAGATTCTTGGCACTACTTTTTCCACTGAAAAGATACTCCCTTATATAAGAGGTGTTGAAAGGAGTGACACTTGTCTGCTAGTTGTGCAATGAATTTGCAAATAGACTATAATCTTCCTTGTTGTCCTCCTAATATTTTTAGATTTTTTGGGGGAGGCATGCTAAGTATTTCTTTTACTTTCTCATATCCACTTCAATGCCTCATTGAGAAACAATATATCCTAGGAGTTTTCTAGAAACAACCCCAAATACACACTTTTTTGAATTTAGATAGAGTTTATAGCTTTCCATTCTATTAAATATCTGATCTAGGATGCCCAAATGATATTTTTTTATAGGATTTGCAAAGTAAGTCATCAACATAGTCTTCAATTAGGATGTGCATGAAATCATGGAAGATGGTAGTCATTTCTCTTTGATATGTTGCCCTGGCATTTTAAAGACCAAATGGCATAATATTCTAGTAGTATGCTCCCCAAGGGCATGTAAAAGCTATCTTGTGTTGATCTTTAGGGGCTATTCTTATCTAATTATAGTTGGAAAAGCCATCCATCAGTGATAACATCTCATACCCAACTATCATGTCTACAATGATATCTATATTTGGTAAATGAAAATCATCCTTAGGATATGTCTTGTTAAGATCATGGAATTTGATGCATATCCAAATACCCCAAAAGTGTTTTCTTACTGGTACTAGATTAGATATCTACTTTTCATAATCAATGGCTCTTATGAAGTTGGCATCCAATAATTTCTTCAATTCAGCTTTGACAAGGAGGGCAACTTGAGGATGTATTTTTCTCAACTTTTACTTTACTAGTTTCATTCCTAGTTTTAGTGGCAAGTGATGAAGGACTAGTTCAAGTTCTAATCCTGGCATGTCTACATAAGACCATGCAAAGTTGATTTTCCTCTCTAGAAAAAATCTAATAAATTCATCCTTTTCCTTTGGTGATAATGAGGCTACAAAGTGTATGACCTTGGGGTTTTTAGTAGTTTGCAAATTAATATCTTTTGTCATTTCCACAAGTAATGTCAATCTTTCCTTCAATGGGGGTGTCTCCAATCTTCCATCCTCATGTGCCTAGGAGAGGTTTTCACCCTCGGATACATCCTTTATTTTTACTTTTTCATGGTCTAATGGTGCCTTTCAATTTTCACCAAGAGACCTACTATTGCCTTTTATTGTTATTCTCTCAATTTTGTGACTAGAAGATGGATTTGACTCCCTAAAATATTCCATGACATTTAGATCAATGGAAAATCCAAACTTGTGATTGCCTTGTGGTAAATCTTCATGGAGCTCAAAGAATTTTGTGATGGCATCATCATTTTCAAACTGGTCAAACATTGGTGGTCCTTGTTGGTCCCAATCAATAAGTTCAAGGAAAACTAGAGAAATGCCATCATCAGTGTTGAATAAGCTTTGGTCAAAGACATATATATGGATATCCACTTTAGTGATATCCTTGGGATCATGTTCAGAAGTAGGAGGGATTGGATCCCAGAATGTTTTGATCCAAGGTGAAGAATTGGTTTGAGGGATAGGTGGATTTACATGTTTATCTTCCATAGGTAGGCTATTGGGGTTAGTAAACATATGATCAAGACCAAGGGAGGTATCAAGATCATCAATATTGGAAATAGAATGGGTAGGTTCAGGTTGGGTCTTATCAGATATCTTGTTATTGTTTGAAGCATTCAAATCCTTAGATGAGGATGACTTAGTATTAGGAAGACCCAAAAAAAATGGTTTGAATCCAAGTCCCAAGCTACAAGGTTGTCCTAATGTAGTGATGGTTTGAACAATGCCTTGCTTTTGAAGTCCTAGGCGACTACATCCATCATATCCCTTTTTCTGCATCATGATGAACCCAGGTCTATACTTGTTAGGGGATATATGATTAAGTTCTTGTACTAATTTTTCCTTTTCTATCCATGTAGAGGTCTTTTCATAGACATGTTCTTCATGTAGTCCACCTCCACTTGTGAAAGCTATAGAAGGTTTCTTTTGAAATGAAAACTTAGGCTTATTCTGTATAAGCTAAGGTTTACCATATGACTTGGGAGATAAAGGAAGTTTCCCAATAAGAAAGGCGTGTGACATGGAATACTCACCACAACCTTGGTCTTGGATTTTGAGCTTTCCTTTGAATGCACAGATGAGTGTGGTAGGATCAACATACTTGGAGGACTCGAGTGGATTTATTCCATGGTTTTTCAAGATCTAGTATGCAGTGGTTCCTCTAAAACTGGCACATAATTGGAAGGGATATGGATCACCCAAAATGGTGACCTCTACATTATTATAGAAGAATCTTAAGCACTGGTGGTATGTAGAAGGCATTGCTTTCATAGCATGGATCCATGGGGGGCCTAGTATCATGTTGCAATTTATTTCTATATCCAGGACCTGGAATAAAGTGTTCTCAGTAGTTAGACCAACTCTAATAGGTAAGATGATGACCCCTTTGGAGAAGCATTCACCATCATCATAGGCTTTCATTGTGATTCTTCGAGAGGGATCCACATCTTCCTCAGAATAACACAAACCTTTGACAACTTTTAGTGTGTAGATATTCATCCCTACTCCTCCATCTATCAAGACATGTCTGACATTAACATTGTGGATAATGACTTCAAGGTGAAGAGGATCATTGTGGTTGGGTTTTGCTTTAGGAATATCCTGAGGTGAAACAGTGATATGTTGTGATGTAGATAGGTTCCCCACCATGGCTTGGAATTAGGAAACATCAATGTTATCTAAGACTACTGACTCAATAAGGCCTTGGTCCAAGATCTTCTAATGTTAGGAGACACACGTAGTAGGTCCAAGATGGATATTTGCATAGGGATCTTGCCAAGCTATTCAACAAGGCTATAATCAAATGAAGTAGGAGCAAAAAGTCTACTACAGGGTGCAGGTCTAGTAGAAGCAATAGGTCTAGATGGGGCTCCAATTAGGATGATCTTGATACGATGAGTAGTGACAACACAATGAGGCTCTTCAGCCTTTAAGGTAAATGTGGATATGTAGGAATTATACTCATTGAAACAGTTAATAGTGTAGTCATATCAAGTGTGTTTGTAATTCACATTACCTTGTGAGTTTGAGTTTGAACTAGAGGGTTTCTCTTTGTCATGATTACCCAAAGGATATTTGAAGATAGTGTGATTAGAGCTTAATGCTAACAATGATGGATCATTAATAAGATATTGTATTGTATGCTTTATATGGAAACATGATGAGGTCTTATGTACTAAGAGGCTATAGTTAATAGTTCTTCTTTGATTGGGGATAACTATAGGAAGTTGTTTTTGAGTAATTATTGTAGTGTAGTCTCAAGAGGTATCCCCAATGGTGTGAATTTTCTATCTTTGGTTCTAGGGTGTCTTTGGGGCTTGTCTTATGTGGAAGTCTCGATTTTCTATTGTGGGGCTGATGTTTGATTGGGAGCTTGTGAATTCATAGGGTTTACACCTTTCAAATTTAGTTGAGGTTGTATTGTGCTAATTGTGCATGCATCCACAATGCCATCATTAGTCACATTCTTGTTTTTGGAGAAAAAATTTGCCTTGTCATTAGACAAGTTGGTGTTTGTGTTTTCCTTGTTTGTCTTGAGTAGTCCCTTTTGGATAAGAGCATCCTCAATACTAACCCCTTTTTTCATCAATTTAGGAATGGTGATTGGACTTTTGTTTTTTAATTCATACATTAAGTCAGGGAATATGTTTACAATGCACAAGGCAACTTATTTTTCTTCATGGATGTCTAGTGAGCATTGAATAACTAAGCTTCTCCAGTGAAGTAGGAATGTGATAAATGGTTCCCCTATCTTTTGTTTGGTTGACCACAAATCTGAAACTGTCACCTCATTCGTAATGTTAAAGGAAAAGTGGGAGATTAACTTTTGTACTAGCTCAGACCAAAATTTGATAGTACCAAGAAGTTTGAAGTACAATTCCAGTGCAGGCCCACCTAGAGAAGGAGGGAAATATCTCATGAGGTAATTGGGGTCATCACTGAGTTCGGTACAAGAGGCACATAACTCTTAGATGTGATCAATAGGGTTGCCTTTTCCTTCGTATTTTTCAAACCTTGGAGACTCAAAGTGTTTTTGGAATGGAGGAATATATAGACTTTTGTCAAATGGATTAGGACATAGGTCCCTTTCTATATATAGAGACTATTTCTTTTGGATTCCTAATGCCTTGACTTGTTTGGAAAGTTGTTTGAATTGTTGCAATAGCTTTTCATTAGGGTTTTGCATGATAGCTTTCCCTTCAAGTTATTTGTGACTATGAGTAGATCATTTGTTGTGGTAGGAGCTATGTCTAATGAGTCTAGTGATGTGTCAGTAGGTGGTGGAGGTTTGTTAGTACCTTGAAGATAGAAGGGTCCCTATTGTGACACATGTTGGGGTACTTGTTGTGGTATTTGTTGTGGGATTGACTATAATTAATGTACCATGTGTTGTTGTTGTGCCATTTGTTGTGGTTGTTGTTGGGATACCTCTTTTGGTTGTATGTGAGACTAGGTATGTGATTGTTGTTGTAGAGGTATTTATTGAGGTTTTTGTGGCACATGTTGTTGTTGTAATAGATTTTGCTAGTATGCAATTTTTTGTTGGAGACATGTTTGGTATTCCAACCATTTTTTGAGTTGCTCTTGTTGTTTAGAAAACATGGCTTGTTTCTATTGGAATTGTTGTTGATACATTTCATGTAAGTCAAGTGGATTTATGTTTGATTGTGTGTTAAGGATATTGGATGCTTATACCACTTGAGGTTGTTGTTGTTGTGGTTGATGTTGCTATTGATATGTTGCATGTGTGTTGGAAACATTAAGCCCTTGGACTATTGTAGGTTGATGTTGTTGGGGTTGTTGGTTATGTCCTTGAGGATTGATCACCATGTTGGTATTATTGCTTTGGCAGCTTTCTGTGTTAGAGGTTTCTCCTTGGGACATCATGTTGATTTGACAATGAGGTGCATTTCTTTTGGGAATATGTGTAATATCAATAAGAATTTTCCTTTGTGTATCAATAGGGATTGTTTTAGTTGATGGTTGACATGTTGTACTTGTGGGAAGCTCCATAACATTTGATGTCATAACACTTGGTAGAGTTAGGATCAAAGGTGTACTTTGCTGATTTTCCTCCAAAGGAGGTATGTTTGGCATTCCTAGAGCACAAGTCCCTTTAGGCACATCTTGTTGTTGCACCATGTGATAGAAGTCAAGTTTTAATGTCCTCTTGGGATACTTAAGAAGAGTCTTATTTCACTTCATTGGTTGTGGTTCGTCAAACAATGGATTAATGTTGATGTTTTCAAATGTACTTTGGAGAATTTTGATGGTTGATTCTTCATGGGATCTTATAGGTGCCATTGTTGCATTTGAAAACTCCGAAGGTTTTTTTCCATTATATAAGTCCAAATTGATCATTGGTTGTATGTTTTCAATTTTTGTATTGGCTTGATGCTTGGACATAGGTCCCTCCACATTTGAGTTGAATTTGAAAATTTCTTGGACTAGAAAAGGTTTAAATTTCCTATGAAATTTTTTGTCTTGGCATGCCCTATCCATTTCTTCATTAGTGATGCCATAGTTAGTGTTAGATTCATCATTTAGATGTACAATACCTTGTTGTGTGTTTGACGTATTATAGTTGAAGGTACATACATGGGGTTTGCTAAATTCAAAGGAGTGCATTTGCTCATCCTTGGGTGTGGTTGGTACACTTCCACCTTTGGGTGGTATCGATATGAATATAGGTTCAAATTCAAGACTCCAATGAACCATCCCATGTGTAGGGGAAGTGTTTGAAGGAAACCTCATGGTAGGTGGGTTGTTTAGGGTTTGTTACATCATTTTTTGGTTATGGTGATCTTGCAGATACATGTTTAAGGGGCCTACAAGTAATAGTTGTGATGCCTTAATTTGGTCTTCATCAAAGGTTTGTTGGGTTTTCTTTCTCTTCTTTTGTCTTGGATGAGGTTTTAGTTGTGTTGGTGCCTCAAAAAATAGAGGTTGATACAGTTCTTTGGGTCTCCAAGCTAATTGTTTCCTAGTGAGTGTTGGCATGATACCTAAGGATGTAGATGAAGTGGAGGAAAACTTAAATGGACTCACTTACCTCCAAAGTGAGCACCTAAACTACCAAGTACACCCTTGGTGCACTTGGGGCCCCAAAGATAAGCAGTTGGTCAGTAGGAGGTATGCAATGGGTAAATAGAGGTGTTAGGATGTCTAAAATGCAAAATGTGAATGATTTGAGTGTTTTGCAAGGTTTAGGGATGCAATACAAGGTGCAAATGTGTAGATTAGGGTTTTGGAACATAGAATGAAGTACCTAATTACCAAGTGCACTTTGAAACTACCAAGTATGCTCTGGAACTACCAATTGCAAACCTAAAGTGTGCAGTTGGTAAAATAGGGGTGTAGTTGGTAAAACTGGTCAAAAATTGATACTTAGGATGTGGGTATGCAAGATATGAGTAGTTTATGGATTTTTAGGTGTTAAAGGATGTTGCAAAAGCTAGGAAAATTCTAAATGAAGTGGGGTTTTGATATGAAATATGTAAATGAAAAGTGATGTTTTAGAGGTTGACTAGAGGAGATGAAAATGACCCTATAGTATGAAAAATGAAGGTTAGGGTTGCATTTTGGACTTGGTAATGATGCTAGAGGTTGGTGTATGAAAGGTGTAATATGCAAGAGATGGTGTTCTAGGGTTGATAATGACATTTGGGATATGAAAAATGAGGATAAGTGATCAAGAAAACAATTTGGTTGATGGACAAGTTGGTAAGGTTTGATAGTGGAAATGACATTAAGGTTTTCAATAATGCAAGATGAGTGGGATATACCACTAGGGTAAATGAAAATGATATTAAGGAATACTAGGGATATTATTATGCTAATGATAAGGATATATGCAAGGTTTTTATGTAGGTTAAACCTTTAGAAATTATTTTGTCTAGGAGTTTAACCTTGTGATAATGGACTTTGGATCTTGACTAAAAAGTGATAAAAGACAAAAAGATCAAATTGATAAAGATGAAAAGGTCAAATATATCAAGACATAGATAGGGTTTGACCAAATAAAGTGATAAGAAAAGATAAAAATACAATTCAATATCCATCATCCATAAACACTAGGAGATACTCTAGGAATCATACTTTGTTCAGATTTTTGACTAAATTCAAAGGTTTTGGTATTCCAAATGATGTTTAGGTGACTAAAAATGGTGGTTATGCTTATCAGATATACAATATGGACATGTCCTAATATGCTAAATGTATTTTTGGGTGTTAGATGTCATTTTGGGTCAAATGCAAAATGTGGATGTACGTAGGCTTCTAAATGTAGTTTTGGGGTCCTAAAATACAATTTGGAGGTGTAAAATGGTCATACAGGTGCCCAACTATGCCATGAAAACTCCAAGTGCACTCCAATAGTACCAAATACACCTATGGTGCAGTTGGGGCAAGCTTGGGCATAGTTGGTAGTTTCATGGCATAGTTGGGAAGTTAGGTTGAAGGGTTGTTGATTCTAAGTGGGGTGGTTGTCAAGTTGCTATGCTAGGAAGCTAGGATGCTGGGGTTGGTGTTATGATGTATTAGAAGATGTAGAATTAAGGTAAAAATTTAGAGAATGGTTTCCTAAGTGAAGACAAAGAATATTATGCGGTGCAAAATGCAAATTAGGGCATGTTGAGATAGGGGGCCTATCCAAGTACCTAAGAACACTATTGAAGCCTCAAAATGTTTTTTGGAAGCAAAAGCTAGGTACTTAAACTAACAATTGCACTTAGAAAGTACCAAATATGTCTATGTTATAGTTGGGGCTACTTTGGGTGCAGCTGGTTTCAAAGTGCAGTTTGGAAGCTACGCTAAAACTAAGGCAATTTTAGGTGCTATGGTTTCCAGATTGATGTCATAGTGAGCCAAGTAGTAGGGGATAGGGCCAAGACTAGAATGAAGGTTCAAAATGATCTATCTAACACATAGAATGATGGTTAAAGTGTTCAACATGAGGGTTGGGTATGCAAAGATGCAAGATGGACAATGTAAAATGCAAGTTTTGGGTGTTGAAATGTAAAGAATGTAGGCTAAACCATAATGAATGCCATATGAAAGATGAGGAATACTAATTGAGGACTAAAAGATGCAAGATGAAGCCTATGTGATGCAAATATGAGGCTCAAACTAAGTTGAATGCAAGTGAGTTTTATGCAAGGATGAGATCCATGTTATGCCAAGCACGTTTAAGACCACAAATGGCCTTGTTTTCCAAGTCTTGAATTTATTAGACCAAAGTTTGCAAAGTTTTGACAAAGGTTGTAATTTTTTGACAATGTGTAATGTTGTGATAGGGTTCAAAGTGTAAATTTGAGAGTTTTTTTTTAATCTTGATTAATCTTTTACACACACACAAGACACATTAAGACAAGAATAACTATTGTTAAAAGTGAACAAACACACCACAACCTAGGCTTTAGGACTATATCCACTGAATTACTGTTTGAACTAAAGTTCAACCACACTTATGTAGATTGGAAAACTTAGGACTTTGGCACTATAAGCTCCCCTTTATAGTGCACTTACTTCTCAAAGTTACTGAGAACCGCTTCCCAAGGGGCATGACTTTCCAAGAGATTTTTGTATCTACTAAGGACTGTGAGAATGTATGATGTCTTCATGGGCATGGGTGACCCCTTGAGCTAGTGGATAGAAGGGATTTTGGCCACTAAAATGCAATTTTTAGTAAGGGCATTTCATTCGGCAAGTGAATGATAAACTTCCTCAAAAGTTCTCTTAGCCCCAAGAACTAGGGTTTGATACACTACAAGGGTACTGTAGGAGAGCTATCACTCAACAATACCATTGACACGACTTTCACTATAATCAAGTTTTATATAGTGGTTGAAAAAATGACCTAGATTTTGGCCTATTACCACTCTAAAGTCATACCCTAACATACCCAATATCGAGTATCTTGGTCCAAGGTAGGCTTCCTATAGAAGTCACATGAATTTCTCTTACACCCAAGATCCACAAATGGTGAGAGAAAAGGATGCATCCATGTAACCCCTAGAGTTTTAAACATCATAGAAATTCCAAGTAGAAAAGAAAATTTTCATTTTAAGAAACAAAAAAAGTGTTATTTACTCTAAGAAATCCACACACATGATTTTAACAAACACACAAGGTCTTTGACAATATCCTACTAACAATCATTAGTAGTTTGTTACAATCATGTCTTTATCCAAAGATCACCAGATGCTACAAATAGACCATCAGTAACAAAAAATCATCTAACTTATTCCCTAGAAGCAAATGGAAACCTTAGATGTGGATTCTAATTGAAATAGGTGCTTTTTGAAAACCAAATGCACTCTGACAGAGTAGACTGCACCCCAGGAGGCTAGAATGAGCTAGAATACCCTCAAGTCCACTTAGATAGTCCTACCTATACCCATGGTACACTTGGGGCTAAGAAGGGTGCACTTAGTAGTTTCTGGGCATAGTTGTGAGGTTAGTGACAAGTTGTGGGGAAATGGTGCCTAAATAAGACCCAAAAACTAATAAATTTGAAACCTATACTCCCAATTGTACCTAGATAGTGTAGACTACATCCATGGTGTAGTTAGGGCTTAGAAGGGTGTAGTTTCTAGTTTCTATTTGTATTTGGTAAGTTAGGAATGTCAAAAAGCGGTAATGGTGTCTCGTAGGCTCCTAAAACTGCCTCCTAGGGGTCCCAAGTGCACCCTAATAGAGTAGAGTGCAAGCAAGGATAGAAAGCTAAAAAAATGCATAGAATGAAAGGATATAACCATATTAATAGACCCCCTAATTAATCTAGGCATGATAAGGAATTTAAGATAGTCATTATACCCTTTCAAGTGAGCTCCTTCCTTGCACCTACAAGGACAAAACAAAAAAACCCAAGTTAGATAAGCATATTCAAATTAGGTTGACCCATTGTAGGGCCTAGAAAATGGGCTAATGTCTAGCATACTATGAGAAAATCACAAACCCAATAAACATATGTTAACACCCTCTAGTATATCATGAAATCTAAATGAACAAAAAGAAGAAAAATAATGTTAAAAACTCCCTCTTTCACTTGTAGCTCCCATGTCCTTCTTTCTTCTCCAGGTGATGTAGCTCCAAATTGCCTATAATGCACACAATATTGAAGCAAAAGTATATAGTGATGATAATTCTATGAGAATAATTGAATTTTTTTTAAAGCTTGAGAGATGGAATGGAAAAACTAATAAAACTAAAGACTCAAAAACTCAAGAATTAGGACCAGAAATGAGAAAAAGAATGCTCATTTTATAATAAACACATAGGATGAGAGCATTGGAATTGTCACGTTGGATATGTGACATGGCAAGAGATTTCTTGGAGAATCCATGATGCATATGACACAAAATGCCAAGTGTAGGATTCTATGACACTTGGAGGTCAAACTTGCTAAAGATGGAAAAGAATATATGACACATCATATAACACCTCAAACCCACTTAAAGCCAACAATCAATGACAATGGAAGCCAAATATGGATGTGCATAAGGGAATAAGAATATTGTATTAGGAAATATCTTAGCCAAGTGTCAAAGGAGAATACATGAGGTGTCACACACAAGTGTCATGATAATGTCAATATTATGTGGAATATTTGAATTAAAAATCCATTATTCCACACAAATAGAAATTAGAGAAAATTGAATTAATGGTGGAAAATATGACTTGGAAAATTAAGAATTTCCATTGTTTTTTAATGATGAACCAATTAATTGAAGAGGTTAGTTAGGAAGAATAATTAGTAAAATGACATAGGATTAAATTATCGGTTGTTTAATCCTATAGAAAAAATTAGTAAAATGATTGGCCAATTTGATTAAATAAGTGCAACAGTATCCTTTGGTGAAAATATGGGGATGATACAGATGGAATAGGATGATGATAGGTAGACCAAGGCCATGGTAAAATTGATTGATTGATTGAAATTGATAACATGCCAAGGACACATGACATGAATTAAAGATATGTAACATTTAACTTATATTGTAAATGTTATAGGATCGAGATTCAATGATAAGGTTGATCATAATAATATTGATAGACATAGTCAATATTATTAAAATGGTTGATAATGCCATGATCTAACATTAAAATACTCATTGATGTCAAAGATTAGATGACATTAATGATAGTTTGACTTAGCACTAAGAGCCATTATAGTAGTAAGGTCAAATTCACAAGATTTGATAGATTGATAGGTTTCCAAGGAACTGAAAGCCACAAAAAAGCCTAGGATTGGATAAATTTCGATTGATTTTTGATGTTTGATATGTTTTGTGATGATTAAGATTGATTCAGGGTGATTCTAAGTTCATTTGAAATGGTTTTGAGTTGATATGAAATTGATGTGAAAGAGTATACAAATGATGACAAACATTGTTGAGATATGATCAAGTTGGCCAAAAGATTAGAATTAGTAGATTGAGAAAATGGGACAAATTACTATGAAAGAATTGATCATGCATAAACTTGTCATATTTTAGATACCATTGCCAAGGTTCTTGTTTGAAGCCATATAAACTTTTCTTTGATCTGCACACTAAGTTCTTCTTACCTTTAACATCAAATCCCTATGGCTATGCCATAATTATCTCTCCATCGAAATCACCATGAAGGATGGTTGTTTTAACATGAAGCTACTCTAAACACAAATTTTGAGTAGCCACAATACTTAAAATAGTGTGAATAGAAGTCATTTTAACAATAGGAGAGAATATCTCATCAAAATCAATGCCCTTTTTTTGTGCAAATCCTTTTACAAGTAACCTAGATTTAAATATTTTCTTACATCCATCCTCTTATTTTAACCTACAAAGCCATTTATTCTCTAAAACCTTTTTACCTTGAGGTAACTTGCATAAATCCCATGTCATATTTTTAGTAAAGAGTCAATTTATTCTTTCATTGTAGACTCCCACTAAATGTTTGTATCCACCTACACAACTTTATCATAACATTTGGGTTCACCAACATTAGTAAGTAGAATGGGATACAAGGAAGGAGAAAATATTTGTAGAGGTATACTTAGCCATGTTAACTATCTAATATTCACTAGTATGTGTGGTATTTGTTGTTGCAGTTATTGCAGATCATGAGGAATTGCTGAAACACCATATTTTGGAGTGTCATCCAGTACTACATAATCATTTTCCTTCTTCTCATGTTGCTACAGTAGATCTTTGTACACCACTTTCTCATTGAATATGACATCCCTTCTTCATACAATTTTACAATTGTGAAAATCTCAAAGCCTATAACCAAATTTATCAATGCCATATCTAACAAATATGCATTTCTTTGACATAACTTCTAGCTTGGTTCTATTTTCAAAGTCTATATGAGAAAATTCTTCACAATCGAAGGTTTTGAGAAAAAATGACTCACCTTCTTGCTAGTCCATGCTTCCTCTAGAATACCACATCCCAACTGAGTAGAAGGACCTCTATTTATAAAATAAATAGTAGTATTGATAGTCTCTATCGACATGTTTAAGGGCAACCCAACATGCAACCTCATGCTCCTTGCATGCTCCATTATAGTCCTGTTCATGTCTTCAACCACTCAATTTTCCTATGGAGTCCTTGGAATAGGTTTTTTTTTCTATGAATGCCATTAGTGGAGAAATAATCTTCAAATTCATAATTTCAATACTCACCACCATTATCAGATTTGTGACATTTTAATATCTTACTAGTCTCATTTTCAACCAAGCATTTTCATTTCTTAAAAGTTTGAAATACATCAAATTTATGTCTAAGGAAATAAACCCATAATTTTTTGGTTACATCATCAATAAATGTAACATAATAATGAGAGCTAGCAAAGGAAGATACTTGAGCTGGTCCACATACATCTGTATGCACAAGCTCTAATCTGTCACTTTTCTTTTCCTTCCTAGTCTTCACAAAACTCACTCTTTTCTTTTTTTTCCCTTACGCACAACATTTACAAAAATCCATATTAACACATTTAAGACCTAGTAAAAATTTCTTTGAATTAATTAATTTCATACCTTTATTACTCATGTGCCCAAGTCTATTGTACCACAATGTTGTATAAAAATCTATAGAAGCTATTTGTTCTCCTTGCTCAACTACAACAACTATTCTTGAATATTCATCTTTCTCTAAAATAATAAAAATAGAAGGAACAATATGACCTGTACAAAGATATAAGGTGCCTACTTTCACATTTTTTACTCCTACAAGGGAAAGTTTTGAAACCTTCTATTTTTTATCAGTAAAAGTAACTACATAACCCTCATCACCAAGTTGTCTTGCTGAAATTAAATTCCTACTCAGATTTGGATCATGTCTTACCTCATGTAGTAGCCAATAATTCCCATTTCGCAACTTAATCTTAACTTTTCCCTTTCTAACAATCTAGTAGGATTCATTATCCCCCAAATAAACAAGCCCAAAATCCCCTTCGACATAATCAATGAAATAGCCTCTATGAGGTGTAACATGAAATGAAGCACCAGAATCTAAAACCCATGAATCATCAACACTTTCTAAAGATAGAAGAAAAGAATCCTCTTCAGATATCTTACTTATCACATTTATGTCCTTTCTCCCTTTTGGTTTATCTCCTTCATTGTTTCTTCGAGTCCAACAACCTGTCTTCTTATGCCCTGCTTTACCATAGTACTAGCAATCTCTCAGTCCTCTAGATTGAGACCTCTTCCCCTTTGACTGTCCTCTTGATTTCTCAAGATTTTTAGAAATATTTCGTCTCTTAGTTGTTATGCCTCTACTTTGTGTGTTCAAAGCACTTCCTAATGTAGATCCACTTGAGGATTCCCTATGAGTTTTCTCACTCAAAATAACAAAAACCACATTATCATATTTTAGGGTAGTAGATCTAGAAAAAAATTACTCATAAGCATTACCAAGCCATTCCAACTTTTAGGAAAATAACACAAAATCAAGAGAGACCCGACTTCTTCATCAAAATTAATACCCACAAAAGATAGCTAACTAGTAATCGTATTAAAATCATTTAAATGATCAACAAAAGATCAACCTTCTATCATCTTCATATTAAATAAATGCTCCATGAGAAATACCCTATTTGAAGCAAAGGGCTTTTCATATAGTTTCGCTAGGGTTTCCATTAACTCTTCTCTCATCTTCACTTTTGTAATATTAAATGCCATCGATGGTGCTAGGCATAATAAAATGCTTCCAAGTTTTGTTCTATCTAAAAGATCCATTTCATCATTTGTCATAGATCCCTAATTCTTATTTTTTCCTACCAACAACTTCCACAAATCCTTTTGATAAGGATAGTCTTCTATTTGCATATTCCATAACTAAATGTTCTTCCCATTAAACTTGTTAACCGTCAACTTACCCTCATCTACCATCACTCCCACTCAACCATGAGACTCCCACTCGACTATGAGACCTTCCTATAGGGGATCACTAAAAAAATAAAATGATGATCGTTTAGCTCTAATACCAGTTGTTAGGTTTAACCTCAGATAGAAAAAATAGTTACATGAAAATACAACCAATATAAAAAAATATAAAAGATCACACAAAAGAGAACACAAGACACCAATGTTTAAAGTGGTTCACCCAATTCCTTGGCTACATCCACCAACCACAAGTTCAATATTATTATTATCTAGTGATTACAATCTATAATCCCTTACAACTCAATACTACCACAAGAAGCTACAATATCACCATTACATTATGAAATACCTAACCCTAAGCTTTTTTATACAAGCTTTTGTCACTTACAAAACTAGGGCTAGAATAATAGAAAAATAGTACCCAATGCCTTTTATAAAATAAGGCAAGAAAATCACACTGAATAAACCTTTGAGTTTCATTAGGCTCTATATCACAACAAAAACATAGGATTAAGAGATCCCTAACCTCTTCATGTTGAATGAAATTTTTATGGATGACAACTGATTGGTAACTATGTTGAATTCATTTAAATGATTCACTATAGATCTCCCTCACCCATTTTTATTTTAAAAAATGCTTAATAAGAAATGTCTTATTTGAAGCTAAGGGTTTCTTGTATAATGTAGCCAATGTCTTGATCAGCTCTACTATCATTTTTTCCTTTGACATGTTGAACATTATAGATAGTGCAAGGCACAATTGAATAGATCCCAATGCTTTGCTATCCAAGATCTCCCAATCTTCATCCATGTTGGTTCCTTGTGTCATCACTTTTCCTTCTAAGGAATTCCAAATATTGTTTTGATATAAGTAATCTTCCATCTGCATTTTCCATAACTAGAAATTCTAGCCATTCAATTTTTTAATCTTGAATCTAGAATACTCTATTGCTCCCCCTCAAATTTGAAAATCCTATCAATATACAGCAACAAACCTTATTTTGATACCAATTGTTAGGGTTTGACAGATTTGGAACAATATAAGAATAATGAGTTATATGTAGAAGCAATAGAAGAAAATTAAAAGGACATAGCTAACACAAAAATTTAATGTGCTTCACAAAAAATGTAGGCTATGACTACATACACAACCTTCAACCTTTCTATTGGCTAGAAAAAACATTTACAAACATTACAATGGATTATGCATCTTAGCAACTTATAACCACATTTTAGAGAAACCTAAAAAATCAACCATTTTAGGGTTTTTACAATGTTGTCAATTTTATTTTCCCATAAAAGCACAAAACAAATTTCACATTGCACTCCCGCTAGAAGTTTAGGGCTACTGCTCCTCTCCTCCAACAACTACAGGAGAAGGAACCACAATATCAATGTCCACTACATGATAAGTCACCACAATATCAACAATGACCTATGTGAACTTGAGTTCCTTATTTTTCAATACTTAATGTGGTTTGCATTTTGAAAATGTTTGGCACTAATGTGTTAACATTCTTTGTCACTACCTCCTTCATCTAAAATACCACTATAGGCATAACAACTTGTCTTTTAGTGGCAACACTTGTTTGGTCACCATTTGTACTCTGATATTTTGGAAGATGCTTTTTTTATTTCTTTTGCCTCTATAGATTGAGTGGGCATATTAGATGTGTCTTGTGATTTACCCCTATAGATGCCAATTCTGCCTTCTCAATCTTATATACTCTCACTAACACATGATTGTTGCATAGTTTTGCTGCCATGGTGGAGACATTCAAAATTTTCTTGAAATCTTCCTCAGTCAAGGGATTGATATTATAAGATGAGTTATCAGGAACATACTTTATTTGCATTGAGTGGTGTCGACTCACTTGGTCTACATGTGGAGCATTGGTACTTGACACTTGTACATATGGTACATTCTAATCATCTTGTTGTTCTTCATTAGTTGTGGCCTCTTATGCTACCACCTCCTTAGTGCCTCCCACATTACCATTCTTGATTTGGACTTCTTGTCCCTCTTCATCATTTTCCTCTACAACTTCCTCAGGTTCCTGCTCCTTAGCATCACCTACCTTCTTTGTATCCTTTGTACATAAATTATAAATCACTTTCCAAATTTCTATACTTTGTTTGACTACTTCTTCAACCTAATTTTGCAATATGTTGAAGGCTCTCAGTACAACATTTGGGGTCAAACTGCAATAGGAATTTGTGACGGTAGTGTAGTTTGTGGTAATTTTCAAGTTTCTTTTTTGTAATTATCCCCGACAATGTCACAATATTGACATTGGCATCATAATTGTGATGCCCTCGCAAGGATAAAACAAGAAAAAGAAACATGAAAATCATTTTCCATTGTATTTGATTTTGGAGATAGTTGCATGTAAAAGAGGTGGAGAGGTATGAATGTTGTGATGATACAC
Organism: Cupressus sempervirens; assembly: GCA_028749045.1. Classification (NCBI taxonomy): domain Eukaryota; kingdom Viridiplantae; phylum Streptophyta; class Pinopsida; order Cupressales; family Cupressaceae; genus Cupressus; species Cupressus sempervirens. The sequence continues at coordinate 560,079,661 of CM053790.1, forward strand.
TTGTGATCGGTGCATTCAATTATTGTGCCCTCATGATCTCTAAATTTAATTTTTGTGGCCTTGCTCTATGATTCCATTCTTTTGTCATGCCCTTGCTTTGTGATTTAATTGTCATGTCATGCTCTTATTTTGGTGATTTCATTATCCTATCATGCCCTTGTTATCTATGTGCCCTAGCTCTAGGATTTTTTGTAAGGGCAACAAGGGGTACGTTTGTAATTATTATTTTATTTTCCTTGTAAACATGTATGTCTTTATATTTTCTTCTAATCATGTGTCTCTTTATATGTTTAGAGAGATCCTTGTCAAGGTGATTATTACGTATATGATCTAGCTACATACATACTGTAGACTCCAAATAATAAAATAATAAAACTCACTCAACCCATTCTAAGTGACTTACCTCAAGATCTTGCACAAAAATAATATAGACCATGAAAAATGGGCTGAGTTTGTAAGAAATTTTACAAAAACATATCATAGTAGCTATTTTTAGAAAGAAACAAGCCATAACTAGTTAAATGGGTCTAGTTGTTCATTAGTTGGGTTGATATATACATATATATTTAACTAGGTTATGACATCTACAAGGGAATGAGCCTCATGATTATGCATATGTGTTTGGTGCATTTCTTTCCTATGACATATACCTATACATTTTTTTTTTTTCCCTTGTCCTATGATTTGTTTGCCATTCCCTTGTGATCTCTATGTTTCATTTTCGTGCCCTTGCTCTATGATTTTGGTGTCATGTCCTTGATTTGCAATTTTTTTTCCATGCCATGGCCTTGCTCTATGATTTTGTTGTCATGTTGTGCCCTTGCTCTACAATTTTTTTGCCATGCCCTAGCTCTATGATTTTCATCAAGGGTATGTAAGTGTTGGTAACTTTTCCTTTTAAACAGGTATCACTTTATATCTCCTTTTCAACATGTATATCTAGAGATCTTTTTTAAGGTGCCTGTTGTCACAAAAGTTTAAACCTTTGTCCAAAATTTTTCCCTCAGGACAACATTGTGAATCATAGAAACAACCTCCAAGCTATGGGACTTGAACTATGAGGTTGAGTCTCCAAAGAAGGATGGCTTCCTTTACTATTAGGATGCACCTAACTACTCTTGGAGAGAAAAAAGGAGAAGGGTTACATGAAAGAAAATATACCTACTCTAACCTAAAGGGGTGATGCACTAAAGTAGAGTGTTTGAACTTATCTTTGGCCATGAATGCACAGTCAACCAACTATAATCTCAAAGAATACAAATTTAGACCTTTCTTAATTCAACAATTACATGTAGAAAAGACAACAAAATAATGTTATAGGGAATAACTCCACTTAATATCATTTGAATGTCAAAAGTAGATAAAATCATGCAAATTGCAGAACACAGACAAAAAAATTAACCAGAAGCAAAGAACCTTGCACAACATGTTAATGAGTAAAATTTTAGAATTTCTTTAGAAAAATTGAGAAGGGGCAGGGGGGTGTGAATCAATTATTCAAGGTCCAAATGTCCTATTCAAACTTTTCACTAAGTGTAGTGAACCAATTAAATCATTCATTCATCCAAGCTTTAACTTATCTAATTAGCAAGTTACTTTAAATCAGCATGCAAGTATAACACACAGGAAATCAACACATGACATAGTGATTTACATGGAAACCCAATTTGGGAAAAACTACCAGTAACATGCTACTCAATTCTCACCTTTCTGAAGTGATACCCTATGAAAGGCCTACCCTATTAAAGGCATACAACACCCTGTTAAATTTGACCTTGTTAGAGGATTTAACCAACCTGTTAGAAGTGGTTCTAGTTAAAGGACTTTAGAACATTCACTTGGAATGTCACCCTATTAAATGATTTACAAATGGATATTAGGCCAACCTAAGTCCATAGGATTTTTAGATCTAATACAATTGCTAAAGAGTATTATAAAATCTTGACTTGACTACAACATACAACTTATCTTCTAGATCTCAGATCACTTCTTAGCTCATACCCTTGCCTAGCCTTCAATCTCTACAACTTTTGACAGCTTGTCCTTGTTTCAAGCTTAGTCCTCTTGAGTGTCCACACTCAATGTACTAGTGGAATCATCTCTTCACAACCACTTGTAGAAGCAGAGCCTCTATGCTCTTCCTTCTCCTACATGTCTCCTCCTTGACTCACTTCTAACTACTTCACAAATTTGGCACTTCATTAACAATAGTATTAGTAGCTCCTTGCTTCTTGTTCTATGACTTCTTAAATAGAAGTCTTGGAGTATCATTTCTCACTCAATTGTTCCATTTTTCAATTTCAATTCGCATGAATTAGGTAGTATTCATTGCATCTAACCAATATTATATTTCCTCTAGAAACTTCTTGAATAATCCTTTAGAATTCACCTAAAAATGGTTTACATAGGATTTCGTGACAAAAACTCATCATCCTTATCTTCCAACATGTTTACAAAATTCAATGAAACCACTATGTCAGCTTAGATTTGGAGAATCTTCATCTTTCAAAATAATGCAGCAGCTCAACACTATTGAAATACTGGTGCTCAACACATACTATGTTACTAAGCATCAACTATATGTTTCTTGATGCTTGACACCTGAAGATCACTAGGCACCAATTGAAAATTTTTTGATGCTTGGCACCTGATCTTCACTCAGCACATGAAGATCAATTAGCACATACTAGAAATGTCTATTACTCAACTTCTATGAAAAATTTTCTTGGCTCCAAATAACTTGCTCGACACTCACTAAAGATTTTAGTCTAAGCTTTGCGATCAACCTTGTTACAACTTCTTCCTCCAATGTTTCTAAGTGTGACCAACCTCTATATCTTTGGGTATGTCAACAATACATTACTTGACCATTGTCTTAACTAATCCTTGCACTTCATTACAACATCATAACTCAACCGTTCCTTTAGGTGCTCTTGTTACATCTTGTTGATCAAATCCTTTTCATTAATGAATGAAGTGATAGTACTTGGATCTTATAAGAACATAACTTCCCTACAAATAGTAGGTTTGACATCAATGACAAAAAAAAATGATTGAAAACATTCTTTTACAAAAATCTCCCTATTTAATCTTCAACAACAATGAGCTTCTCAATCAAATTTTCAACAATCTCCCTCTTTGGCATTGATGGCAAACCAAACTGATCAACCATCAGACTAAAATATTCAACCAAATGCTAGCTAGGTTAGAATAGTAAGTCAAATGCCAAAAAAGTAAATTTTAACATCACATCTCCTTCTACTATTTTGATTGCTTCATTTTAGCTTCTCCCTATATCCTACTATATCTGCTCATCTTCTGCTATTCCAATCAACCTCTGAAATCTCCCTCTATCTTTATTTGATTAGGTTTTTTCTTCTCTCCTTCTTTTCTAATCTTTTATCTTCAACAATTGTTGATTAGTTGTCTACTTCTCCCTCTTTGACAATAATGCCAAAGATGTATTAGCATCTTAATATGCAGATGTAGCTCTTACAAGTTCATTTCATTTCTCCCTCTTCCACCTTACTTGTGACTAATTTGAAATTTTAGCACTTCTACTATTGTAGGCATGGATCCTAAAGTAAACATCCTCTACATTAATGTGTAAAATCTTCAACATTCAGCTTACTTGATGCATTGCATACTTTCTTTTTGATTCATGTAGCCTTAGCTAGGGGTATCACCCCTAACTTACCTCTAAGATACTCAAAAACATCTTTTGGTAGTGCTTTTTTGAATATATCAGCAATTTGTTCCTTTGAGCTAACATATTCCATCTTCACTTGATTGTCTTCCACCAGCTCTCTTACATAGTGATATTTGATTGCAATATTCTTGGTTTTAGCATACATTATTGGATTCTTTGATATGTTAATGACACTTGTATTATGACAATAAAATATCACAAGCTCATTTACTTCTTCCTTCATACCTTGCAACAAATGTTTGATCCATACAATATTGGTAAAGTTTATAGCAGTTGCGACATACTTAGCTTCAGCAATAGACTGTGAGGTGTAGCTTTTCTTTTTTTTTGTCCACGTAATCAACCTCTTTCCTAAGAAAAGTGCTCCTCCACTAGTGCTTTTTCTATCATCAATGTTATCTCCCTAGTTTGCATCAATGCAGGCTTTCAGTTCAAACTTCTCATTCCTCTTGTAGTATAGACCAAAGTCATCAGTTCCTTTAAGGTATCTTAGTATTTTCTTTAATACCATTAAGTGATTTTCTCTTGGATCGATAGAAAATCTTGCTACTATTCCAATAGCTAATGCAGTGTCTAGTCTACTATGAATAACATATTGTAGCTTGCCATCATTGACCTATACAATTTCTGATTTACTTTAGCATACTCATCATTCTTAGATAGCTTATGGCCTATTGGCATTGGCGTGCTGACATGTTTTGAGTACTTCCTTTATGTATTTGGATTGAGTCACAAATATTTTATGCTTCAATTGATGTACTTGTAATCCAACAAAGAATTTGATTTTTCCAAACATTGACATCTCAAATTCATGCTTCATTTGATCAGAAAAATCTTTGCATAAAACATATTTTCCTCCAAATATTATATCATCAACAAAGATTTCTAATTTCAAAATGTCTTTAGTTTCCTTAGCTTTGATGTACAAGTTGCTATCATCATCTATTCTTTCAAATCCTATCTTCACAAGATATTCGTGCAACCTCTCATACCACACTCTTGGTGCTTGATTTAATCCATAATGTGTTTTGTGTATTTTGTAGACAATGTCCTTGTTCTTCTCATCAACAAATCCCTCTGGTTTTTCTATGTAGACTTTCTCTTCTAGTATACCATTCAGAAAAGAAGACTTCACATCTATTTTGTAGACTTTTAAACCTTTGTACGCAGCATATGCAAGTAATTTTCTTACCCCCATTCTTGCAATAGAGGAAAATGTCTCTCCATAATATAGTCCTTCTTCTTGTGCATAGCCTTTGCAAACTAATCTAGCTTTTTTTCTTATTATCTCACCATTCTCATTAAGTTTTTTTCTAAACACCCATTTTGTACCAATCACATTCTTATTAGCTAATTTAGGAACTAGAGACCATGTTTTGTTCTTCTCAATTTGATCTATCTCTTCTCTCATGGCTTTATACCAATCATCATCTTGTAGTGCATCTTTTACTATTTTATGTTCAACCTTTGTTAGAACTCATGATTCATTTTTGAGCCTATTCCTTGTCATTTGTTTGGCATCCTTGTCACCAATGATTTGATTTGTAGGGTGATGTCTTCTTACATACTTGGCTAATTTGGGTTTAGTCCTTCTTTTCATGTTTGATCCTTCGGCTTTAGAGTCATTTCATTCTTCTTCATCTAGCATTTCATCATTTCTTTCTTGCATATTATTTTTAGAATTAGAATGTGAATTTTCTACATTCTATAGGTTGGCTTCTAAATGCAACTCGACATTCACTAGTTGAGACTCAGTGGGTACTGAAGTTTGTTGTTGATTCCCAAGTTGATTTGCAACATTTCCTTCAATTATCATTCCTTCATAGAAGTATACAAAGGATCTATAATCCTCTATTTTCTTTGACTCATCAACTTGAACTTTTGCATGCTCATCAAAATTTATATTTTCACTCTCCACAACTTTATTATTGTTAGTATTCAAACACTTATATGCCTTACTTCTAGTGGAGTATCCAAGAAATATGCCTTCATCACTCTTTGCATCAAACTTTCCATTTCTAGTATCTTTTACAATATAGGATTTACAACCAAATACTTTGAAATGTTTAACATTAGGTGAATGACCATACCATAATTGAAAATGTGTTGCATTTGTATCTTTCTTGACTTGAACTCTATTTAGTGTGTAGACTGTAGTACTTATATCTTCTATCCAATACTTAAGTGCAACATTTTTCTCTATCATCAAGGTTTGAGCACAATCAATCACTAACCTATTCCTCCTTTCAGAAATACCATTCTGTGGTGGAGTTCTTAGTGCTAATAACATTTCCCTTTTAATACCTTTGTCATTGTAGAATGTTTCAAACTCTCTTGATGTGAACTCACCTCCTTTGTCTAACCTTAGGTATTTCAAGTTCTTTCCTATGTCCTTCTCAACTATAGCTAAATACCACTTAAACATTTGGAATGCATTAGATTTTTTCTTTAGGAACATAGCAGTCATCATCTTGGAATAGTCATCTACAAATAGCATTATGTATTTGTCTCCTAGGTAGCTTTGCACTTCTATTGGGAAACATAAGTCTGTATGGACCAACTCTAGTACTTCATTGGAAGTTTATGTTTTTCTTTTGAAACTAGATCTAGTCATCTTTCCTAGTTGACATTATTTGCATATTGTGTTTTTAGGTTGCTTCAACTTGGGCAACCCTCTAACTTTCTTTTTCTTGTTGATGTTAATCAGATTATGCAAAGTTAACATGACGTAGCCTTTTATGCCAAAACCACACATCATCAAATCTAAGAAAAAGACATGTTGCATCTTCCATATCAAGATAAAATAGATTACTCCTAATTTGTTCACCCTTTCATATCAAATTTCCATCAGTGTCATAGATCTTGGCAGTTTTATTTCCAAATTCAACTTTGCAACCTACATTACCTAACTGTGATACACTCAAGAAGTTGTAGTTCAATCCTTTAACATAGTATGCATTATCACATGAAATTTTCTCTATAAGATTGATAGAGCTTCTTCCTTTTATTTTACATGGGGCATCATTACCAAATCTAACACTATTTCCATCATATTAAGTAAAGGTAATGAACTTACTTTTATCTCTTGTCATGTGATGTGAGCATCCACTATCTATGATCCACTTGTCATTCTTGTTCACACAGTTAACCAATGATGTTGCTTCATCTTCATCTTTGTCTGATTCATCCTTCGTGGCTACATAGACTACTTCATCATCATTGTCATCAGAGTCTTCTTCAACAATGTAGCATCTCTTTCCTTTCTCCTTGTTATCTTTGCTATTATCCTCTCTTTTGCTCATATGCTTGTTTCCTTCTTTATAGTTCTTCTTCTATGGACACCTTTTAGCTATATGACCAACTTCATTGCAATTGAAACATATGATAAGGAGCTTACCTGTGAATTTTCCTTTACCTCTATGGAATCTCCTAGCCAATAGTGCTTCCAATGATTCCACATCTTCCTCATCTATGCTTCTATCACTAGATGCATGTTTTCTTTTTCTTCTTCTCTTGCTTGATGTTTCCTCCTTAGTTTCTTTTATTTTCATCATTGCCTTGAAATCAAATTCAAGGTTCTTAGGTCAGTAGTTGTCAAAATTGGATAGCTCAAATGCAGTCAATCTTCCCACTATTCCTTCAAAGGTTAGTGTGTTCCCTTGTACACACCTCAACTCTTGGATGGATAAAAATCTTATTGCATAGATAGGAATTAGATTTCTTAAGTATTTTTTGATAGTTGTTTCTTCTTCCAATTTTCCACCTAGACTTATTATTGCACTCACCACTTCTTTCATTCTTGCAGTGTACTAAGCAACATTTTCACCTTCCTCCATCTTCATGCCATCAAACTTTCTTCTTAAGATTTCTCTCTTTTCTCTCTAAACATTTTGATCTTCTCCATAGATATTTGACAAGGTTTTTCACATCTTAAATGAAATGTCATAGTCTTTGATGTCATCATATTCAACATAGTTAAGTGTAGAGGCAATCTCCAACATTACTTGGTTATGCTCCTTCTTTTTGTTCAAATCATCTACAGTAAGAGGTCTTGCTAGGGTTACATGTTCTATTTTGATTGAAGTTTGTCCATATTCAACTATTGATCCAAGGTGCAATTTTATTAGACTCTTCCATGCAACAAATTTGTCTTTATTGAGCTTGGGAACTTCTCTCTTAGACATCTTGATCTTCCTACTTCTAGTACCTTGAAACTAAATTAGTAAATGGCTCTGATACCAATTGTTAGAATTTCTATAGAATAAGTAAGAGAGCGAGGGGGGAGGGGGGGGGGGGGGTGGTTGAATCAGTTATTCAAGGTCCAAATGTCCTATTCAAACTTTTCACTAAGTCTAGTGAACCAATTCAACCATTCATTCATCCAAGCTTTAACATATCTAATTAGCAAGTTACTATAAAACAACATGCAAGTATAACACATAAGAAATCAACACATCACATAGTGATTTACATAGAAACCCAATTTTGGAAAAAGTACCAGTAACATGCTACTCAATTCTCACCCTTCTAAAGTGATGCCCTCTGAAAGGCCTATCTTATTAAAGGCTTACAACACACTGTAAATGTAACCTTGTTAGAGGATTTAACCACCATGTTACAAGTGGGCCTGGTTAAAGGACTTTAGAACATTCACTTCGAATGTCACCCTATTAAAGGATTTACAAATGGCTATTAGGCCAACCTAAGTCCATAGGATTTTCAAATCTAATACAATTTCTAGAGAGTATTAGAAAATCTTAACTTGACTACAACATACAACTTGTCTTGCAGATCTTAGATCACTTCTTAGCTCATACCCTTGGCTAGCTTTCAATCCCTACAACTCTTCATAGCTTCTCCTCCTTTCAAGCTTAGTCCTGTTGAGTCTCCACACTCAATGTACCAGTGTAATCATCTCTTCATGACCACTTTTAGAAGTACAACCTCTATGCTCTTCCATCTCCTAGATGTCTCCTCCTTGACACCCTTCTAACTACTTCACAAATTTGGCACTTTATCAGCAATAGTATCAGTAGCTCCTTGCTTCTTGGTCTATGAATTCTTAATTATAAGTCTTGGAGTATCATTTTTCGCTTGATTCTTCCATTTTTCAATTTCAATTCACATGGATTAGGTAGGATTCATTGCATCTAACCCATATTTTTTTTCCTTTAGAATTCACCCAAAAATGGTTTACATAGGATTCTATGCTAGCAACTCATCATCCTTATCTTCCAACTCATTCACAAAATTCAATGCAACCACTATGTTAGCTTAGATTTGTTGAGCCTTCATCTTTTGAAATAATGCAGTAGCTCGACGCTATTGAAATACTAGTGCTTGGCACATACTATGTTACTCGGCATCAACTATGTTTTTCCTGATGCTTGGTACCTAAAGATTACTTGACACACACTATAAATGTCTATTACTTGGCTTATACTAAAAATTTTCTGAGTGCCAACTAACTTCCTTGGCACCCACTAAATATTTTAGTCTAAGCTTTGCAATCAACCTTGTTACAACTTCTTCCTCCAATATTTCCAAGTGTGACCAACCTCTGTATCGTTAAGTATGTCAACAATAAATTAATTAACCATTTTCTTAACCAATCCTTACACTTCATTACAACATCATAACTCAACCTTTCCCTTAGGTGCTCTTGTTACATCTGGTTAATTAAATCATTTTCATCAATCAACTCAGTGATAGTACTTGGATCTTATAAGAAAATATCTTCCGTACAAATAGTAGGTTTGACATCAATGACAAAAAAATGATTGAAAACATTCTTTTACAACAATATTCATCTTTTATCTTCAATAAAAACCAGCTTTTCAATCAGATTTTCAACATAAAAGAGACTCAATAGAGGATTACAATGGTTTAAAGGCATCAGAAATTATAGTAGTATGCATGAAAGCACTACTAGAGAATCAAAAAAAGATCAACCATTGCAAAGATTACAAAATCTTCCTTTATAGCTCAGGCATAATTGAGATATTTCTAATTGAAGTTATTGCTTAGCCACTATCTTAAATGCTTCAGAGAATAATCATAGAGTTTTTGGGAAAAATTTTTCCTAGTACAAATATACAATGAAATCCAATATTTTTTTAAAATAGGGCCTTGAGAACATAGAACACTGCTATTAAGTCATTCTAACCTAGTAGGTGGATAAAACTAGAGATGGTGGAGTGTTTTTTATCATTCACTAGGCATGGCATTCATTAGAGAGTGGTTGAAATTGATCATGAAGATCAGATTGTGCAAAAAACATCTCTTCTTCATAGTTGACTCAATGAACCAACATAGACAATAGCTTAACTAAATCCTACAACCAAGATAGGCCATGTGGGCCAATAATCTAATTGTATTTTGTCACCTCACAAAGTCTCCATGTTATTGACCATATCATTTTAACTAACCATGCCTCCTTCAGACATAACCATGGTGGTTAACAAGAACAATGTCAGCCCAATTGCCAATGCCAACTATAGTGCTATCTCCTCCAACCCACAAGGACACGTGTCACTCAAGTGTAAGATTGAAATCAAGAAAAATTATCTTTATGATCTCATGGAATTTGGAAAGTTCATAATATCTTATGTCTTCATTTTTTTTCTTATGATCCTAAGATTCCCCTATCTTACAATATCCTCTAACTTTCATGGCATTGTATCACAAATATTTTTCCCTCCCAATGTTATGGTTAAGGCTTCTATCTAACATCACAAATGAGCACCTTAAGGCTTCTAACCACTCCACCAGTGTAGAATCTTAAGCCTTTCTCTCTCTTCTTTTCATCCTACAATTCCCAGATCTTTTGATTCCATGATCTCACGAGTCTGGCATAATATCAAAAACCTTATGTTTCACATCCCTGACTCTATGCCACATTGTAGGATCACGAACCTTATGTTTTACTTTATCGATTCTATGCCATATTGTAATATGTAAGGACCTTATGTTTCAATTTATAAATTCTATGATGACCTTTGATATCATTTTGATATCACGATCTTATGGTGGACCCCTTGTCATAGCATCTTACCTTTACAATTTGGGCTCCCCGATCTTATGACCACTGTAACATTGCAACACTTCATTCTTTCCCCACATGACCTTATGAATTATTTTAGCATCATAGGCCCTTGACTTCTAGCTTTTGACCTTATGATATTATATTTCCATGGTATTTAAAAGATAAAAAGCATGGAATGTGGTTGTTTATCTTTTAAATTCAAATAATGGCGATTTTGGCAGGAAGGCAAATTTGGCCAACAATTCTAGCAACTGAAATGGGATGAAAGCTAGTTGTGCATAGACCAATTGTAAAAATAAGAGAGTTTTCCCAGGAAAACCCTAAAAAATACAAAAAACTACCAAAGAAACCTCAAAATTCCCTCTCTGCAATTGGAAATAGGAACCCAAAAAACTTTCTACAACCTCTACAAAACACATGTGCTTATGCACTTCTTGGAAAACAAGAAATAAGAAAGTAAACTATCCTAAATCAAATACATGAAGTACTCATCCTTTATTAGAAGTAGGACTTAAGATATATTTCAATAACTAGAATAGGTAGAATTTCACCATTGGGCCTGCTTACTTGAAAAGTATTGTCCTATTTGCAACTAATAACCACATAGGGACCATTTCATAGTGTATCAAACTTTGAGTTCCTTGTTAGTTTTTCCTTTTCGGCATCCCATCTTAATACTAGATCGCCTTCTTTGAAGACTCTTACCCTAGCCTTCTTGTCAAAACTCCTTTTCACCTATTGCTAATGTGTTTCTAGGGTCTGCATGGTCTATTTCCTTTTCTCTTCTAGTTCCATTAGTTCTATTATTCTTACTACAATGGCATCATTTTCCATTAGCTCCAACTGATGAGCTAGTTGTAGGGATGGAAACTCTAATGAAATTGGAAGCCTTGCTTCCCTACCATATACCAACATAAAGGGTGAATTTCCTATGGCCCTCCTAGGTAGTATCCTATCAGCCCACAATGCTATCCTTATGTTTTGATGCCAACATCTCTAATTTTCCTCTATAGTCCTTTTCATAATCCTAATTAGGTTTTTGTTGGATGACTCAACTAGTATATTTCCTTGGAGGTAGTAGTTTGAGGATGAACTCAAGTAGATATTATGATCAACTACCCATGCACAAATCTGAGCTCCTACAAAAGACTTTGCATTATTAGAAATAATTGTTGAAGGGGCACCAAACATGGTCATGATTCCATCAAGGAATTCAATAATAGAAGATTTTGTGGCAATCTTTAATGCTATTTCTTCTATCCATTTGGTAAAGTAATCTATAGTAGCTAAAATTTACTTTTGACCCGAGCTAGAAGAAGGATTGATAGGGCTTATGGAATCAAATCCCCATTGAGAAAAAGGCTCGTCCACCTAATGGGATGAAGAGGAAGAGCTGCAAGCTTTTGCTTACCAGAGAAGAAGGGACATTTTTCACACTTCCTTACATACTTATGATAGTCATGGAACAAGAATGGCTAGTAGTAACCAACCCTCATGATCTTCATTATAATTGTCCTTACCGCTAAGTGGCCAACATCAGGACCATCATGAAGCTCTTTGATCATTCTTTTATCTTGGTTTGTCTCAATTCATATTAATAGGGCTCCATAAAAATATTTCCTAAAAAGGATACCATCACCTATGACATAAGGAATTGATTGTAGCCCATACTATCTCCTTTTAGTTCTATCTAATCCTTGAGGGTATCCACCTCCTATCAAGAAGGTCATCATTTCATTCATCCAATTCTTTGGATTACCATTTCTTGCTTCTTGTTGTTCTGTAAATATCATGGAAACTTCCTTATTTGACTCCTGAAACAAAATCATCTATTTGCACAATCCCTTCCCTCTTATCAAGTTGCTAATCTGGATGTCAACATCATATTTCATTACTTTAGTAATCCAACCACCTATCTTCTCAATTATATATTTTCTCAAAAGGAAATCATTTACACTGGCCTGGGGTACTAACAAATGGATCTTGTTATGAGATAGAAGATGTCTAAATTTCTTCAAAGCTCTAATAACTACAAGGACTTTCTTCTCTACATAATCATATTTGTCTTCATATCCTTTAAGCCCTTTACTAAAGAAGGCAATAGGTTGTTCTTTATTGTTATCATTTGTTTGAGTCAAGATAGCAGAGACACTTGGCTCACAACTTATAGTATAAAAAATGAAATCCTTCTCAAATTTTAGATTGATAAGAGTAGAGGCTAAGACTATTGCTACTTTGATCTCTTCAAAACTTGTCTTCCCTTCCTTGGTTGATGAAAAGACCATATTATTTTTAAGCATTGTTGTAAGAGGTTTCACCACGGTGGCTAAATTAGGGATAAACCTCCTTAAAAAATTTATTCTACCAAGAAAACTTTGTAGACCCTTCTGAAGACTAGGAAGAGAGAGAGAAAGTGTTGCCTCTATTCTCTCTGGATCAATAGTTAGCCCATCCTTTGAAATAATGTGTCCTAATGGTTTTCTTTGATTGGTAGGGAAAACACAATTGCTTGGGTTAAGGGATACCCCAATCTCTCTACAGCTTATGAACACTTGTTTGAGATGACCAAAATGATCTTCTACATTCTTTGAATACACTATGATATCATCAAGGTAAACCAATACAAACTTTTCAATCATGTTTTTGAAGGCCATTTCCATTGCCTTTTGAAAAGTGGCACTTGAATTAGTTAATCCAAAGGGTATTTTACTATAAGCATTGGTGCCCCACTTTATGGTGAATGTAGTCTTGTATTTGTCTGGCTCTTTGACTAGCACCTAATTGTAACAGAGAATCCATCAAGAAATGAGAAACTCTCCAAGCCACTAACCTTAGAAAAAATCTGTTCCATAGAAGAAGAGGATGGTGATCCTTATGGGAAGCTTGGTAAGATCCCTAAAATCCACACATAATATAATCTCTCAATTCTTTTTCCTAATAGGGAAAAGGTTTTCTACCCATGACGAATGCTTGATATTGAAAATTATGTTATCCTCAATTAGCTTGGATAGCTCTTTTCTCTTTAATGGCTCAATTTTAGGTTTGACAAGCCCATGTTTTTGTCTTGCTGGTTTGACATTATCAATTAAATGTATGGCGTGCTAAAAAAAACTTGGGTCAAAACCCTTCAAATCATCATAATTCCTAACAAATACATCATTAAATTCTTGACATAGATGAATAAAACTTTCTTTCTTAGTTTCAGAGCATACCTTTCCCATGTTTAAGGATTTTCCATTAGCAATCATGACTAGTGTATAATCATCTTTGTCACTAGCTAAGTTAATGACTCTACCTATTGCTTGGTTATTAGGGTTGAAAAAACTCTCTAAGGTAGTAAGACCTTTCAAAAATTTATTGGAAGTAAGATTGATGATCTGATCTCCATACTAGTCATGTAACCTAGACTAGATTCTCTCTAAGAATTCTCCCTCATTCTACAAGAAATTTACAATTTGTGCATCAAAATATAAAAACTTCCAATTGGTGTTGTTGTCAAGAATTGTAGGTCTAACTACCACTTTGATTCGTTCCATCTTCTCTTCCTCTAGATTCCTTGGTAAATTGTGTTAGATTGTGGTGATTGATCAAAAAAGTATAGTACATACTTCATTATAAACCTAAAGTGATAAAAACACTTGTATAAAAGAGCTTAGGGTTAGAGATTGTTTTTGTTGTGATGCAAAATTGGTTCTTGCAGTGGTATTGAGCTGTAAGGGATTATGGATTGTAATTAGGTTATAATCATTGGATCATAATAATATCAAACTTGATGTTTGATGGACATAGCCTAGGGATTGAGTGAACCATGTTAAATCTTGGTGTCTTGTGTTCTTTTCTATGTGGTCTATTATTTTATATTATTGGTTATATTTGCATGTTTAGGATTAAATCATGAACAAAAATAAAAATTACATGCAAATTTAACCAATAACAAAAATTAATAGATTACAAAGAAAGAACACAAGGCACCAAGATTTAATGTGGTTCACCCAATCCCTAAGCTACATCCACCAAATAGAAAGCCTGATATTATTATGATCTAGTGATTGCAACCTAATTAAAATTCATAATCCCTTACAACTCAATACTACCACAAGAACCAATTTCACCTCACAATAAAAACAATCCCTAACCCTATGCTCTTTTATACAAGTATTTTTATTTCTTTAGGGTTATAATGAAGTATGCATAGTACTTTTTGGATCAGTCACCACAATCTAAGAATCTTCCACTTGGGGACTAATTAGGATCCACACTAAGCAATAATCTCCCACATGGAGACTAGTCCTATAGCTATGCCGCTACTCCATGAGGCTCCCACTAGATCAAACCACCCAGGACTCTACTATTCTTTTATTCATGTTTAGTCTAGAAGGCCAACCGAACCTAAGGAGGACTTTAGCTTCTCCCTTGTTACTACCTTTTTCAAAATATCTGTTAGATTTTCATTTGTATGTATCTTCTCTAGCTTTAACTATCCATCCTCCAAAACTAACCAAATGAAATGGTACCTTAACTATATGTTTTTTGTCTTTGAATGTAGAGCTGAATTCTTTACAAGATGAATGACACTTTGACTATCTGTAAGAAAAATATTATCCCTCTAAGGGTGTCCCAATTCTTCCAAAAAAAGCTAAAGCCATATCATCTCCTTGGCTACCTCTATAGTAGCTACATACTCTACCTCTGTAGTGGATAAGGCATTAACCTTTTGTAACCTAAAAACCTAGCTCACAGCTGCCCCACCAATAGTAAACACATAACCTATAGTACTCTACCTAGTATCAATATCCCCTACCAAATTTGAGTCAAGATAGCCCTATAAATTAGTAGTAGAGCCCCCAAAGTGTAAACACTTATTAGATGTTCCTCTCAAATATTTGAGAATCTATTTGACTACATTCCAATGCTCAATTCTTGGATGACTCATATACCTACTAACGACTCCCACTACATGTGCAATATCTAGCCTAGTACATACCATAGCATACATCAAGCTTCGTACAGCTGAAGCATAGGGTACCTTGGACATATTATCCTCTTTTCCTTGTGTCTTGGGACACATCTCCTTAGTCAACTTCAAATGACTAGGTAAAGGTGTGCTGACAGCTTTAGCATTCTCCATACAGAAATGTTGTAACACCTTCTCCACATAATCAACCTAAGATAGAGTCAATGTTCTATTCTTCCTATGTCTACAAATCTTCATAGCAATGATTTTTTTTGCTGCCCCCAAATCCTTCATAGCAAAAGCATATGCTAATTGACATTTCAGCCCCTTAATGTGATCCATGTTAGACCCATCAACAAGGATATCATCAACATATAAACATAAAATAATGTAGCTATCATCATCCAACCTCAAGTAATGTAGACATAATGATTTGAATGACACCTATTGTATCCATGCTCATGCATAAAACTATCAACTTTAAGATACCATTACCGAGGTGCTTGCTTCAAGCCATATAAACTTTTCTTCAATTTACACACTAAGTTCTCCTTATGTTTGATCACAAATCCTTGTGGTTGAGCCATATATATATATATATCTTCATCCAAATCACCATAAGGAAGGTTGTTTTAACATCAAGCTACTCTAAATGAAAATCTTCAGTAGCCATAAGACTTAAAATAGTACAAATAGAAGTCATTTTAATAACAAGAGAAAATATCTCATCAAAATCAATGCCTTTTTGTTGTGTAAATCCTTTCACAACTAACCTCAATTTAAATCTTTTCTTACCTCTAGCCTCTTCTTTTAACTTTTAAACCCACTTATTCTGTAAAGCCTATTTACTTGTAGGTGATTTAGATAAATCCCAAGTCTTATTTTTCAACAAAGAGTCCATTTCTTCTTTCATTTCAGATTTCCACTAAATCTTAGTATCCACTTGCAATGCTTCATCATAACATTCAGGTTCACTAGAATTTGTTAATAAAATAGAATACAAGGAGGGAGAAAATCTTTTTGAAGGTCTAATTTTCCTTGTTGACCATCTAACATTCATTGGTGTGTGTGGTATTTGTTGTTGCGATTGTTGAACATCATGAGCAATGGCTAGAACATCAGCTTTTGGAGTATCATACAACACTACATAATTAGCTTCTTTCTTCTCATGTTGCTATAAAAAATCTTTGTACAACACTTTCTCATTGAATATGACATCTCTACTTCTTACAATTTTATGATTTTCAAAATCCCAAATCCTACAAGTAAATTTAGTAATACCATATCCAAAAAATACACATTTCTTTGACTTAGCTTCCAACTTGGTTCTATTTTCAGAATCTATATGAGCAAAAGCTTCAGAACTGAAGGTCTTGAGAAAAGAATAAGTCACCTTCTTACCAATCCATGTTTCTTCTAGAATACCAAAACCCAAAGAAGTAGAGGAAACTCTATTAATCAAATATATAACAATATTTATAGCCTCCACACACATGTATAAGGGCAGCCTAGCATGCAACCTCATGCTCCTTGCGTGCTCCATTATAGTCTTGTTCATGCGTTTAGCCACTCCATTTTCCTACGGAGTCCCTTGAATAGTTTTTTGTCTACAAATACCATTAGTGGAGCAATAATATTTTAATTCATGACCACAATACTCAACACCATTATCAAATCTGAGACATTCTAATTTCTTACTAGTCTCATTTTCAAATAAGCATTTTCATTTCTTAAAAGTTTGAAATACATCAAATTTCTATCGAAGGAAATAAACTCATACTTTTCTAGTTGCATCCTCAATAAATGTAACATAATAATGGGAGCCATCAAGGGAAGATACTTGAGTTGGTCCCCATACATCTATATGCACAAGCTCTAATTTCTCCTTTTTCTTTTCCTTCCCAATCTTTAAAAATTTCACTCTCTTTTGTTTTCCATACACAAAACTTTCATAAAAATTTATATTAACACATTTTAGACTCGACAAAACTTTCTTTGAATGAAGTACTTTTATAACTTTCTCACTCATATGCCCAAGTCTATTGTGCCATAGCATTGTATCAAAATCCATAGTAGTTATTTGTTCTCCCTACTAAACTATACCAATTGTTCCTAAACATTCTTTCTTTTCTAAGACAATTAAAGTAGAATGAACAATATGACCTATACAAAGATATAAGGTGCCTACTTTCATAGCTTTTGCTATCACAAGGGAACCTTTTGAGACCTTCCAAGTTTTATCATTAAAAGTAACTATGCAACCCTCATCACTGAGTTGCCTTGCTGAAATTAAATTCCTAATCAACCTTGAAACATTTCTTATCTCATGTAGAAGCCAATGATTCTCATTCTGCAGCTTAATCTTAATTTTTTCCTTTCCAACAATGTAACAAGGTTCATTATCCCCCAAATAAACAAGCCCAAAATCCCCTTGGACATAATCAATGAAATAACCCCTATGAGGTGTAGCATGAAATGAAGCACCAAAATCTAAAACCCATGAATCATCAACAATTTCTAAAGACAAAAGTAAAGCATCCTCTTCAAATTTTTTACTTACCATATTTTCCTCCTTGTCTCCATTTGGTTTATCTCCTTCATTTTTCTTTCAATTCTAGCAATCTTTCCTTTTATGACCTGGTTTCCCATAGTACTAGCAGTCATTTAGTCCTCTCAATTGAGACCTCCTCCCCTTTTACTTTCCTCTTGATTTCCAATGATTTCTAGAATTACTTCCTTTCTTAGTCATTCTACCCCTTCTTTGTGCATTCAAAGCACTTCTTGATGTAGACCCGCCTAAGGATTTCCTACGAGTTTTCTCACTCAAAATAATGCTGATCACATCATCATATTTTAGGGTACTAGATCTAGGAATAGAATTAGTCACAACCATTACCAAGCCATTCCAACTTTTAGGAAAAGAATACAAAATCAAGAGAGCCCTAATTTCCTCCTCAAAATTGATACCCACAAAAGATAACTAACTAGTAATAGTATTATACTCATTTAAATGATCTGCAATAGATCCACCTTCTTCCATTTTCATATTAAATAGATGTTTCATGAGAAATACCTTGTTTAAAGTAGAGGGCTTTTCATATAGTTTTTCTAGGGTTTGCATCAATTCTTCTATCATCTTCACTTTTGTAATATTAAATGACACTAATGGAGCCAAGCATAGTCAAATGCTTCCAAGTGCTTTCCTATCCAAAAGATTCCATTCATCATTTGACATAGATCCTTGATTCCTAGCTTTGCCTTCTAATGGCTTCCATAAATCTTTCTGATAAAGATAGTCCTCCATTTGCATCTTCCACAACTGAAAGTTCTTCCCATTAAACCTATAAACCCTTAGCTTACCCTTTTTTGCCATCGCTCCCACTCAACTGTGAGACTTTCCTATAGAGGATAACTAAAAATAGCCTAGCTTTGATACCACTTGTTAGGATTAACCCATGGACATAAATAAAAATTACATGCAAATATAACCAATAAAAAAAATACTAGATCACACAATAAAGAACACAAGACACCAAGATTTAACATGGTTCACCCAATCCCTAGGCTACATCCACCAAATAGCAAGTCTAATATTTTTACAATCTAGTGATTACAACTTGCTTACAACTTGTAATCCCTTATAGCTGAATACGACCAAAAGAACCAATTTTTCATCACAACAAAAACAATCCCTAAACATAAGCTCTTATATACAAGTATTTTTACCACTTTAGGGTTATAATGAAGTATGTATAGTACTTTCCTAATTAGTCACCATAATTTAACACATTGTAAGATGCACCCACTATTGCAAGCCTATTACCATATATATTCTCTTTTCTAGGGATGCTTTGAATATTAAATGCATTGAAAATTTCAAGAAAATCCCATACTCTATGTTTATAAGAATTGAGCAATCCATTCTTAGTAATATTTTTATTTCTCACTTGATTAACCAAAAACTCACTATCTCCATATACACTTAAAGCTTGAATTCCTCTTCTATGAGCTAGTAGAAGACCTTGAATCAAGGACTTGTACTAGGCCACATTATTGGTACAACTAAACTAGAGCCTAAGAGAGAAGTAATACCTTACTTGTGTAGAAGAAATCAACATCATACTCACCCCTAATCCATTTTTATTCCTTGATCCATCAAAATACATTCTCCATATCCCACTCACATCTTCTTTGGTTTTCATAAGGCTCGGGACAAGATCATCCTTTTCTAACACACAATATGTACCAAGACCTATCTCAAGGGTTTTTGATATCAAATAAAATTGATATGAATTAGCCCATTCATTTAAGAGAAAATCAAGTCTCTCTACTAGAGAATTGGTAGGTTCATTCACTATGTCATTCTCATCCATTTCTAAGATAGTGCAATTCATATTGATGAGATAAAGGGTGTAGGGTTCAATATTATGGATGGCTAGAGGCTCTACTATGATTGAAGACTTGGTCCCATATCTTGTTCTAAAGAATATATGACCAATTAGAAGATGTGTAACCACCTATTTGGTTAGTGAAGTCTCTTGATAGACAAATGGCAAAATGTGGCTTGATTTCAACAACGGATATATCTTGAGTCATACTGTAACTAGGGTATGCATGTAGGGATATTTCCAATTTCTTAAGGATCCATACTATCTTGATAGTAATACCATCCAATTTTAGTACATCCCTAATAATGGGCTCATATTTCATTTCTAAAGCATTAGCAAGACACTTAGGCATCACTCAACTAGTAGCCCCTAAATCAATCATGCAATTGTGGATTAGCTTATCCCTTATAATTAGAGAAAAATAAAATGGAGGAGGTCTAACCTTTTTACTTTTTTATACCTCCTTTGATGGTTGTACTAGGCTTTTGGTACTTTCCATGCGAGGTGGTTAATCCTTTGGTTCAATACTTTCCAATTCTTGCTCTAGCAACTTCTTTTGTGTGGGTATAATAGCAACAACATCCCAAAAGGAAAATATTCATATTTTTCTTCTTCATCTATTATACCACACTATATGAGGCATTAGGTACTTTTTTAGAAGCCTTGGGAACTACATGTGTAGGAGGTTGAGTTTGAATAACTTAGTTATTATTCACATCTCTAGAATTACTATATTTTTGTTGTAGAGGAGCATTTGCTTGATCATCTATTGCTTGTACATGAGGCACTACATTTGACATTGAAGCTTAATTAGGAGGATGAGGGGTAGCATCTTCAATAGCTCTTCTTTTGCTCCCAATGTTGTGAGAAATGGAATCTTGGTTTACATTACAATGTTCCTCCACCTGATGATTCATAAAGGAGCAATCACCTTATCTTTTCATATATGAGGCATCTTTGGATTGGTTCTCCTTGAATGATTGTACTACTATAAGATCTTGAATGGTCAAAGGCAAATAAGATTTAGCTTTCTAACACATGCAATAGGCATAGGCATAGTTATAGGAGGGACACAAATCTTGATCTTGGGCCATATTATTTTGAGGGACTATGGAACTACTTTGGTTTACATTTGAGGTTGAAGCATGACTACTCTACCTACTCTGATCAAAATAATATTTTCCATAATTATCATTTGGAGGCCTAACATGGTTTGAAATTTGATATTGCAATTGATGATCCTTAATACCTTGAGCTTGTTGTCTTTCGAAAGTTAATACCTTATTGCCAACCTTTTGTATCATAGAGAAGTTATCCTGCAATTTCTTCTCTTGGCCTTTTGATCTTTTCTCTATTTTTGAAATCATAGACTACATCATCTCCTTGATTTCATATATTTGATTTGAAGATGTGGAAGCTTGAGGGACTAGAGAAAGGGATTGTGATGTGGAAGTTATGGGAATAGGGGCCATTGTTAGTTGGTTATTTGTGACATCATGGAAGAAGGGAATAGTAAGCCTTGGGGCTAACATTCCTCATTGTATCAATATGTTTTATGCCCTTATTGTGATTTCATAAGAATTAGGTAAAGTGTCTCCTCCCATGGTTTGGATTATGGTGGCAATGTCACTGTTAAAAGCTTTGAGGTAATGTAAGAAGGCATTATTAGGGGTAGGCTTCACTGAACTAGGTATTTTGTCCCATGTTTTCTAAAATCTATAATCAAAATCAGTGATACATTCATGGGGTGCTCCTCTTATAGTAGCTAGCTATTCTAAAAGTGACAAAAAGTCACTTTTGTCTTCAACGTGTTTACATAGTCCTACTCCTAATTCACCCCAATCTATTATAGAACCATGTGATAGACTCCTTTACCATTGTAGGGAAGTTCCTTTTAGAGATGAAGCTAGGAGTCTAATGGCCACATCATCTTCCATAATACCATGGATATTATATACATTTGCGATCTCTTGAATACGTTCCAAGGGAGAGATGGAAGTTTCACTAGTAAATTTAGGTATTCTTTTGAGTACAGCTACTAGTATGTCATGGATTTAGGCCAATAAAAGAGGACTTCCACCATTAAAGTTGGCAAAAGCATGAACTCTAGACATATAAACAAGTAGTCTATTAATATGAGTTGATGACCTTCTAGGTTGAGATCTCTCAATAGGAGGAGTGGAAATTGACCTCGCAAGGGTATGTATTAATTTTGTACTCCTAATTGTTGATAGAGATAATCTAGTATTTCTTCTTCTAGGATTTGAAAATGAGAGTTATTGATATTGAAAATTATCTCTAAAAGATGTTGTTGGTTCATCTTTGGGGATGAATCAAAATAGCTTTAGTCTAGAACTAGATATCAAGGGTGTAGAGTCGCCAAGTGCTTATGGAAATGAGCCTTATAAGGCTTGGAATACTAGGATCAACACTATTTCCTTAGCATCAACTTGAAATCTTCTTGAACTTAGTCTCATCAAGCATGCCAAAAGCTATTGTCACAAAATTTTGCACTCTTGTCTAAAGCTTTTATCTAAGGACAACCTTGTGAACTATGGAACAACCTCCAAGCTGTAGGACTTGAAGTATCAGGTTGAACCTCTAGAGAAGGTTGGCTTCCTTTGATACTAGGATGCACCAAAATAGAGTGTTTGAACTTATCTCTTCCCATGAATCCATAGTCAACCAGTTGTAATCTCAAAGAATATAGATTTAGAGCTTGCTTAATTAAATAATTACATGTAGATTAGACAACAAAAGAATTCTATAAGAAGAAACTCCACTTAATATCATTTGAATGTCAAAAGTAGATATAATCATGTAAATTGTAGAACACAGACATAAACATTAACTAGAGGAAAAGAACCTTGCACAGTGTGTTAATGACGAAAAAAGACTTAGCAGAGGATTACACTGATTCAAAGGCATGAGAAATTATAGTAGTATTCATGAAAGCAATACTAAAGAATAAAAAAAATATCAACACTTACAAAGATTACAAAATCAACCTTTATAGCTCAAGCATAACTGAGATATTTCTAACTAAAGTTACTCCCCAACCATTTTCTTAAATGCTTCAAAGAATAATCATATTGTTCTAGGGAAAATCTAATCTTGGTATAGATTCAAATACAATGAAATCCAATATTTTCTCAACATAGAGCCTTGAGAAGATAGAATGGTTCCATTAAGTCATTTAGACCAAGTAGATGGATAAAACAAGAGATGGTGGAGTCTTTTCTACCATTCACTATGCATGGCATTCATTAGAGAGTGGTTAAAATTGATCATGAAGATTAGATTCTACAAAAAACATCTCTTCTTCATAGTTGGCTTGACGAGCCAACATAGTCAATAGGTCAACTGAATCCTACAACCAAGATGGGCCACATGGCCAATAACATCATTTCATTTTGGCACCATGCAATGTCTCCATGTGATTGACCATATCACTTTAACTAACTGCACCTCCTTCAGACTTAACCATGGTGGTTAACAAAAAAAGTGTCAATGCAATTGCCAAAGCCAATTATAGTGTCATCTCCCTAGACCAACAAGGACATGTGTCTCTCAAGTATAAGATTGAAATCAAGTAAATTTTTCTTTATGATGTCACAGAATCTGAAAACTTCACAATATCTCATATCTTCAATGTTTGCCTTAATATTCTCTAATATTTTTAGCATTGTATCACTAATATTTTTTCCTCTAGATGTTACAATTAAGGCTTCTATCATAACATCAAAAATGTTTCGTTTAAGGAATCTGATAACTTGACCAACATAGAATCTTAGGCCTTTCTCTCTCTTCTCCTAATCCTATAATTCCATGATCTTATGACCCTTGCTCTTACAAGTCTGGTGTAACATTGCAAACCTTATATTTCACATCCTCGACTCTACACCACATCGCAACATCATGAACCTTATTTTTCACTTTACCAATTTTGTGCCATAATCTAATATTAGAGGACCTCATGTTTCACTTTATACATTTTATGATGACCTTTAATATCATTTCAATATTATGATCTTACGATGGACCTCTTGTCATAGCATCTTACCTTTACAATTTAGGTTCCTTGATGTTACGACCATTGTAACATCACAACACTTCATACTTTCCTCATGCAATCTTATGAAATTTTGTAGGATCATAAGCCCTTGACTTCTAGCTCTTGACCTTACAATAATATATTTCCATGATATTTAAAAAATAAAAAGCATGGGAAGTGTTTGCTTATCTTTTAAATTCAAATGTGGTGATTTTGGTAGGAAGGCAAATTTGGCCAATAGTGCTTATTACATATTAGCTAAAGAATAGAAAAATTGATCAAACTTCATACATATTCCAAAATCCAAATAGTAAATCAATAAATTCCATTTAACCCATGGTAAGTGACTTACCTTAAGATCCTCCAAAAAATAATGCAGACTAGGAAAAATGTGTAGAGTTCACAAGAAATTTTACAAAAACATATCATAGCACATATTTCTAGATAGAAACTAGCCATAATGAGTTAAATGGGTTTATTTTCTGATTTTTTGGGTTTATTACAAATTCATATAGAGTTTTCATCATATTAGGTACAATAAAATGAACAATGGGTTGTTCCTAGCTAGCAAGATCAAATATAGTTTTCCAAGGTGATAAAATTGCATATGCAAGGAATTGAAGAATAACTTCAATGAAGAGTTAAGTGTAAGGAGTTGAAGAAACAAGTTCTCCTTCTTTATAAATGGCATGATCACGAGGCTCATTCCCTTTCAGAAGCCTCTAGCAAAATGACATTACCTCTAACCCATGCAAAGGATGTTGAAGTGGTTACAAACATTGAAACACTCTTATAATCATTTGATATTTGGATTATGAATTCTCAAATACACTTGCAAGTGATTCCAAGGTCATAGTACCTACCACAACACTTTCCTAGATTCTATCCAATGGCTCCCATAATATCCTATATGCTATAGACCTATTATTTATATCATGTGGCCTCTTCCTAAAGGCACTTCTCCTTCTCTTTCTCCTTTGCTCTCATGGCTTATATTTTGATTATCAAACATTTGAATATTTGCCTCCACCTTATCTAAAATAAACTTCACATTGTGTTCTAACACTAGCATAAGTGTTTGATCTTCAATAGCTTTCATTTCATCTTTGAAATTTTCAAGATTGGTTAACACTCTCACTTTCATACCTCTCAAGTCTAGGACATTCTGCATAGTTTCAACATTATGTTCTTGCTTTTGAGCTAATAGTTCTTTAGGTGCATTTTCTTGTAAAACATTAATTTTGTTGAACAATTCTAAATTCTTAGAAAGTGCATTGTTATATTCATGTATGTACATGTGTATATAATAATAAATAAAAATAATGTATTCATGTATGTCCAAATAATAAATAAGATTACCATTGGATTGTACAATAATGAAGTAGTCAAACAAGTTAATCAACAACTACACCAATTTAACTATTGTTTCTAATGTAATAGTATCTCAAGATGCATTTTCTTGTAGAACATTATTTTTTTTGCAAAATTGTGAACTCTTAGAAAGTGCATTTTTGTTTTCATGTATGTATGTATGTATGTCTACAAATGATCTTGTGGGTTGTGGATTATACACAAAAAAATTGACACTAATCATTTCCCATTTGTTCTGATTGATTGTGGAGAGCTACATGTAAAAGAGGGTGGAAAGCTTTAAATGAGGGTGGAGAGCTCTGCATATTGGTCAAAATCAGTGGAGATCTCGGATTTTGTTATAGTTCTCTTGTGATATTCATGCCCTTTCTCTATGATTTTTTTCAAGGGGAGGAGAGGTAACTCTATAGATGTTCTTTTCTTTTCCTTCTGAACACATATCTCTTGTTCATATATAATAGATTTGGTCAGATTCAAGGATAACTAATTATGATAAGTTCTTGAAAATCCAAATTAGGATTGGTGACTTAGTTCTTGACTTTAACATCATATTTACAAAGGTTTTAAATGATATTCCTAAAAGTCATAAGCGGGATGATCAATTGTGTCTAGTTGTTTATCTCGATGCATTTGATAAGAATATGAGTTACCTATTAAGAGATAAGGAACCTAAGACTTTGCATTAGGCATTCATGACAATGATAGAGATTGAAAACAATATAAAATATGGATTAACCTGGAGTCACTTCTCTAGAAATGTTTTCCGGCAAGATGAGGTGCAAAGGACAAATCAATGTCATATAGAATGTTCAATTTCAAATCAAAAAATATGTAACCCTGCTATTGCAAAAAATCTTGTTGAATTTGCAAAATTAAAAACATGTATAGATGAGGTTTCTTTGTTGCAAAGAAGAAATGATTCCATTCTTGCTGAATTGAATGCACAGGTTTATGGTATTAAAACAATAGATGATAGAGTTGATTCACTTGATGAGTTATGCATGCAAGATATACATTCAGTCATTCATTCTCCCATTGGTGATTTGCATTATGTTGAAAACATAATGAATTAGGAAGAGGAAAGGTATTCATCTCAGAATGAGGATGAAGAAGCTTGAAGTGATGTATCAAGTGATGAAGTTGAAGTTTCTGATCCAATGTATTATGAAGAAGCATCATATGAAGCTAACAATGAGATTTTTTATTCAAGTCAAGAAGAGGATAGTGCTGGTGCATATTCATCTTCATGTGAATCAGATGCAAATTGGGAAGAAAAAAGAAAGGAAAAAAGTAGGTACTTTGATGTGAGTAAAGGTATGAGTTCTTCTCTTAAATCTGAAAATGAAATTCCATTTTAGAATTGTGTAAATTAGTTCGAGGTTGAAAGTGACAAAGAAGAGTTGTCTACACAATATGAGGATAAAAAGATTATTTATAAAGATGGATTGGTTAGTTGTGTAGATGAATGTCTTGAAGATATATGCAATAGTAACTAGTAGTATATAAAAGATTTTGAGGTTAATGCATCAGCACCTAAAGATGATTTTTTTGCAACACATTTGAATCACCTTAATGGAGACAATGCAAGTAATATTGATTCATATTTTGCATGCTTCATTGGTGGAGTTAATAGTATGGCTTCGGGTAATGATTCTAATTTTTCTTCATATGCTGAAAGTCTCCATGAAGACAAAATGGGTAATGGTTTTAAAATGTATACTAATACTTTATATAATCAGAATCCTAATGATGATTAGCCTATTTTTTGTCAAGATGTTGAAAAGAGATCATTACATGGAGTTGTCAACCCACTATTTGAAGGACACATGTAATATTTATATTTAGTTAAGGATGAGTTTAATGATGATACCTTATCGTAATACTGTGAGAGGTCAGATTGTTCTTCTTCTAAGTATGAAAGTGATTATGATGATGATTTCATATCTCACAATATGGATGACAAGGTGTTTGATTAAAGTGTTATTGAAAATTAGCATGCACCTTGTAATGAATTTTATGATGAATATTCTAACATGATGACTAATCCACTTGTTGATTTTAGAGAATCATTTGAAGATTGAAGATTAGTTTTAGAGTTTGACATTGATGACATTTGTGAGTAAAAATTTGATTGCTCGTTTGAGTATCATCCGGTTATGCATAAGGAAACACATTGCCAAGGTATGTGTGATCCCTTTCCCGAAGTTCAGTATGGAGCCTTCATATTCAAAGTTAATAGCATAAATGATTCATTCATTGAAGAGGATTTTCAGTTTCAGTCTAATATGTTTGAACATGCTGATCAAAAGTTTCATAATGAGCAAGTTGTTGAAAGTGAAGCTAGTTTTTATATGCATTATGAAAGTGAAGTTGTAAATTCAGTTTTGCTAAGTGGTGTGTTTCAGGATGTTAAACTAATTGATGAAACTAATATGACTAAGAGTTTCAGCTTACCTCATGATTAAAGGAATGAAAATTAGGTATATGAAAGAGGTAAGAAGTTTTGTTGAAGTTTAGTGGCCCAGGGCCATCATTTGTACATAGTAGAGGTAGTTGTTTTTGCTTTCAATAAAGTTGTTTAAGAGAGGAAGTTTTTGAAGTCAGGTGTGTGGTCTACGTCTTGTAGAGATCTAAATCCTTGCCATGCCTACAAGGGACATGCATCCCTAGACAAAGCCACTATTGGAACTAAAAATTGCATGGTCAATTTTGAGTACCATTGAGATTTTGAGCCCTATAAAAAGCTTTTAAATGCATGTGTACCCAACTATCAGTCTGAGGCCTAAGAGTTTTTTAATGCTTCTAGCACCTTTCATTTAGTATGCCTACTTATTCCATGAAGTTAAATTTCCATTCTGAGCCATTCTGTGAAATCCTATTTTGAGCAATTGTCAATTCTGTATTTTCTGCCCGTGTCAAATAGTGATAAGAGGCCTTGTTTGCATCTGAATAACTCGCACCCAGAAATGTTTCATGATTTTTTTCTTTGGGAGTGTTTAGTGTCCATACCTAATAACCTATGTTTCAAATTTTGAGTTGTTTCAATTTTGTTTAACTAGGTTATGAGTCCCTCAAAGTTGGTCTTTTAATGTTGTCATGCTGATGGAATTAGTTCTTAATTCTAGGAAGCCCTATTTGACCTGTAATAAATTTTGACCAGTTGACCAAAATACTAAAATTTCTTTTGTGTTGCATTATAGAAATTAGATACTTTTTATGTTTCAAGTTTGAGCTTATGATGAATTCGTTTGATCTTTTCTCAAGCGCGATTCCAAAAGCAATTTCTATCTTTTTACTAGTGTCAACATTTGGAGATTTGTCGAAACCCCTGTTTGTGATGTTACAATTTTAGATTCATGATTGCCTAGATCAAATGTATTGCAGCACTATATTATCCTCCAAAATTACTTTAATTGTGCTAGTTTTAAAGTCATGGCGAATCTGTCTGCACACTTTTTCAGGTCAATTCCATTTGCAAAAATCACTTTTTTGTTAGTTCTCCAGTCTGCTAAATTTGAGTAGCCCACTTTGACCGCTTGTCAAATGAATCTTGTTATTTTTCATGAGCCTAAATTGCAGATTTATACTCTCCTCATGATAGAGAATCAATGCCCTAGTTTTTGTGCCCCTAAGTGTTAGTTTACCTAGTTTTCAAAGCCAAATCTGAACCCATTTTAGTGTTTTCTCACATGTTTTCTTGTAGGAAGTTTTGAAAGGTCAAATTTTATAGTGAATATCATTTGACCTCAAATTCATCATTAGACAAGATTCAATAGGGTAAGAGTATGCATAAGAGAGAATCAATGGGTAAGATTCCAAAGCTTGGTAAGATGTTTGGGTCAATTTTTAAAGCCAGTCAAAAGACCCTTTCGCATTAAATTGACAGTTTGCAAATTAATGGTAAAATGAGTTTTAAATGATCATTTAGTAATCAAACTTGATTCTAATTAGTCCGAGATGATCAATAGGTCAATTTAAATATTCAATTTTTTGGAAATGAAATTTTTTTTAGCCGTACCTACTTGGGGTCTGGCTGTTTCCATCACAACTAGTAAAATGTGTGCAAGTCAAAGATTTTTAAGGAGGATA
Source organism: Cupressus sempervirens (assembly GCA_028749045.1). Classification (NCBI taxonomy): domain Eukaryota; kingdom Viridiplantae; phylum Streptophyta; class Pinopsida; order Cupressales; family Cupressaceae; genus Cupressus; species Cupressus sempervirens. The sequence goes on from CM053790.1 coordinate 560,109,271, forward strand.
TTTACTTTTCTTGATTGATTAAAGTTGAGTTTATTCAATCTCAAGGTCAAGGCATGGGCTCTTAATTAAATGGAAAGTTTGAAGGTGTTGTGTCTGACATAACTAGGATGGAGATTGTCACTTTGGAAGCCTAATATGTTGATGCTTGTTAGTCTGACAGGTCTTCTCCAAACAACTTGATTTTGTCAACTTTTGTCAAGGCCAAGTTGCTGAAATCTCTGGATGAAGTATGCATCTTGGAGATAATCACCGATTAATTCACAGATACTAGAAAATGTCCATAGTCTTCATCTAAGAAACTCAATTCTCTTGTACATGAAAGTATTGCTCTAAAACCAACCCATAAATATTGGAGCACATACTGGTTTTCTCAAAAAATTGAAAAGACAAAGAAATGAAATCGTGCACATAGATTATAACAATGCCAATGTCTAGGAGCAACCAATGGAGCATCAAATCACAAGGGACCTACATACATTTAGAGAGTAGACATGTGTTGATGAACTTGAGGTGTGAGTAGAAGGTCAATTCATCTAGCAGATGGAATTACAAATTTTATGATGGTCAAGTTTGTTTACAAACATAAAACATACGTAGTGCCAGAAGTGAGAATCTTTGTGAAATATTACATCAATGAGCAAAGCAATAGTAGTCAACACTAAAATGGGAGAAACCAGGAAATGAAACCAAGAGATAGAGAATCCATGCCAAAAGCAAATCATTATATTTAAAAAGCTTCACGCAAAGAGAAGAAGCCACTATTTGAATGGAAGATCACACATGCAAGTTATAATCTCAGCATATAAACTCCACACTGAAAGACAATGAAGATGAAGAGGAAGCCATATAATAAAGGAGGAAGTAGTGGAGTTTAGTGATGAATACAATAGAAATAGTTTAAAACCATTATCCCACATTGGGGAGGGGAGGGATTTCATAACAATGTAAATACAAAACCACTCAATAAGCAAGTGACTTCAAGAGAGAGGCTGTTGGAAGAATGACCCATGTGAGGGACCACATAGATGATGTCAGCCAAAGGAAATAAATGCATAATTATTAAAGAACTAGCAAGTACGATGATGTGGTAGAATTGGGGACCATTGCATGAGATCTTCCCGCGTGTCCGAATTTGAGGGCTGGTGGAAGCCTACAATAATAAGATGCACACTATTTAAGAAATGCAGGTAAGTAAAATTTTTCCATGTGGCATCGGGTCCTAGGAGTGATGAGGTGGTATTCTAGAATAGGCTCAGGCAAGAGGTGCTCAGATTGTGGCATGTGTCATGATCTGATGGACAATGCAATCTTGCATTTCCAAGATGGGCACTAGATAAATATTGTGAGTATGCAGGCAAGTAGCACATGGTGGTGGGTCCTGGCACATGGTGACATGTCATGATTGGGTGATGATGGAGTAACCAGGTAGCCAATTAGGGGATGCCACATGGCAGCTCGGTTGGTGCCCAGTGGGCCCAGGGAGGAAAAGGAGTTCTAAAATTAAAAATATCCCTACACGTTCACGCCCATTATAAAAAAAATGATTTGAAATGTCAAATTTATATAGTTCAAACTATATGATATTTTAAATATTTCATTTTCATTCTTTTATTTTTGCAAAGCCATGATAGAGTTCTAATCTTCAGAAGGCCATAACAGGATAATTTTTTAACCAAATTGGGTGCTCAAATATACCACTGAAACCAAAAGGAGATGAATTTTTTGAATGTATTTTTTGTTTTTGCATAAGTGTTTCCTGGTACATGCTATAAGAGTTTTTTTCTTTTAGAATGGTTTGTGTATTCTAAGGGGTGTTTTGATTATCTAGTTGTAGAATTTAGTGACAAAACATTTAAAACATGCTCAGAATGTCTTATATCTTTTATGTTTCAACTCTGTGATGTTTTGGCTTCAATTTGATTAAAATTTGGTGTCAAAATTAGTTATGATGTTGAATCAAATGTCTTAGATATTTCTTGCTTTTCGAAATCAAATGATGAGGATTTGATTCTAGCAGTTGAGGAGAGAGATTAGAGAGAGTCTTTTCATAGCAAAGAGAGGGAATTTCATGTGGATAGATGTAAATTGAAAATTCAATATGGGAATTTCCCTCTTCATATATTGTCTTTCTTTTCCTCTGAAAAAGGTTGTTGGTTGGTTTTCAATTTTCAGTTCTAGGAGCTCTATTTAGGTTGTGAAAACTACACACCCAACATTTCTCTTGTATAGAATAGAAATTTATGTTTTATGCATATAGTTCTTGTTTGTTAGGTGATTTATGAGTCACTTCTATACATCTTTCATGTATTTGGTTTCAAAGAAAACAAATAAAGAGTAGCAAAGGGATTTAAATTCAGTTTGAATCACGTCTCCTATTTGTGGATCTATAATCTATTCTAGTTTGTGATCAAAGAGCATAAATTGGGTTGCATTTCATTTAGAAATGTATGTGACTGAAATATCTTGTTGGTGGAACAAAGAGACATGTAACTTCTTGATGTTTGTCACAGGGTTTGAAGATTTCATGAAAGGATTGTCTAAGTATAAGATTCTGTTCACAAGCTGAAAGATAGATCAGGGATCTTGATGTAGGAATTATGTCAAAGATTTCCAGAATGTGTATGGTTGTAATTCATTTGATTGCCTAATAGATAAGGCACTAATTAGAGATAGGATCATTAGGTTTTTTTGCTCATGCTTGGATCTTGCTGTTATCAATATATTAAATCAATTTTCCCTTTTAAATTGAAAGCTATTCAAAGTTTAACCCGCACCTAGCTTTCCATTTTCATGAGTTATGTCCTTAGCTATTTCATGCATGTGATTTCTTGGTTAAGTATAGAAGAATTAGGGTTTTTATCTATTATTCTAGATTCTGATTATGCTCATTGCACTGGTCACATAATTGGATCGTAGGACATTCACTCACCTAGGTTTTGCAGAGCCTGAAGTGTAGAAGGAGTGTAGCCTTATAGTTGGCCCAGGTTCTTGGTGAATTGTGTCCATTATTGGACGTAGCTGCCCATAGATGCAATATTTCTTTGCATACCTAGTTAAATCAGGAGCCAACAAAATGGTGACTCTATTGGGGAGATAAGATAGAAAATAAACCTTGTTAAAAGGAAAGGAATCTCTAGTGTGAATTGAATATCTTAATCCTATTTTTCAGTATTGTTTTTCCCATCTGATTCACAAAAAAAATGGTGACACTAGTAGGGACTGTATTGAATCAGATTTGAGACAAACCTTGAGAATTTGAAAAGAAAAGATTCAATAGAGCAAAAGAAGTGCATTAAAAAGTTTCAGCAATAAGCTCTCTAATGTTCTTTCCAATTTTCTTACTCCAAATCATGCACCCCAGTGAAGTTTTATCCATTTGTAGTAGCAGCTTTGAGGTTAAATGTAGGTTTTGTTGTTCTTAAGTTTCATTTTCAATTGGTTCAATTGGATCTAGTTTTCAAAGTGTTGTTATAATTTCAAATTTAGAATTGTTTAACAATGGTTTCTCTCTTCTAAGAGTTTAATGATTTGCAAATTCTACAAATTGAACATCCAGTTTAGATCTGTCATGTTATAAATCATATGTTATAAATCTTTCTCACAATTGTAAGTGGCAACTCTCTAAAGGATCTCTGTACAAGTGCAGATTGGTTATATGTATAAATATTTTCAAAGAGTTTTCAACAAAATCAGGCAGATCTGAAAGTTATGTGAAGTCTCAAACAAGAAGAGAGATCTATATAAGTTCTTGACTAATGAGTTTTAAAGTGTTATTTGATCTATTTTCATAACAATTTTGAATGATAAAAATGAATCACAGTAGTGTGATCATTTGTTTCTCCTCAAGGAGATAGCAACTCTTTAAGGATTTAATCAGTGGTGTAAAGAATTGAGACCGGCACCTTTGCTAATTAGTAGATCATTGTTTTCGTATAGCAACACTAAAGGTATTTTACACTTTCATCTAATTTTGTTTCCATGAACATAAGCTTTACATATGTGTTTTCCGTCAAGTGAGTTTCAACACTAAGAAGAGGAGAATAGTTTAAAAAGTTTCATACACTTCATTGGACAAAATTTCAGCTTGTTATATTTAAGTTTGTGAAGTGTATTTGAAGAGAGTTATTTGGTAGAAGGTTGTATAGATCTACTACAAGTAATTAATTCTAGAAGCATTAATGGTGAATGATTTTGAAGTTTGAAGAATGTCAAATTTGTTTTCATCAAGTATGCATCTGGCTAGTGAGAATTATAGATCTATTTCTACCAAGAGATACATGCCATTAAATTTCAATGACATCCATGGTGTCCTGAATACTATGTCGTATGATCTCAAAAAGTATTTACCTAAGTTTATTGGAAACCATGAAAATTTAGCTAGTCATCATGTTCAGTTGTTTAGTAACTTGATGGGCAACTTTGAGATTGCTCATAAAGATGTTCATATGAAGTTGTTTATTTAGTCTTCAGAAGGGGATGCTAGGGATTGGTTTTCTTTTCTGCCAGCATGCTCAATTTCATCTTGGGATGAATTACTTTCAGCCTTCATGAAGTAGTTTGGGGAAAGCGTAAGTATCTCTGATCATTTTGATAAGTTCTTGAAAATCCAAATTAGGAATGGTGAATTAGTTCCTGACTTTAATATCAGATTTGCAAAGGTTTTAAATGACATTCCTGAAAGCCATAAGCTGAATGATCAACTATGTCTAGTTTTTTATCTTGATACATTTGATAAGAAGATGAGTTACCTATTGAGAGATAAGAAACCTGAGACTTTGCATCTGGCATTCATGACAATGATAAATATTAAAAACAATATAAAATATGGCTTAACCTAGAGTCACTTCTCTAGAAATGTTTGCTAGCAAGATGAGGTCCAAAGGAAAAATCAATTTCATATAGAATGTTCAATTTTAGATCAACAAATAAGTAACCCTGCTATTTCGAAAAATCTTGTTGAATTTTCAGAATTAAAAACATGTATAGATGAGGTTTCTTTTTTGCAAAGAATAAATGATTCCATTGTTGCTGAATTGAATGCACATGTTTGTCATACTACAATAGTAGATGATAGAGTTGATTGACTTGATGAGTTATGCATGCAAGATCTAAATTCAGTCATTCATTCTCCCATTGGTGATTCACATTATGTTGAAAACATAATGAATCAAGAAGAGGAAAGGTATTCAAACTAGTATGAGGATGAAGAAGCTGGAAGTGATGTATCAAGTGATGAAATTGAAGTTTCTAATCCAATAAATATGCAGAAGCATCATATGAAGCTGAAGATGAGATTTATTATTCAAGTCAAAAAGAGGACAATGCTAGTACATATTTGTCATGTGAATTAGATGCAAATTGGGAAGAAGAAAGTAATGAATAAAGTAAGTACTGTAATGTAAGTAAAGGTATGAGTTCTTCTCTTAAATCTGAAAATGAAATTCCATTTCAGAATTGTGTAAATCAGTTTGAGGTTGAAAGTTATGAAGAAGAGTTGTCTACACAGTATGAGGATAAAAAGATTATTTATAAAGATGGATTGGTTAGTTGTGTAGATGAATGTCTTGAAGATATATGCACTAGTAACCAGTAGTATATAAAAGATTTTGAGGTTAATACACCAGCACCTAAAGATGATTTTTTTGCAAGAGATTTGAATCACCTTAATGGAGACAATGCAAGTAATGTTGATTCATATTTTGCATGCTTCATTGATGGAGTTAATAGTGTGGCTTCAGGTAATTATTCTAATTTGTCTTGACATGTTGAAAGTCTCCATGAAGACAAAATGGGAAATGGTTTTAAAATGTATACTAATGCTTTATATGATGAGAATCCTAATTATGATAAGCTCATTTTTTGTCAAGATGTTCAAAAGGGATCATTACATGGAGTTGTCAAAACACTGTTTGAAGAACACATGGAATATTCAGATTTAGTTGAGGATGAGTTTAATGATCATACTTTATCCTACTACTGTGAGAGGTTAGATTTTTCTTGTTCTAAGTATGACAGTTAATATGATGATGATGTTGCATCTCACAATATGGATGACAAGATGTTTGATAAAGGTGTTATTAAAAATTAGCATGCACCTTGTAATGAATTTATGATGAATATTCTAATTTGATGACTAATCCACTTGCTTATTTCAAAGAATCATTTGATGGTCTTGGATTAGTTTTAGATTCTGACATTGATGACATTTGTGAGTACAAATCTGATTGCTCATTTGAGTATCATCCGGTTATGCATAATGATACACATTGTCAAGGTATGTGTGATCCCTTTCCCCAAGTTGAGTATGGAGCCTTCGTATAAAAAGTTAATAGCATGCATTATTCATTCATTGAAGAGGATTTTCAGTTTTAGTCTAATATGTTTGAGCATGCTGATCAGAACTTTCATAATGAACAAGTTGTTGAAACTGAAGCTAGTTTTTATATGCATTATGAAAGTGAAGTTGTAAATTCAGTTTTGCTAAGTGGTGTGTTTCAAGATGTTAATATGATTGGTGAAACTGATATGAATAAGAGTTTTAGCTTACCTCATTATGAAAGGAATGAAAATTAGGTATATGACAGAGGTAAGAAGTTTTGTTAAGTTCGGTGGCTTGGGGCCATAATTTGTACATAGTAGAGGTAGTTGTTTTTTCTTTCAATAAAGTTGTTCAAGAGAGGAATTTTTTTAAGTTAGGTGTGTGGTATGTTTCTTCTAGAGATCTAAAACCTTTCCATTCCAACAAGGGACATGAATCCCTAGATAGAGCCACGGTTGGGACTAAAAATTGCATGGTCAATTTTGAGTACCATTTAGATTTTGAGCCATATAAAAAGCTTTTAAATGCATGTGTACCCGACTGTCAGTTTGAGGCCTAAAAGGTGTTTAATTCTTCTAGCACCTTTCATTCAGTATGCCTACTTGTTCCATGAATTTAAATTTCCATTCTGACCCATTCCGTTAAATCCTGTTTTGAGCAATTGTCAATGCTGCATTTTTTGCCCAAGTGTCAAATAGTGATAGGAGGCCTTGTCTGCATCTAAATATCTTGCACCTAGAAATGTTTCATGATTTTTCACTTTGGGAGTGTTTAGTGTCTATATCTAAGAACCTATGTTTCATATTTTGAGTTGTTTCAAGTTCATTTAAGTAGGTTTCGAGTCCCTCAAAGTTGGTCTTTTAATGTTGTCATGCTGATGCAATTAGTTCTGAATTCTAGGAAGCCCTGTTTGACCTGTAATAAATTCTGACTAGTTGACCAAAATACTAAAATTTCTTTTGTGTTGCATTATAGACATCAGAGACTTGTTATGTTTCAATTTTGAGCTTATGATGAATCCATTTGATCTATTTTAAAATGCAATTCCAAAAGCAATTTCTATCTTTTTACTAGTGTCAGCATTTGCAGATTTGTCGAAACAATTGTTTGTGATGCTATAATTCTAGATCCGTGATTGCCTAGATCAATTGTATTGTATCACTATATTTTCCTCCAAAAGTAATTTAAGTGTGCTAGTTTTTAAGTCATGGAAAATCCATCTGCACACGTTTCCAGGTCAATTCCATTTGGAAAAATCACTTTTTTGTCAATTGTCTCCAGTTTGCTAAATCTGAGTGGCCCACTTTGAGAACTTGCCAAATGCATCTTGTTATTCATCATGAGCTTAAATTGTAGATTTATACTCTCCTCATGAAAAAGAATCAGTGCCCCATTTTTCTTACACCCAAGTGTCAGTTTACCCAATTTTTAAAGCCAAATTTGAACCCATTTTAGTGTTTTCTAACATGTTTTCTTGCAGGAAGTTCTGAAAGGTCAACTTTGATAGCGAATATCTTTTGACCTCAAATTTTTCTTTAGATCAGATTCAATAGGGTAAGAGTATGCATAAGAGAGAATCAATGGGTTAGATTCCAAAGCTTGGTCAGATGTTTGGGTCAGTTTTTAAAGCCGATCAAAAGACCCTCTAACATTAAATTGACAATTTGCAAGTTAATGGTAAAATGAGTTTTAAATGATCATTTAGTAATCAAACTTGATTCTAATTAGTCCAAGATGATCAATAGGTCAATTTAAAGATTTAGTTGTTCGAAAATAATTTTTTTTTAGCCAGACCCACTTGGGGTCCAGCTATTTCCATTAGAACTGATAAAATGTGTGCAAGTCAAAGATTTTTAAGGAGGATATTTAGTTTGCTTTCTTGATTAAAGTTGAGTTTATTCAATCCCAAGGTCAAGGCAGGGGCTCTTAATTAAATGGCGAGTTTGAAGGTCTTGTGTCTAACTTAACTGGGATGGAGATTATCACTTTGGAAGCATAGTATGTTGATGCCTATCAGTCTCATGGGTCTTCTCCAAACAACTTGATTTTGTCAGTGTTTGTCAAGGCCAATTTGCTAAAATCTCTAGATGAAGCATGCATCCTAGAGATAATCATCACCCATATCACAAATACTAGAAAATGTCCACAATCTTAATCTAAGAAACTCAATTCTCTTGTACATGAAAGTATTGCTCTAAAACCATCCCATAAAGATTGGAGGATAGACTGGTTTTCTCAAAAATTTGAAAAGACAGAGAAATGAAATCATGCACATAGATTATAACAATGCCAATGTCTAGGAGCAACCAATAGAGCGTAAAATCACAAGGGGCCTGCATACACTCAGAGAGAAAACATTTATTGATGAACCTGAGGTGTGAGTAGAAGGTCGATTCATCTTGTAGATGGAATTACAAGTTTTATGATGGTCAAGTTTGTTTACAAGCATAAAACATAGGAAGTGCCAGAAGTGAGAATCTTTTTGAAGGATTGTGTCGATGGGAAAAGCAATAACAGTTGATGCTAAAATGGGAGAAACTAGGAAGTGGTAGCAAGAGACAAAGAATCCATGCCAAAAGCAAAGCATTATATATAAAAAGCTTCATGCTAAGAGAAGAAGCCAATGTTTGAATGGAAGATCATGAATGCAAGTTACAATCTTAGCATATAAACTCCATGCTGAAGGGCAGCAAAGATGAAGCGGAATATAGTAAGTAGGAGGAAGTAGTGGAGTTAAGTGATGAATATAGTAGAAATTGTTTAAAACCATTATTCCACACTGGGGAGGGGAGGGCTTTCATAACAATTTAAATACAAAACTACTCAATAAGCAAGTGACTTCAAGAGAGAGGATTTTGGATGCCCAACCCATGTGAGGGACCTTATGGATGATGTCAGCCAAAGAAAATAAATGCATAATTTTGAACGAACTAGCAAGTGTGATGATATGGCAGAATTGGAGGCCATTGCCTGAGATCTTGCCACATGTCTAGATTCGAGGGCTAGTGCAAGCCTACAATAATAAGATGCACAATGTTTAAGCAAAGCAGGTAAGAAAAATTTTGCCACATGGTAGTGGGTCCCAAGAGTGGTTAGGTGGCATTCTAGAATAGGCTCATGCAAGAAGTTCTCAAATCATGACATGTGTCACGATCTGACAAATGATGCAATCCTACATTTCTAAGATACACACTAGATAAATATTGTCAGCATGCAGGAAAGTGCCACATGGTAGTGGGTCCCAACATGTGGTGACATGTCAGTGACTAGGCAATGATTGGGTGATGATGGATCAACCAGGAAGCCAATTAGAGGATGCCACATGGTAGCCTAGGTGGCGATCAGTGGGCCTAGGGAGGAAAAGGAGTTCTCAAATTAAAAATATCCTAGCACATTCATGCCCATTGTGAAAAATTTGATTTGAAATGTGAAATTTATATAGTTTAATCAATCAAATATTTTAAATATTTCATTTTTATTCTTTTATTTGTGCAAAGCCATGATAGAGTTTCGATTTTTAGAAGGCGATCATAGGAGAAATTTTTAACTGAAATGGGTGCTTCAATATACCACCAGAATTGAAATGAGATGAACTTTTCAAATATGTGGTTGGTTTTTGCATAGATGTTGCCTAGAACATGCTACAAGAGTTTTTGTCTTTCAAAATGATTTGTGTATTCTAAGGGGTGTTCTGATTATCCAATTGCAGAATTCTATGACAAAACATTTAAAACATGCTCAAAAGGTTTTATATGAAGCATGTTTCAACTCTATGATGGTTTGGCTTCAATTTGATTAAAATTTGGCATCAAAATCAGTTATGATGTTGAATCAAATGTCTCAAATATTTCTTTCTTTTTGAAATCAAATGATGAGGATTTGATTCTGGTAGTTTAGGAGAGAGATTAGAGAGAGTCTTTTCATGGAAAAGAGAGGGAATTTCATGTGGATAGATGTAAATTACAAATTTACTCTGAGAATTTCCCTCTTCACATATATCCTTTCCTTTCCTTTGAAAAAGGTTGCTAGTTGGTTTTGAATTTTTAGTTCTAGGAGCTCTACTTAGGTCGTGAAAACTACACACCCAATATTTCTCTTGTATTGAACAATTTAATTTATGTTTTATACAGATAGTTCTTGTCTGTTAGGTGATTTGTGAATCATTTCTGTACATCTTTCATGTATTTAGTTTCAAGGAAGACAAATAAAGAGTAGAAAATGGATTTAAATTTAGTATGAATCATGTCTCCTATTTGTGGATCTGCAATCTTTTCTAGTTTGTGAAAAAAGAGCATTAATTGGGTTGCATTTCATTTAGAAATGTATGTGATTGAAATATCTTGCTAGTGGAAAAAAGAGCCATGTAATTGCCTTATGTTTGTCACAGGGTTTGCAAATTTCATGAAAGGATTGTATGAGTATGAGATTCATTTTGTAGTAGATGTCTATTCACAAGGTGAAAGATAGATCAAGGATCTTGGTGTCGGAATTATGTCAAAGATTTCCAGAAGGTGTATGGTTGTAATTCATTTAATTTCCCAATACATATGGCACAGATCAGAGATAGGATCATTAGGTTTTGTCACTCATACTTGGGTCTTGTTATTATCAACATATTAAATCAATTTTCCCTTTTATGTTGAAACCTATTCAAAACTTAAACCACACTTAGTTTTCCATTTTCATGAGTTATGTCCTTAGCTATTTCATGCTTTTGATTTCTTGGTTAAGTATAGAAGAATTAGGGGTTTTATCTATTATTCTAGATTCTTATGATGCTCATTGTATTGGTCACATAATTGGATCCTAAGAGGTTCACCCACCTAGGTTTTGCAGAGCCTGAAGTGTAGAAGGAGTGTCGCCTTATAGTTGGCTCGGTTTCTTGGTGAATTGTGTCCATTATTGGAGGTAGTTTCCCATAGATTAAAAATTTATTTGAATTCTTGGTTATTCAAACTCTATTAAATTAGGAGCCAACAAAATGGTGACTTTGCTAGGGAGATAAGATGGAAAATAAACCTTGTTAAAAGGACAAGAATCCCTAGTGTGAATTGAATATCTCAGTCCTATTTGTTCAGTATGGTTTTACCCATCCAGGTCACCAAAAAAAGGGCAACTCTACTGGGGACTGTATTGAATCAAATTTGAGACAAACCTTGAGAATTTGAAAAGAAAAGATTCAATACAGCAAGAGAAGTGCATTAAAATGTTTCAGCAATAAGTTCTCTATTGTTCTTTCTAGTTTTATTATTCCAAATCATGCACCCCAGTGAAGTTTTATCCATTTGCAATAGCAGCTTTGAGGTTGAGTGCAAATTGTGTTGTTCTTAAGTTTCATTTTTAATTGGTTCAACTGGATCTTGTTTTCAAAGTGCTGTTGTAATTTTAGAGTTAGAATTGTTTAACAATGGTTTCTCTCTTTTAAGTGTTTAATGATTTGCAAATTCTACAAATTGAAAATCCGATTCAGATTTGTCATGTTTTAAATCATATGTTTTAAATATTTTTCACAATTGTGAGTGGTGACTTTCTAAAGGATTTCTATAAAAATGTAGATTGGTTATATGTATAAATATTTTCAAAGAGTTTTCAACTAAATCAGGCAGATCTGAAAGTTATGTGAAGTCTCAGACAAGAAGAGAGATCTATATAAATTCTTGACTAATGAGTTTTTAAGTGTTGTTCGATCTATTTTCATAAGAATTTTGAATGATAAAAATTTATCACAGTAGTGGTATCATTTGTTTCTCCTCAAGGAGATGGAAACTCTATAAGGATTTGATCAGTGGTGTGAAGAATTGAGACTAGCACCTTTCCCAATCAGCAGATCATTGTTTTCATATAGCAACACTAAAGGTATTTTACACTTTCATTTGATTTTTTTCCATGAAATTAAGCTTTACATACATGTTCTAAATCAAGTGAGTTTCAGCACTAAGAAGAGGAGAATAGTTTAAAAATTTTGATACACTTCATTGGACCAAATTTCAGCTTGTTATATTTAAGTTTGTGAAGTGTATTTGAAGAGAGTTATTTGGTAGAAGATTGTATAGATCTGCTGCAAGTAATGAATTCTAGAAGTATTAATGGTGAATGAGTTTTAAGTTTGAAGAATGTCAAATTTCTTTTCATCAAGTATGCAGCTGGTTAGTGAGAATTATAGATCTATTTCTAGCAAGAGATACATGTCATTAAATGTCAATGGCATCCATGGTTTCCTGAATACTATGTCATATGATCATAGAAAGTATTTACCTATCTTTAGTGGGAAATCATTAAAATTCAGCGAGTCATCATGTTCAGTTGTTTAGTGACTTGATGGGTGACTATGAGATTTCTCATGAAGATGTTCATATGAAGTTGTTTGTTTAGAATTTAGAAGGAGATGCTAGGGATTGGTTTTCTTTTCTTCCAAGATGCTCAATTTCATTTTGGGATGAATTAATTTTAGCCTTCATGAAGAAATTCGGGGAAAGAGTAAGCATCTCTAATCATTTTGATAAGTTCTTGAAAATTCAAATAAGGAATGGTGAATTAGTTCTTGACTTTAATATCAGATTTGCAAAGGTTTTAAATGATATTCCTAAAAGTGATAAGACGAATGATCAACTACATCTAGTTGTTTATCTTGATGCATTTGATAAGAAGATGAGTTACCTATTGAGAGATAAGGAACCTGAGACTTTGCATCAAGCATTCATGACAGTGATAGAGATTGAAAATAATATAAAATTTTGCTTAACCCAGAGTCACTTCTCTAGAAATTTTTGCCGAGAAGATGAGGTACAAAGGAAAAATCAAATTCATATAGAATGTTCAATTTCATATCAGCAAATAAGTACCCATGTTGTTGCAATAAATCTTGTTGAATTTTAAGAATTAAAAACATGTATAGATGAGGTTTCTTTTTTGTGAAGAAGAAATGATTCCATTCTGGCTTAATTGAATGCACATGTTTATGGTATTACAATAGCAGATGATAGAGTTGATTCACATGATGAGTTATGCATGCAAGATATAAATTCAATCATTCATCTCCCATTGGTGATTTGCACTATGTTGAAAACATAATGAATTAGGAAGAGGAAAGGTATTCATCTCAGTATGAGGATGAAGAATCTAGAAGTGATGGATCAAGTGCTGAAGTTGAAGTTGCTGATCCAATGTTTACAAAGAAGCATCATATGAAGCTGATGGTGAGGTTTTTTATTCAAGTCAAGAAGAGGACAGTGCTAGTGCATATTCCTCTTCATGTGAATCAGATGCAAATTGGGAAGAAGAAAGAAATGATGAAAGTAAGTACTCTAATGTGAGTAGAGGTATGAGTTCTTCTCTTAAATCTAGAAATCAAATTCCATTTCAAAATTGTGTAAATTAGTTTGAAGGTGAAAGTTATGAAGAAGAGTTGTCTACAAAATATGAGGATAAAAAGATTATTTACAAAGATGGATTGGTTAGTTGTGTAGATGAATGTCTTGAAGATATATGCAGTAGTAACCAATAGTAAATAAAAGATTTTGTGGTTAATGCATCAGCACCTAAAGATGATTTTTTTGGAAGACATTTAAATCACCTTAACGGAGACAATGCAAGTAATATTGATTCATATTCTGCATGTGTTGTTGATGGAGTTAATAGTGTGGCTTCGGGTAATGATTCTAATTTGTCTTCACCTGCTAAAAGTCTGCATGATGACAAAATTGGTAATGGTTTTAAAATGTATACTAACACTTTATATGATGAGAATCCTAATGATGATCAGCCCATTTTTTGTCAAGATGTTCAAAAGGGATCCTACTATTGTGAGAGGTCAGATTGTTCTTCTTTCAAGTATGATAGTGATTAAGATGATGATGTCACATCTCACGATATGGATGACAAGGTGTTTGATGAAGGTGATATTGAAAATCAGCATGCACCTTGTAATGAATTTTATGATGAATATTCTAATGTGATGGCTAATCCACATGCTGATTTCAAAGAATCATTTGAAGATCCAAGATTAGTTTCAGATTCTGACATTGATGACATTTGTGATTACAAATCTGATTGCTCATTTGAGTATCATCTAGTTATGCATAAGGATACAAATTGTCAAGGTATTTGTGATCCCTTTACCCAAGTTGAGTATGAAGCCTTCATATTGAAAGTTAATAGTGTGCATGATTAATTCATTGAAGAGGATTTTCAGTTTTAGTTTGATATTTTTGAGCATGCTAATCAGAACTTTCATAATAAGAAAGTTGTTGAAAGTGAAGCTAGTTTTTATATGCATTATGGAAGTGAAGTTGTAAATTGAGTTTTGCTAAGTGGTGTGTTTCAAGATGTTAATAAGATTGGTTAAACTAATATGAATGAGAACTTCAACTTAACTCATGATGAAAAGAATTGAAATCAGGTATATGAAAAAGGTAAGAAGTTTTGTTGAAATTTGTTGGCTTGGGGCCCTCATTTGTACATAGTAGAGGTAGTTGTTTTTGCTTTCAATAAAGCTGATCAAGAGAGGAATTTTTTGAAGTTAGGTGTGTGGCCTGCTTCTTCCAGAGATATGAATCCTTTCCATGCCCACAAGGGACATGCATGTCAAGATAGAGCCAATATTTGGACTAAAAGTTGCATGGTCAATTTTGAGTACCATTCATATTTTGAGCCCTATAAAAAGCTTTTCAATGCATGTGTACCCAGCTATCAGTCTAAGGCCTAGGAGGTGTTTAATGCTTCTAGAACCTTTCATTCAGTATGGCTACTTGTTGCACTAAATTAAATTTCCATTCCAAGCCATTCCGTAAAATCCCGTTTTGAGCAATTGTCAATTTTGCATTTTTTGCTTGTGTCAAATAGCGACAGGAGGCCTTGTTTGCATCTAGATATCTCACATGAAATTTTTTTTCATGATTTTTCATTTTGAGAGTGTTTATTGTTCATACTTGAGAACCTATGTTTCAGATTTTGAGTCATTTTGAGTTCGTTTGACTAGGTTTCGAATCCCTCAAATTTGGTCTTTTAATGTTGTCATGCTGATGCAATTAGTTCTGAATTCTAGGAAGCCCTGTTTGACCTATAATAAATTTTGACTAGTTGATCAAAATGATAAAATTCCTTTTGTTTTACATTATAGATGTTAGAGACTTGTTATTTTTCAAGTTTGAGCTTATGATGAATCCTTTTGATCAATTTTCAAACGTGATTCCAAATGCAATTTCTATCTTTTTACTAGTGGCAACATTTCCAGATTTGTTGGAACCCCTATTCAGGATGTTATAATTTGAGATATGTGATAGCTTAGATCGAATGGATTGTACCACTGTATTGTCCTCCAAAAGTACTTTAAGTGTACAAGTTTTCAAGTAATGGTGAATCTGTCTGAACACTTTTCTAGGTCAATTCCATTTGCAAAATATGTTTTTTTGTCATTTGTCTCCAATCTACGAAATTTGAGCAGCCCACTTTGACCACTTTCCAAACACATGTTGTTATTCATCATGAGCCCAAATCATAGTTTTATACTCTCCTCATGATAAAGAATCAGTGCGCCAGTTTTCGTGCCCCAAAGTGTCAGTTTTCTTAATTTTCAAAGTCAAATCCAAACCCATTTTAGTGTTTTCTGACATGTTTTCTTGTAGAAAGTTTTGAAAGTTCAACTTTGACAGCGAATATCTTTTGACCTTGAATTCATCATGAGACAATATTCGACAAGGTAAGAAATGCAGAAGAGAGAATCAATGGGTTGGATTCCAGAGCTCGGTCAGATGTTTGGGTTAGTATTTAAAGCCGATCAAAAGAGCCTCTAGCATTAAATTGACAGTTTGCAGATTAATGGTAAAATGAGTTTTAAATGATCATTCAGTAATCAAACTTGATTCTAATCAGTTTGAGATGATCAATAGGTCAATATAAAGATTCAGTTGTTTGAAAATGAATTTTTTTTTAGCCGGACCCACTTGGGGTCTGGCTGTTTCCATCAGAACTGATAAAATGTGTGCAAGTCAAAGATTTTTAAGGAGGATATTTACTTTTCTTGCTTAGTTAAAGTTGAGTTTATAGAATCTCAAGGTCAAGGCATGGACTCTTAATTAAATGGTGGGTTTGAAGGTCTTGTGTTTGACTTAACTAGGATGGAGATTGTCACTTTGGAAGCCTAATATGTTGATGCTTGTCAATATCATAGGTCTTCTCCAAAAAATTTGATTTTGTTAGCTTTTGTCAAGGCCAAGTTGCTGAAATCTCTAGATGAAGCATGCATCTTGGAGATAATCATTGACCAACTCACAGATACTAGAAAATGTCCATAGTCTTCATCTAAGAAACTCAATTCTCTTGTACATGAAAGTATTGCTCTAAAACCAGCCCATATAGATTGAAGCACAGACTAGTTTTCTCAAAAAATTGAAGAGACAAAGGAATGAAATCATGCACATAGATTATAACAATGCTAATGTCTAGGATCAACCTGTTGGTGTTTTAAAACTACCAAAACTACTAAACAATAAAACGCTTAATACCAAGATGAAAATACTCACACAATCTAAAGACTAGCCAAATCTTAATAACAATTGTATGTGCAAAGAATTTGGGCCCAACTTCAACAAAACCATGGGTGCTTTTTAACTCTTCTAGCTCTGCAAAACTAGAGTGGGTATACCTAGGGATGATTCAAGACTGGGAAAAATGTATGAGGATTATTTTAAGTTTCATTCTGATTCTCATCTCCAATCCTCAAATATATACACAATTCTTGATAACTTGATAAACAAATCCCATACAATAGATATGGCCAAAAATTCTTCTATAGATGTACAGGTGTTCATAGCAATAGTGGCTAACTGAAGCTAAGATATTCCATGTAGACAAGTACTTGCCAAATTTTAAGATCTATAGGAAATAAAAGTAAAATTGATTTAATTATACATTTTTGACAACCATTTGTGACCTATTTCTCTTTTAGCTGGATCAAATTTGATTAGTGCCTAATCCATTGGGGCTCAGAGTCTACTACAAATTTCTAGGTCTAATTTGTTGCCTTACAACAAATTTCATTAGCAATTCTTATCAGAACTCATCATTCAAAATCCTTTCCACTACTATAGAAACCGTATCATATTCATCAGAGCTTTTACTTAATACATTAAATTAATAGTAGCCATAAATAGATATAAAACCTATTTGGATTGCATTCAATTGCATAAACCTTTACCTATACAACATCAAGATAACCAAGTAATCAAAAGGAGACAAAGTTTAGAAAGAACTGATATGGGGATAGTTCATAATTTGTAATCATTTTCCTTGAAAATTGTATACAATTTACATTAAATTCAAAATGACCTTCAGAAGAGACACAACTCATTCTATATTCATGTATTCTTAAGATCTAACACAAAAAATACAACATTAATTTTTTGCTCTAAATGATGCACCAAAAATAGAATAAGTATGTC
The DNA here is from genome assembly GCA_028749045.1 of Cupressus sempervirens. Taxonomy (NCBI): domain Eukaryota; kingdom Viridiplantae; phylum Streptophyta; class Pinopsida; order Cupressales; family Cupressaceae; genus Cupressus; species Cupressus sempervirens. Next base: position 560,127,028 of record CM053790.1, read on the forward strand.
ATTTAGAAAAATAGAATTTGGACCCCTTTCTCTAGCCCTGGAATCTCACTTATATAGTGTGAGATGCACAAGCTTTAGGCTAAAAGTAAATTGATAGGTGTCATTTTAAAAAATTGGGTATATTACCCCTTTACAAAAGAAACCAGACATCTTAACTAAAAAAGGAACAATAAAAATAGTAGCAGATGACAGGTGGAGCATAAAATCTTTAACTTTGTCTTTTTCTCTAACTGCTCGCTTTTGGTAATGCTTTGATCTCTACGATTGCTTTCCAAACAAATACTTCTCTTTTGGTGGGCCATTCACATTCCTTAACTCTCGTTAGTTCATCAATATTTTTCTGCCACCTGGCATCAGTAATCACCCTTCCTTCTATGGTAAACCGATTCATTTCAGTTTCAACCCTGAAAAGGGTATCAACTAGTTCATTGAAAAGACATTCATCAATAGCATCTTGGAAAATAGATACCACTTGTGGCAAGTCTATAATGCGATCAAAAGAACTAGACCACTCATTAAAATATTTTAGCTTGTCATCATAATTAGTAACAAAAAGAATTAAAGAATAGAAACCATTTGTCAGCACTTTCAATTAGCTTTGAATTACTGCCATCCTCCCTGTGAAGATTTGCAATAAGTCTTTTAATTTATCCATACCCTTGTTCATAGTAATAACTTTATCTGGGAGATCTGGCTTCTTGGCTAACAAGGGTATTAACCTATCAAAGAATTGTATATATGGCCCCCATTGTTGAAAAATAGGATCAAGCCATCAAACTGCATCCTTGCATACCTGTTCTACAGATTGTAGATTGATGAGTGTATTATAAGCATCTTGAGATATTCTTTTTAGAATGCTTATTCTATGATTTAATACATTCATCAAGGCATTCTTCTTGGTGTTACTGTCAGATTGGGAAACTTCTATTTACACACTAGTCACAAGCACTGACAATGTTACTCCTATAGGTATTTCTTCTGTTTAGGCCTTTGCTTCTATCATGTGCCTTCTTTCTTCCTCTTTCCTTGATGTATGTTCAGCCTCCACTCCTACCTTGAGTTGTTCTTTGAGGGAGTTTATTTTTGTTTCTAGAATTTTAATTTTTTCCTCCAACTCTTCTATTCTTTGCTTCTGTACATGGCTCATTTTGAGCTTTTATTCATATATTCTTCTAATATCAAGGCATTCATTGCACATTGTAGCTAGCTTATCCTCAATTGTATCAACCTTTTCCTTATTCATGAGAGAAAAGTGTTTAACTAGACTTGAAATTTCTTTCTCAGCAGTGCTCTCCAATGTCCACACAATCATATTGCCCTACGCGGTCTCTTCTATATCCATCATTTTGGGCTTCTTCATGTCAGGGCTACACTCCATACTACTAGGGTTTTTGTGTCTATTAAAACTTGACCCCCTTTTAAAGCCTTCATTTCTAGTGGCTTCATAACTAATGGCCTTGTCTTGTCTTCTCATTTGATCCAGCACAAAGGCTTTCTCAATCTTCCAATGTGGTATTAGAATCATACCAATCCTATGTAGCAATTCTCTGGCTTCTGCGGTAGTCATTGTTTTACTCTAAAGATCATAAGACAATAATTTTTCAACTAATTCCTTATTCTTCTTTGGATCCTCTCCTAGCATGATACTCAATGTGAGCTCATTTTTCTTGATTTTGTAAAGAAAACTTTTAAACTTTGATGATTTAATGAAATCATCATCTTCCATGAACTTTTTAGATTAAATGATCTTGTCATCCAATCTTGATGCTGCAACTTGTAAATTAGTAGAGGCCTTCCCTACTTCTGTAGCCCTTTGGTGAAAATAATTTTGCCAGATATCAGCAAAATACTCACTATTCCTAGACATTACTTGTATGGCTCTTCTTACCACCTTTTCAAGGATGTGCATTGTCTTTTGTCTCTTATTTCCTTGTGGCATGCAGACTGAAGTTGATGGTTTCTCTTCTTCTAACTCAATTTCCAATTGTGTATCTAGCTCAGGGGATTCTCTATTCACAATGGCTTCATCTCCCTCTAGCTCATCAGACATCTATGACATAATGTAGTCAAAATTGTCCACCATCTTTCTCAAATTATTAGGGTATGGAATATCTATATAGAAACCCCTAAAATCAGGGTTGGTCCTCTTCAAAGAATTCTCCACTCTCCTTATTTCCTCATATTTCCTTATAAACTCATCTACCTCCCCTGTTGCTACTATGTTGGCAATTAGGTCCTCTATAGGGATTGGCTTGCTTTGAGGCAGAATAAAACCTCTAATGGCCTTAACCTCATTTGCAATGTAATTTTTAGGGTCATACATCCTATAGGGCCCAGTAGCAAATTTGTACAGACCTAAATACTCATTTAATTCCTAAAATGCATTTTTTCCTATCTCAAAATCTCCTACTTTAAAAGTTCTATAGATGAAAGTAGGCTTATGCAAAGAGGGAGGGGTCATTTCTTTATTCATCAATAGGAATTGTCAAATGAATTCAATAATAGCCAATCTAGGGGGTAAATATTTAGGCAATAGATGAGGAGGCTGTGGGCATGCAAATACTCTGATTAAAGTACATTCTTTAAACAAAAAGATACTCCCCCAGTTATGATCTATTTTTTTTTTTTTTTTATTGAAGGAAGAGGACTTAAGTAGAGTCTTCAAAACATTGGGTGCCCTAAAGAAAGTATGATCTAATTGCCTCATGATAGAAAAACTAAAGAAATTATAGAACACAATGGCATTTAAATAAAAGAAATCCTTATGCCAAACATAAGTCTAGAGTTGCATAGGTAACTCACCAAATTCTTTAGAAGTTTTATCAATGAAATCTCTGCTTATGTATCCACTGTTGTTGTATAGGATAAGGTGCATCAACAACAAATAATGGTGGAACTTGGAGTCTTTCATCTCTCCCTTCTTAGCATCAAAAATCTGCATGTGCATACTATCAATAATGAAGGCCACATAATCTGTATGTGCATAATGTCAATAATGAAGGCCACATAATCATTCTCCTTATGGTGGAAAGGGTCTTGTATATCATATGCCATCAAAAAAAGAGAACCATACACACAATCTTCTACACCATCACTTCCCAATACTTTGTGCAACCCATATACTGTATTTTAAAATAATTCTTGAACCTACTCAAAGGTAGAAAGTCTCCCACCTTTTTTGCAATTAATCCTTCCTTTTCTACCCTGTAAGAAATATGTGGTAGCATAACATTTTTCACAAAATAAGTTTTATTTCTCTCAAACTTTCCCTGCAAATCTACGATGTCAATAGGTACATCCATTTTCCCCATTAATCCAAAGGCCTCAAGAAAAGAAGTTCTATCCAATGTACATAATACACTCCCATTATGCCTATGGAAAGTCTTGGTTACTAGATTGTAGGAGTTTATTAGGGCCTTTAACAAATCAACATCAATGAATACTTTTGGAAATATCAATTTTTCCATAATTCTGTTCCAAGGGTTACACACTGGTACATTCTCTATTCTATTCTAATAAAAGTACATGAAAAGATCCTAGCTAGTCACTCTAGGGCACTCAGCATCTCAGAAAAAAACATAAGGGTCTTTGAAAACATGGTCATTTGCAAAAATTGCATTTGACGACCCTGGAAGGAGTTTTAGCCAGTCTTTTGCATGCTTGTTTGATTTTATGACCCTTGTCTTCTTTTATATCTTAGCAGCAGATTTTTTCCTTTTTGCTTCTAGTGTGACTTCTACAATGTCAATACCCTCATCTTCAACTTCCACCTCTTCTTCATGTATCTCTTCAATTTCTTTGTTAGCCATGTTCTCTTCAAACTGTATTTTGTATTCTTTCGCAATAGCACAAAACACACAGAACTCTATAACTTTCAAATTTTAGAATGGAACAGAAAACAAGCTTCTGCATAGTCACAAAATACGCTGACATTCAATCAAATCTGTGAAATTTTAATCATACATGTACCAATTTTTTTAAATAAATTTAGCATGCATGAGCTTTAAAACCATTAATACAAGTCATCATCAAGGTATATCAGCCACAAAATTTGATTCTGATGTACTTTTCACAACTTTATTTTACTTGGCTACAGTGATTTTGTCTTTCTTGCTTACTTGGCATGATACATAAGCTATTTTCTCTCAAATGACTATCTTCCATTCTTATGCTGAGTCAAACCTTCAAATTTTGTAATGCTGAAAATGCCCTTGATGGATCTCTACATTTACTCGAAGACGTTTCAGCATGCCCTAATAATAAGAACATAATGACATCTTAGCACTATTTTGAAATTCCCTTTTACGTTCTTACGATGCCCTTTACCCTATAGGATCTCAAAACTTTTCACTGCATACTTCCTTTTTTACGATTCAAAATTCTGTCATATAAGTGTTAAACCCTTCTCCTAGCCTTCTTCACCCTTTACGCTTATATGCAACCCTTCACACCGTAGGATCGGAAGCCTTTTTATTGTTACCTTCAATCTCATGATTCATTAATCCTCGTATGAGCATAAAAAGCCTTGCTAAGCTTTTCCTTTTTCCCTTTTACGCTCACACGTCCTCATACCAGCAAAAACCTTGAAATTTTCTCCTAGGTTGCTTCGCTTACTTCATTTCCCAAAACACCATAAGACTTCAAATTTTATCCTGCACTCCTATGCTCTTAACTTTACTCGTAGCATCGAATTACCTTATGGTTCTCTTTTATTAATCCTTTACGTCTTGACAAGTTACCTTTACCTTGAATGCTCAGAGAACCTTCTCAGCTGACATTCCATTCTCATGTTTACCCTTTCTTGTAAAAGCGTAAAGCCTTCTCCTTTTTCTTTCTCTATTTACCATTTTATGCTTACACACTAAAACTGAACTCATAACCATGGAGAAAGGATAAAATAAACCTTCGTTCATACACTTACCTTGCAAGCGTAAGGACATAATGACACAACTACCCTTTTTGAATACCAATGACCCATATTTGATCTTAGAATAACAAACATAACATCACCGTTGATTTTGGGCACATGCAAAATTCATACATTAAGTTATGTGCCATGTGGGTTAGGCCCATCTGAAGTGGATGTCGTGCCTTCATCTGATTCGCTACAACTAGGCCCATCTGACACTTCAACAGGTCCCACTCAATGCCTTTACTTCTAAGATAGGGCTTTATGGTTGTTCAGTAACTCAAGAACATATGCACGTAATCACATTTGAACCTTACTTTCACTCTTACAGAAACCTTTTACCCGTAGAACTGTAAAACCTTTCATGCACATTTTAAATCAAGCTTTATGCCATGTCGGGGTATTACACCTTTATGTTATCCATTGAAACATATATGTGTAGATCACAACTTAATACCTCTCTGCCCCTTCACTCAAACTGCTTACTCGTAGCCTCGTAATAAGATTTCTCAAAGCACAATAGACCTTTACAATTCTTTTCTTACAAAATGATTTGTATGATCGGGAAGCCTCTGGCCAAACCATTCCACTACTATGAAAAAAAGCGTATCCCCGTAGAACATGAAATCCTTTATGCTTCTTCATTGCACTAGGAAACATGACCATGGGAACAAAAGGAATATGGTACTTTGCTCTTACATGAAACCTTATACTGTAAGACTGTAAAGGACAAACTTTAAACCCTTTATAAATCCTTTTCAAAAAATTGATGGGGAAACTAGGGTTTTCAGATTTAGGGCATTTTCGTGGCTAAGTTAAGAGATCAACCTTGAGAAGTTAATAGAATCTGACAACACACGAAACAAGGCACAATAGGGCAACCTAAATTTTTTGAGAAATATGAGGAAAGAAAACCCTAATTTGCTTAAATCAAAAGACCTCAATGATTTTTCACTAGAATTTTAGAGGTTTTCTACACTGTGAAAAATCGGACCAAAGTGGCTTTTTCTGGGGATGATAGACTACTTGAGTCTATGAAAGAATTTAGAATCTATGGGAGAGAAAACCACATACTTGGTGCAAAAATGAAAACTTCTTCAGAGTGCATAGAGCAAAAAACAGAAACAAGAAACTAGACTGTACAGGGATATTTACAAGGATTTATAGAATATACAAAATGTTTAGACCCTAAAACTACTATTCATGGAGAAAACAAGTATTTTTTAATAAAAATACCTCTTCAAGAACTATCCATGAACTTGCAGTTCAAGAATATTGTTTGATAGATCTTTGAGTACATAAGAATCCTCACCCCAAGTAGTTTCGATCAAATAAGGGCCTAACTAGATAGGATCAAATTTGCCATGTTTTCCTTTATCCTCAATTCTGGCATTCCACATTAAGACTGGGTCTCCATCTTGAAACTTTCTACTTATTGTTCTTCTATCATAGCGTGTCTTAACTTGTAGTTGCAACTTTTTGTTCTTAAGAGATGTTTCTCTTCTGGTTTCTGTCAGTCCTACCATTTTATCCAACCTTTCTTGCATATCATCAATGATGTCCTCATGATATATTTGAATGAAATTGTAGAGTCCTATCAAGTTGTTCCGAGGAATTTTGGCTTCAATTCCATACACTATATCAAATGGAGCTATACCAATGGCTTTCTTCATAGTTACCCTGTCAGCCCATATTGCTAACTATAACTTGGAATCACATGTTTTTTTGTTATCATCCACAGTTCTCTTAATAACCTTTAATAGGCTCTTATTTGTGGATTCAACTTGTCCATTCACTTGTGGATGATAAGGAGAAGATGATGACCTTGTTGTTCCATATTTATCACAAAATTTAATAAATTCCTTAGACCTGAAGCACATTGCATTTTTTGTTACAATTTTATGAGGGCAATCAAATCTAGAGATAATATTATTTAGTAGGAAGTTATTGACAATTTTACTTGTTTCATTTCTTGTGGGAATAGCCTCTACCCACTTTTTAAAGTAGTCAGTAGCCATTAGAATCCAAGAATAGCTAGTGCTAGACTTGGGGGAAATCTCTCCTATGAAATCCATACCCCACTATTGAAAAGGTGCTTGAACCTCCACTAGCTTCAATGGAGTAAGGTTTGAGAACTTCAATTTTCTAGCAAACCTCTGTAATTTAGGCATCCTTGAAAAGGGAGGGACCACCAAAATCCAGCCCTCATCACTTTATGTGCAATGGTCTTGGCCATATAGTGTCCTCCACACACTGCAGCATACATTTCCTCTGAGACTTCTTTTTCTTTTTCTTGATCAACACACTTCAACAATACCCCTTCAAAGTTTCTCCACCATAAAATGTCTTGGACAATTATGTATCTGATGGCTTGTAATTTCATACTCCTCCTTTCATTTTCAAGAAAATGGGGAGGAGCTTCCATGTGTTGCAGGTAATATATAACATTGGTGTACCAATCACAATGATCCATGTCACATAAGCCAGGTCTGAAGTCATCAACTACCACATTTATCTTATTGGCATCTAAATTATATTCAGCCATGAGTTTAGCCAAACCTTGACCTCTTACCGACTTAGTTATCTACATTTCAATATTAAATTCTTAGATCCTATTGATCCATCTACATCTTCTGCCTGATACTTCCTATTGAGAAAATATATATTTCATTGCAGCACTAGATACAAAGGAAATGAGAGTAGCACCTACTAGGTAGCATCTAAAAGCCTTTACAGCCTTCACTAAAGCATATGCCTATTTTTCATTTATCTCATATTTCAATTCAGCAGGTTGTAGTGACTTACTAAAAAAGGCAATGGGCTACTCATATCCTTCTTCATTTTTTTGCAACAAGACTGTAGATATAGTGTGAAAGGATGCAAAAGAAAAAATATGAATAGGCTTTGAATAATCTAGAGTTCTTAGTATTGGAGCATTTTTTATTATAGTTTTAATATCTTGGAATACTTGTGAAGGCTCACCATTCCAATCTATAGTAGCTCCCTTCTTGAGCATTTTTGAGATAGGTCTACTGATTTCAGCAAAATTGGTAACAAACCTTCTAAGAAAATTAACTTGGCCAAAAAAGGATTGAATTACTTTTACATTTTTTGGCTTGGGGACTTTATCAATAGTTGCTACTCTCTCAGGATCTATTTTCACCCCATCCTTGGACACTATATGTCCTAGTAATTTACTTTTTGTCACCCCAAATGTGCATTTATTTGGGTTCAAATATACTCCATATTCTAGAACTTTGATAAAAAAATTTTCCAAATTCCTGTAGTGATCCTCAGCCTTCTTAGAATATGCTATAAGATCATCTTGGTATACAACCATAAATTTTTCAATATAATCATGAAATGCCACATCCATGGCTCTTTGGAAAGTAGCTCCTATGTTAATTAGGTCAAATGGCATCCTTACATATACATATGTTCCCCATGGGGTTGTGAAGGCTATCTTGAGTTGTTCACTTTCCTTTAATAGAACTTGACTATATCGAGAGAAACCATCCATCATTGACATTAGCTCAGAACTAGTCACTTGCTGCAACATGGCTTCCATATTGGGTAATCCATAATTGTCCTTCAAAGATGCAATGTTCAAATTCCTAAAATCCATGCATAATATTATATCTCCATTCTTCTTTCTGATAGGTACCAAATTTGAAACCTATGTAGAATACCTAATTGGTTTGATTATCCCCCCATCCCTTAGTTTCATCAACTCTTCTTGCATTTTTGGAGCCAGGGTAGGGTTTACTAGTCTTTGTTTCTGTCATAAAGGTTTTACATTGTCTTTTAATGGTATGACATGCTGGAAAAAATCTTCCCTATAAGTCTTAAGGTCATCATATGACCATGCAAAAACATGTCAATACTTCCTAGGCAAGTCAATCAATGTTTTTTTGATTTTAGCATGCAGATTTTGGCCAATATAAACCTTTTTGGGAGCTTTATTAGTACCCAGGTTTATCTCTTCTAATTCATGAAACTTAGGGTCCTCAACTCCTAGTTTTTCTCTATCCTGGTTATTAAAATTTTTTTCCAAGACCACTAACACCTTAGGGTCCTTATTGGTTTTTAATTGCATAATCTCCTGACCAAAAATGGTTTCCTTACCATCTATGGTTTCAATTAGTTCACTGCAATCCATTTCTTGACCATGGTACTTATTCTCATTTAACAAAAAATTTGTAATGTCTTTGTCATCTTCAAAGAATTGCCAATTTTCAATGTTATTAGGTATGGAAGGTCTATTTTGTACCTCAATTTGAGATATTGCTGCAAATGATATCTCCTTAGGCTTAATCTCTACATTTGCTAACAAATCAGCCATCTTATTTTGAGTCCTATCTCTCCATGAGATACCAAATGCATCAAAAGATTCTATTTGATTCCAAATTGCATTTCTATACTGCTTTAATCTCCTATTCTTGGATGCATAAGTTTCTTTTATCTATGAGATGACTAATTTAGAATCCCCTATGACATGTAATTTCTTAATTCCATGATGTGTGGAAACTTTCAATCCTAGCAACAATGCCTCATGTTCTACAATATTATTTGTGCAAGAAAATTTCGTAGTGAATGAATATCTAAAAGTATTTTTCTTAAGGGAAACAAAAACTACACCTGCCCCTGCACCCTCTTTTAAACTTTCCCCATCAAAAAACATTGTCCATAACACTGGTGAGTTAGTACAACATTCAACTTCATGCTCAATGATAGCAGGTAAATTCTCAACTTCTTGAATAATCAATTCAGCTCTAAAAGCATTGACACCAGTATCTAAGAAACAAGTGGCATCTTTGTCAATTTCTTCCCCTAAAATGTGATTAACCCTTGGCTCTCTATTTACCCTAATAGCTTTATCCCCAATGTGGAAAGTGGCATAGGTTGAATCACATTGCAGACTTTCCCCCATGGCAACACTTCATTTGTGAGAGAGCAACATTCCATAGTGTGGAGGTATATCCACTACAAGGACTCTACTTCAGGATATGCAACTAATTTGAATGGTAAAGCATTTATAATACCTATGACTGGGACTTCCCTAGCATCCATTCCTCTGCATCTACCCTGCTTGGTATCCACTATTAATCCTGAGGCTTCCATTACTTTGAAAGGCATTATGGTGTTGGAAGCTCCTGAGTGTATCATAGAATTTTTTAGGGTCTTCCCTTTTATTATTAGACTAAGGAAAAAAGGGTCAATATCTTCTATAAATGCCACTAAAGAATCATCTAAAAACATTTGGAGAATTTGGGATATGATACCACTATCCTCTACTACTAATGGGGTTTTTTGGGCAACAATTTGATCTACAACAGTATTATTGTTTCCTATCCCACCCAACCATGATAATGCCTTACTCTTATGCTCTTCAATTCTAAGAAGTTCAAAAAAGGGATCTTTTACAGTAATTTGGGACAACATAGATATCATATCAATAGGTTCAACAATAGTGGGTTTTACAAGAGTACCTAGAGTTGAAACCTTTTGGACAGAAGACTCCAGTGTTTGCTTAATGGTATCAGGTTCTGATTTCTTTGGTTGCACAACTATTTTTGTTGTTTCATTTATCTAAAACTAAACTTTATTTTTTGGTTCCCACTTCTTACCGTTGTTTTCATTGATCTTAGGAACATCTATATTGACTTTCTTACTTTCATCCTTCATCTTATGGGTGATATCTTTGATGAATACACTGGATAGCTTTCTTGCATCATTATTCATGTTCTATTCCTCAAATTGTAGTTAATATGGACTTGGGAAATGATTTATGCTATAATTATGTCAACCTCTTCTTTAGAGGGAATTTTTAAGCTTGTGTGACCTACATCAGAGGATGTAACACATACCTTATTTATATCATAACCTCCATCATCTAAAAGCATTTTTTGATGATGTAAATGATAAGAAATTATTTGACTGGTAATATCATTTTCAGGTTCCTCAGAATTAGAATCTACAAGGTCATCACACATGCTCACCATATTGCAACTTATATCATCATGGATTTTCTCTTCACTTCCTTCTTCAGGCTGCACGACTTGATCTTGGGAAAATGACTGAGCAATAGCACAATAATCAATAGAATGAGGTGATTGAAATACAATTCACCATGGTACATCATCATTCATATTCATAGTGTTCCTTTGCAGGGGATCCAGGGTACCCTTATCTTTCATATTTTGTGTCTAGTTGGGGACTGGCTTACCATCTTTCCACTAGGTGGTGTAAGGGTAATTTTGCATTCTAGATTGCCTATTGAAACTATTTTTATTCATAGGGGTTCTCTCAGCAACATTTGGCTTATTGAAATTAGTGGGATTCATCTTCTTGAGCAATTCCAAAACTTGGCCTATAGTGGGTTCTTCTGGCTTCTTTCCTATAGGAGTTTTATCACCCTCCCTTTTGTTATTATTCTTAGGGTTAAAATGCTTTGGATCATCCCTTCTACCTAGTTTACCAGATGCCTTCCTATTATTCTCTATATTTACTACAATTTTATAGGCATCCCTTGAAGTCTTGGGATCCTTATCCCTCAATTAATAAGCTATTTTCCTATCAAAAGCATTGAAATACGTTGTAAGATAGACATCCTCATTTAATCTCATAACTTGAAATAGTCTATACATACCTTTTTGGAATCTTACATTGAAATTGAATGTGGACTCATTTGGATTCTTCTTGATGTTGTTGAATTCATTTAACATGAATCTTGCATTAGTGTTGTCTCCATATTGCTCCTTGAATAATTTCTCCAAGTCACTACACGAGGTGATACTATCATTAGGAAACCTCCTAAACCAATCCCTTGCATCCTCAGTTAGTGAATGCACAAAAAATTTCATTACCATGTCTTCATGTTCAACTTCATAATCATTCAACATATCAATGAAAATTCTCAAATGTTCTTCACCAGTAACAGCATTATTCCTAGAGAACTTAACCACTTTGTCCCTTAAATCAAATGATATGGGATGTGGGGCACTAGGAATACCATCAAATGATATTTTTCTATACTTTTCTAGGTATACAGGTTTCTTCTAGAAACCAGGAAAATTTGGGTTACTCGCTATGTTAGCTTGGCTTAGAGGAGCAGCTTTGGATTGTTGAGGTTGAACAAAGGGGACTTGGGTGCTAATAGTGGATGATGAGGCATGGGCAGATTGGGATATTCCCTGAGTTGAGATTATTGGACTAGTAGCTAGTGTAGGAGTTGCAGGTGGTATGGAAAAATTGGGCCATGAAGCCAATGCAGAATTAGATTTTATGAATTGGATTTTTCTCCTAGTTTCTGAAGCTTGAGCTTCATTCTCAACCTTCTCAAGTTCTTTTGCAAGATCTTCCATTTCTTTTCTAGCCTTCTCCAGATCTAGATCTAATTTTGACATGGAAGGTTATATGGTTTTTCTTGGTATAGCTTGAGGGTCATTTATTTGGATTCCTATAGCTTTTCCTTTCCCTTTATCTGGAGCTTTTACAGTGGGCTCTATAGGGTCCACTTGAATAAGTTTATAGGCTTGGACTTGAGCAATGACTAGTTCTTGCCTTTGATTTAGGTATTTTTCTTGTTCCTAAATTTTAGCTCTTAGATTGTCTACATATCCAAATACATCAGTATGGAGAGTTGTGGTATTTTCTTCTAACTTTTTATTCTTCTCCTTTAAGGCAATCCATTTCTTCAAAACTCCTATCTCAGAATGCACTTCTTTAGGATCTGTAGAAGTAGCTTTTGAATAAATAGGATCATCTAGATCTATAAGATTGGGCTCCATGTATGGGGTTGCTTTGGGATTAAACAAATGATCAAATGAACTCCTAAATCCTAGCCTATAGTTCATATTTGCTACATGATCAGGCCTTGATGAAGAAATTCCTACCATGGACACATCTTTGTCCTAAAAGACTCTCTCATCTGGTAACAGGGTACTAAAAATGCCTCCTAAGAGTCTTGTAGTTTTAGATTCAGAACTGAGTGAAGAAGACTCTCTCCCTAATACTGGCTGATACTAGGAATTGATAGATGCACTACCTCTGGGTTTCCAGGTGGGATTTGGATCTATCCTTTTCTTATTTTGGTTCTTCCTACCACCTTGGGGTAAATCAGTATAAATTGGTACATCAAGATTGTCTCTCGTGTAAGCTCTTGTGTTCTTTCTCTTGTTAGCCATACTCACCTTTTGTTAAAATCAGCACTAGCTTCAAAACCTTGACTGAGTCGCCACCCTATTCTCAAAAAAATACACAATGAAATTTATTTTTGACTCGAAGGAAACAACACACAAATAGAAAAAAAAATATCTACCATAGGTAGACCAATCACTGATTTCGTAAGACTGCAACTCTTACTTGTTAGATAAGACACTCAGATAGGCTGGATATGTCAGTGTGTAGTTGTGGTACTTGGGCTATTCTCTCTATAAATTCTCAAGGTTTTTCACTAAAATATTTTTTTATAATCACGATCAAAACTTAGATAACCTGACACACACATACACAATAGGACCAAAGAAATTGTAATACTTCTCACTGATATGTTAGAGAACTCCCCAGTACAGTCACCATTTTGTTGGTGTTTTAAAACTACCAAAACTACTAAGAAACAAAATGCTTAATACCAAGATGACAATACTCACACAATCTAAAGACTAGCCAACTCTTAATAACAATTGTATGTGCAAAGCTTTTGGCCCCAACTTCAACAAAACCACAGGTGGTTTTCTACTCTTCTAGCTCTGCAAAACTAGGGTGGGTATACCTAGGGATGATTCAAGACTAGAAAAATTGTATGAGGATTATTTTGAGTTTCATTCTAATTCTCATCTCCAATCCTCAAATATATACACAATTCTTGATAACTTGATAAACACATCCCATACAATAGATATGGCCAAAAATGATTCTATAGATTTGTAGGTGTTCTTAGTAAAAGTGGCTAACTGAAGCTAAAATATTCCATGCAGAAAAGTACTGGTCAACTTTTAAGATCTATAGGAAATAAAAGTAAAATTGATTTAATTCTACATTTTTGACAACCATTTGTGACATATTTCTCTTTGAACTAGATCAAATTTGATCAGTGCCTAATCCATTGGGGCTCAGAGTCTACTACAATTTTCTAGATCTAATTTGTTGCCTTACAAAAAAATTCATCAACAATTCTTATTAGAACTCATGATTCAAAATCCTTTCCACTACCATAGAAATCTTATCATATTCATCAGAGCTTTTACTTAATCCATTGAATTAACAACAGTGATAAATAGATATACAGCCTAACTGGATTGCATTCAATTGCATAAACTTTTACCTATACAACATCAAGATTACCAAGTAATCAAAAGGAGATAAAGTTCAGAAATAACTGATATGGGGACAATTCATAATTTGTATTCATTTTCCTTGAAAATTGTATACAATTTATAGTAAACTCAGAATGACCTTCAGAAGAGACATAACTCATTCTATATTCATGTATTCTTAAGATCTGACATAGAAAATACACCACAAATTTTTTGCTGAAAATGATGGACCAAAAAAAGACTAAGTATGTCACTTAGAAAAATAGAATTCAAACCCCTTTCTCTAGCCCTACAATCTCACTTATATAGTGTGAGATGTACAATCTTCAGGCTAAGAGAAAATTGATAGCTGTCCTTCTACAAAATTGGGTATATTACCCCTTTACAAAAGAAACTGGACACCTTAACACAAAAAGGAACAATAAAAATAGTAGCAGATGATAGCTAGAGCATAAAATCTTTAGCTTTGTCTTTTTCTCTAACTACTCCCTATTGGTAATACTTTGATCTCTGCAATTGCTTTCGAAACAAATATTTCTCTTTTGGTGGGCCATTCCATGTCACCTGGCATCAATAATCAACCTTCCTTCTATGGTAAACCTATTCATTTCAGTTTCAACCTTGAAAAGGGTATCAACTAGTTCATTGAAAAGACATTCATCAATAGCATCTTGGAAAATAGATACCACTTGTGGCAAGTCTATAATGCGATCAAAAGAACTAGACCACTCATTAAAATCTTTTAGCTTGTCATCAGAATTAGTAACAGAAAGAATTAAAGAATAGAAACCATTTGTCAACACTTTCAATTTTCTTTGAATTATTGCCAGCTTCCCTGTGAAGATTTGCAATAAGTCTTTTACTTTATCCATACCCTCCTTCATAGTAATAAATTTATCTAGGAGATATGGCTTCTTGGCTAACAAGGGTATCAACCTGTCAAAGAATTGCATATATGGCCCCCATTGTTGAAAAATAGGCTCAAGCCATCAAACTGCATCCTTGCATACCTATTTTGTAGATTGTAGATTGATGATTGTATTTAAGCATCTTGAGATATTCTTTTTAGAATGCTTATTCTATGATTTAATACATTCATCAAGGCATTCTTCTTGGTGTTACTGTTAGATTGGGAAAATTTTGTTTCCACACTAATCACAGGCACTAACATTGTTACTCCTATATGTATTTCTTCTTGCCTTGGTGCATGTTCTGCCTCCACTGCTACCTTGAGTTGTTCTTTGAGGTATTTTATTTCTGTTTCCAAAATTTTAGTTTTTTCCTCCAAATCTTCTATTCTTTGCTTCTGTACATGGCTCATTTTGAGCTTTTCTTCATATATTCTTCTAATATCAAGGCATTCATTGCACATTGTAGCTAGCTTATCCTCAATTTCATCAACCTTTTCCTCATCCATGAGAGCAAAGTGTTTAACCAAACTTGAAATTTCTTTCCTAGTAGTGCTCTCCAATGTCCACACAATCATATTGCCCTTCACAGTCTCTTCTATATCCATCATTTTTGGCTTCTTGGTGTCAGGGGCTGTACTCCATACTACTAGGATTTATGTGTCTACTTTAAAACCTAACCTTCTTTTGAAGCCTTCACTGCTAGTGGCTTCATAACTAATGGCCTTGTCTTGTTTTCTCATTTGATCCAGCACAAAGGCCTTCTAAATATCCCAATGTGGTATTAGAATCATACCACTCCTATGTACCAATTCTCTAGCTTTTGTGGCAGTCATTGTTTCACTCTCAGGATCATAAGCCAATAATGCTTCAACCAATTCCTTATTCTTCTTTGGATCCTCTCCTAGCATGAGACTCAATGTGAGCTCATTTTGCTTGATTTTGTAAAGAAAACTTTTAAACTCTGATGATTTAATGAAATGATCATCTTCCATGAACTTTTTAGATTGAATAAGCCTATCATCCAATCTTGATGCTGTAGCTTGTAAATCAGTAGAAGCCTTCCCTGCTTCTGTAGCCCTTTGGTGAAAATGGTTTTGCCTAATATCAGTAAAATACTCACTATTTCGAGACATTACTTGTATGGCTCTGCTTGCCACCTTTTCAAGGATGTGCATTATCTTTTGTCTCTTATTTCCTTGTGGCACACAGGCTAAAGTTGATGGTTGCTCTTCTTCTAACTGAATCTCCAATTGTGTATCTGGCTCAAGGGATTCTCTATTCACAATGGCTTCCTCTCCCTTTGGCTCATGAGGCATCTGTGACATAATGTTGTCAAAATTTTCCACCATCATTCTTAAATTATTAGCGTATGGAATCTCTATATAGAAACCCCTAAAATCAGGGTTGGTCCTCTTCAAAGAATTTTCCACTCTCCTTATTTCCTCATATTTCCTTAATAACTCATTTGCCTCCCCTATTGCTACTATGTGGGCAATTAGGTCCTCTACATGGATTGTCTTTCTTGGAGGTAGAATAAAACCCCTAATGGCCTTAACCTCATTTGCAATGTAACTGTCAAGGTCATACATCCTATAGGGCCCAATAGCAAATTTGTATTGACCTAAATACTCATTAAATTCCTAAAATGCATTTTTTCCTATCTCAAAATCTCCTACTTTAAAAGTTCTACAGACGAAAGTAGGCTTATGCAAAGAGGGAGGGATCATTTCTTTATTCGCCAATATGAATTTCCAAAACAATTCAATAATAGCCAATCTAGAGGGTAAATATTTAGGTAGTAGATGAGGAGGTTGTGGGCATGCAAATACTCTCATTAAAGTACATTCTTTAAACAAAAAGATACTCCCCTAGTTATGATCTAATTTTGTTTTTTCATCTAAGAAAGAGGTCCTAAGTAGAGTCTTCAAAACATTGGGTGCCCTAAAGAAAGTATGATTTAATTGCCTCATGATAGCAGAACTGAAGAAATTAAAGAACATAAGGGAATTTGAATAAAAGAAATCCTTATGCCAAATACGAGTCTAGAGTTGCACAGGTAACTCACAAAATTCATTAGAAGTTTGATCAATGAAATCTTTGCTGATGTATCCAATGTTGTTGTATAGGATAAGGTGCATCAATAATGAATAATGGTGGAACTTGAAGTCTTTCATCTCTCCCTTCTTAGCATCACAAATCTGCATGTGCATACTATCAATAATGAAGGCCACATAATCATACTCCTTATGGTGGAAAGGGTCTTGTATATCACATGCCATCAAAAAAAGAGAACCATACACACAATCTTCTGTACCATCACTTCCCAATACTTTGTGCAACCCATACACTATATTTTTGAAATAATTCTTGAACCTACTCAAAGGTAGAAAGTCTCCCACCTTTTTTGGAATTAATCTTTCCTTTTTTACCTTGTAAGGAATATGTGGCAGCATAACATTGTTCACAAAATAAGTTTTATTTCTCTCAAAATTTCCCTAAAAATTTGCAATGTTAATAGGTACATCCATTTGCCCCATTAATGCAAAGGCCTCAACAAAAGAAGTTCTATCCAATGTACATAAAGTTCTATCCAATGTACATAATACACTCCCATTATGCCTATGGAGAGTCCTGGTTACTAGATTGTAGGAGTTTATTAGGGCCTTTAACTAATCAACATCAACGAATACTTCTGGAAATATCAATTTTGCCATATTTCTGTTCTAGGGGTTACACACTGGTACATTCTCTGTTTTGTTCTGATAAAATTACATGAAAAAATCCTAGCCAGTCACTCTAGGGCACTCAACATCTCAGAAAAAAAATAAGGATCTTTGAAAATATGGTCATTTGCAGAAATTGCATTTGACGACCCTAGAAGGAGTTTTTGCCAGTCTTCTGCATGCTTGTTCAATTTTTTGACCCTTGTCTTCTCTTCTGTCATAGTAGTAGATTTTTTCCTTTTTCCTTCTGGTGTGACTTCTACAAAATCATCACCCTCATCTTTGAATTCCACCTCTTCTTCATGTATCTCTTCAATTTCTTTGTCAGCCATGTTCTCTTCAAACTGTATTTTGTATTCTTTCGCAATAGCACAAAACACACATAACTCTATAACTTTCAAATTTTAGAATGGAACAAAAAACAAGGTTCTTCACAGTGGCAAATATGTTAACATTCAATCAAATCCTTGACATTTTAATCATACATCTACAAATTTTTAAAAATAAATTTAGCATGCATGAGCTTTAAAACCATTAATGCAAGTTGTCATCAAGGTATATCAGTCGCAAAATTTGATTTTGATGTACTTTTCATAGCTTTATTTTACTTAGCTATAGTGATTTTGTCTTTCTTTCTTACCTAGTGTGACACATCAACTATTTTCTCTCAAATGAGTGTCTTATGTTCTTATGCTGAGTCAAACCTTCAATCTTCATAATGTCGAAAATGCCCATGATGGATCTCTACGTTTACTCGAAGACATTTCAGCATGCCCTAATTGTAAGAATGTAATGACATCTTAGCACTGTTTTGAAAATCCCTTTTACATTCTTATGAAACCCTTTACCCTATAGGATCTCAAACCTTTTCACTACATACTTCCATTTTTACAATTCAAAATTCTATTGTATAGGCATAAAACCCTTATCCTAGCCTTCTTGACCTTTTACGCTTCTATGCAACCCTTCACACTATAGGATTAGAAGCCTTTTTACCATCACCTTTGATCTCATGATTCATTACTCCTCATATGTGCATAAAAACCCTTGCTAAGGTTTTCCTTTTTCCCTTTTACGCTCACACATCCTCGTACCAATAGAAACCCTAAAAATTTCTCATACACCGCTCTACTTACTTCATTTCCTAGAACACTGTAAGACTTCAAATTTTATCTTGCGCTCCTACGCTCTTAACTATATCCATAGCATCAAATTACCTTATGGCTCTCTTTTGTTAATCCTTTATGTCTTTACGGGTTACCTTTACCTCGTATGCTCAGAGAGCCTTCTCAACTGACATCCCATTCTCACATTTACCCTTTCTCGTAAAAGTGTAAAGCCTTCTCCTTTGTCTTTCTCTATTTACCATTTTATGTTTACAAACTGAAACTAAACTCATAACCATGGAGAAAGGATAAAACAACCCTTCGTTCAGATGCTTACCTTGCAAGCGTAAGGACGTAATGACACAACTAACCTTTTCAAATACTAATGACCTAGATTTGATCTTAGAAAAACAAAAAAAACATCGTCGTTGATTTCTTGCACATGCAAAATTCATACCTTAAGTTATATGCCACACGAGCTAGGCCCATCTAACGTGGATGTCATGCCTTCATCTAATTTGTTGCAACTGGGCCCATCTGACCCTTCAACAGGTCCCACTTGATGCCTTTACTGCTAAGATAAGGCTTTATGGTCGTCCGCTAAGCCAAGAATGTATGCACGCAATCACATTTGAACCTTACTTTCACTCTTATAGAAACCTTTTACTCGTAGAATCGTAAAACCTTTCATGCACCTTTTAGATCAAGCTTTATGCCATGCCAAGGTATTACACCTTTACGCTATCCATTGAAACATATATGTGTAGATCACAACTTAATACCTCTCCACCCCTTCGCTCAAACAACTTACTCGTAGCTCTGTAACAAGATTTCTCAAAGCACAATAGACCTTTTTTCTTTTTCGCTTACATAGCCATTCGTATGATCGAGAAGCCTTTGGCCAAACCATTTCACTACTACAAAATACAAAAGTGTATCCCTGAAAAACATGAAATCCTTTACACTTCTTCACTGCACTATGAAACATGATCACAAGAACAAAAGGAATAAGGTACTCTGCTCTTATGTGAAACCTTACACCGTAAGATCGTAAAGGATAAACTTTAAACCCTTTACAAATCCTTTTCAAAAAATTGATGGCGAACCTAGGGTTTTCAAATTTAGGGTATTTTCATGGCTAAGTTAAGAGACCAACCTTGAGAAGTTAATGGAATTTGACAACACAAGAACCAAGGCACAACTAGGGAAAAACTAAATTTTATGAGAAATATGAGGAAAGAAAACCCTAATTTGCTTAAATCAAAAGACCTCAATGATTTTTCACCAGAATTTCAGATTTTTTCTACACTGTGAAAAATTGCACCAAGACAACCAATAGAGCATAAAATCACAAGGGACCCACACACATTCAAAGAGCAGACATGTGTTGAAGAACCTGAGGTGTGAGCAGAAGGTCGATTCATGTAGCAGATGGAATTACAAGTTTTATGATGGTCAAATTTTTTTACAAGCATAAAACATAAGAAGTGCTAGAAGTGAGAATCTTTGTGAAAGATTACATTGATTGGCAAAGCAATAGTAGTCAATGCTAAAATGGGAGAAACTAGGAAGTGGTAGCAAGAGACAAAGAAAGCACACCAAAAGAAAAACATTATATATAAAAAGCTTCATGCTAAGAGAAGAAGCTATTGTTTGAATGGAAGATCATGCATGCAAGTTATAATCGCAGTATATAAACTCCACATTGAAAGGGAATGAAGATGAAGAAGAAGCTATATCATACGGGAGGAAGTAGTGGAGTTTAGCGATGAATAGAGTAGAAATAGTTTAAAACCATTATCCCACATTGGGGAGGGGAGGGCTTTCATAACAATTTAAATAGAAAACTACTCAATACACAAGTGACTTCAAGAGAGAGGCTTTTGGAAGCCTAACCCATGTGAGGGACCCCATGGATGATGTCAGCCAGAGGAAATAAATGCATAATTTTGAACGAATTGACAAGTATAATGATATGGAAAAATTGCATGAGATCTTACCACATGTCCATATCCGAGGGTTGGCGCAAGCCCATAATAATAAGATACACATTGTTTAAGAAATGTGGTTAACTAGAATTCTCCCAGGAGTGGTGAGGTGGCATTCCAAAATAGGCTCAGGTGGGAAGCACTCAGATTGTGACACATGTCATGATCTGATGGATGACGTAATCTTGCATTTCCAAGATGTGCACTAGATAAATATTGTGGGCATGCGGGCAAGTGCCACATCATGGGAGGTCCCTGCACATAATGAAATTTCAGTGACTGGGCAGTGACTACATGATGACAGAGTAACTAGGCAGCCCATTAGGGAATGCCATGTGGCAACCCAAGTGGCACCCAGTTGGCCTAGGGAGGAAAAGGAATTCTAAAATCAAAAATATCCTTGCATGTTCATGTCCATTGTGAAATTTTGATTTGAAATGTCAAATTTCTATATTTCAAATTATAGGATATTTTAAATATTTCATTTTCATTCTTTTATTTGTGCAAAGCCATGACAGAGTTTCGATCTTTAGAAGGCCATAACAAGAGAAATTTTTAACCCAAATGAGTGCTCCAATATACCACCAGAACCAAAACAAGACAAACTTTCTGAATATGTGGTTAGTTTTTGCATAGGTGTTGCCTAGTACATGCTACAAGAGTTTTTGTCTTTTAGAATGGTTTGTGTATTCTAAGGGGTGTTCTGATTATCCAGTTGTTGAATTTGGTAACAAAACATTTAAAACATGCTAAGAAGGTTTTATATGCACTATGTTTTGACACTATGATGTTTTGGCTTCAATTTGATTAAAATATGGCTTCAAAATCAGTTATGATGTTGAATCAGATGTCTCAGCTATTTCTTTCTTTTTGAAATCAAATGATGAGGATTTAATTTTGGTAGTTGAGGAGAGAGATTAGAGAGAGTCTTTCCATGGCAAAGAGAGGGAATTTCATGTGGAGAGATGTCAATTGAAAATTCAATCCAAGAATTTCCCTCTTCATATATATTCTTGCTTTTCCTCTTAAAAAGGTTGTTGGTTGGTTTTCATTTTTTAGTTCTAGGAGCTCTACTCAAGCTGTGAAAACTACACACCTAGCATTTCTCTGTTATTGAACAATAATTATTATTTTATGTAGATAGTTCTTGTCTGTTAGGTGATTTGTGAGTCATTTTTGTACATCTTTCATGTATTTGGTTTCAAGGAAAACAAATGAAGAGTAGCAAAGGGATTTAAATTTAGTTTGAATGATGTCTCCTGTTTATGGATCTGTAGTATTTTCTAGTTTGTGATCAAAGAACATAAATTGGGTTGCATTTCATTTAGAAATGTATGTGATTGAAATATCTTGCTAGTGGAACAAATAGCCATGTAATTGCCTGATGTTTGTCATAGGGTTTGTAGATTTCATGAAAGGATTATCTGAGTATGAGATTCATTCTATAGTAGATGTTTGTTCACAAGGTGAAAGATAGATTTGGGATCTTGATGTAGGAATTATGTCAAAGATTTCCAGAAGGTTTATGGTTGTAATTCATTTAATTGCCTAATAGATAAGGCACTGATCAAAGATAGGATCATTATGTTTTGTTGCTCATGCCTGGGTCTTGCTATTCTCAACATATCAAATCAATTTTCCCTTTTATGTTGAAAGCTATTCAAAGTTTAACCCACACTTAGCTTGCCATTTTCATGAGTTATGTCCTTAGTTATTTCATCCTTGTGATTTCTTGGTTAAGTATAGAAGAATTAGGGGTTTTATTTATTATTCTAGATTTTGATTATGCTCATTGCACTGGTCACATAACTGGATCCTAAGAGGTTCACCCACCTAGGTTTTGCAGAGCCTAAAGTGTAGAAGGAGTGTAGCCTTATAGTTGGCTCAGGTTCTTGGTAAATTGTGTCCATTATTGGAGGTAGCTGCCCATAGATGCAACATTTATTTGCATACCTGGTTATTCAAACTCTATTAAATTAGGAGCCAATAGGTGCAAACAAGTTATAGTAGTCGAGGAGGCATTGAAAGCTCAAGTGGCCTGGATCTTCAAAAAAGCCAATGAGCAGGAGAGGAGTACTGCTAAAATAGGCCATAAACAACATAAAATGCAAAGTAATAACTATTGTAATGTAAAAAGTAGCAAAAAATAGAGATATATAAGTGGTAAACAATAATATATTAATCTAGCTTCTTACATACATCAGACCTAAAATATCTTCTAACAATGTACAAATTGAATGTGCACATAACATATTTATGCATGTAATACCAAAATCTAGAAATTTATATCTAGAGTATTCTATATCCTAAAATGTTATACATCTAATCTGGACTATACAATGAAGGGCTCTAGGAAGCCTCTTCTTTGGATTATTCTAGACAGTCTTAACCCTTAACATCCCCCCCTTAACACTGGCTACAAAAAATAACAAAAGAGAGGGTAAGAGGGGAACATTATATGACTATCCCCCCTTAATGTTCACCTCAATCATATCAAGCATACTTTGTAGCTTGACAAATTTAGCCTCAATCATACTCTTAGTAAATATACCTATTGTTTGATCTTCACTTGGACAAAATTGAAGATTAAAAATATTTTCTTGAACAAGATCCCTAATATTGTGAACATGAATTTCAATGTTCTTTTTTGTGTCATGAAAAACAAGATTGCTTACAACTTGTAGAGCACTTTGATTATCACAATACAAAGTAATAGCTAAACTTTGTTAAAAGCCAAACTCACATAAAAGATGTCAAAGCCAAACTACTTCTTTTCCCACTTCTGTTATTGCTCTATATTTTTCTTCAAATGAAGATAATGATGTAGTGGCTTGTTGTTTGCTGCTCCATGTGATTGGATTTGAACCAAGTTGAAAAATATAGCCTCTAGTAGATTTTCTATCATCAATATGAACACACCAGTCTAAATCTATAAAGCCAAGGAAAGAAATTGGGGACTTATAATTGTAATGTATGCCATAATACATTGTTCAATGAATATATCAAGATATTCTCTTGGCACCCATCTAATGACTTTCTTTAGGTTCCTACAAAAATTGAGATACCAGATTGATTACAAAACAAATGTCTAGTCTAGAATGAGTTAGATAAACCAAGCTACCAACAAGTTGTGTATATAGAGTAGGATCTAATTTTTTGGAGGTGTATTCCTTAGCAATCTTGACTCCAGATTGGAAAGGAGTAGGGGTTAGCTTGCAATCAAGCATATTAAATTTCTCTAAAAGATCCAAAACATATTTTTTTTGAGAGATGAATAACCCATTAGGAAGCCTAGTAATTTGCAAGCCAAGAAAATAAGTTAGCTCATGCAAATTAGTGATATAGAATGCCCCTTTGATAGTCAATTTGAAATGATTGATTAAACTAATATTTGTTCTAGCAATGATTAAATCATCTACAATAACTCAACAATGATGATGTCATCTTTCACCTTCTTCACATAAAGATTTGTATTTGATTTACATTTTATAAACCCATGAAGTTGAAAATACCTATCAATCTTCTCATTTCATGCTCTTTTTGCTTGTCTAAGTCCATAGAGTGACTTCTTTAATCTACAAACATGATTAGGATGTTTCTAATCTATAAAACCTAGAGGTTGATCCATATAGATTTCTCCAGATAAATCTCCATTTCAAAAAGCATTTTTTACATGTCCATTGATGAAAATGCCACCCAAGACATGCAACCAAAAATAAAATAACTCTAATTGTATTCATTTTAATGATAGGAGAAAATGTTTCTTCATAATCAACACCCTCTTTTTGATTAAATCCTTTAGCAACCAATCTAACCTTGAATTTCTACATATTACCATTTGATCTAAATTTTGTTTTGTAAACCACTTGCAACCAATAAAATTCTTACTTTGGGGTTGAGGTACAAATTCCCAATTTTTATTTTCCATTAATGCATTATATTCTTCTTTCATGGCTTTCTCTAATTCTTTCTTCCCTCAAGCTTCCTCATAGGATTTTGGATCATTTTTTTGTAATGCTTTGGCCATCAGGGCACAACTATCCCTTCCTTAGATTTTTGAGCCTTGCGTATAGATTTCTTCAACACTTCTTATCTTTTGTCTAAGTGGAGAAACATATTCTTCATTATCACTACCTATAGATAAAAGTTGATCAAAAGCATTAATAGTTTCATTTGTATTAGCAATGCATACATCATCCTCATGAATACAGTCTTCACCTTTTTCTAGACTAAGAGAAGCAATTATTTTTGTAAGTTTTGAATGCTCATAAAACTTTACATCTCTACTAACAAATACCTTATTTGTTATCAAATCATATAACTTGTAAGCCTTTGATTCTTCACTATAACGCATAAACAAATACTTGTAACTCTTTGCTTCTAACTTTTTCCTCTTTTCATCAAAGATATCTGCCTAAGCAACACAAATACTTTAAAATAACTAATGTGGGGTTTTCTACCAGTCCAAGCTTCTTTAGGAGTGATATTTGCAAGGGATTTGGTTAGTACTCTATTCAAAATATATGTAGCACAAGAAAAAACCAAACCCCAAAATTTGTTATGTAAACTTCTAAAATGCAACATATAATTAGCCATTTCTAGAAGAGTTATATTCATTCTTTTAGCCACCCCATTTTGTTGAGGAGTATATGGTACTATTACTTGCAATTTAATTCCACAATTCTCACAAAATGACTTAAATGCATAGTTACAATACTTACCCCCATTATCTATTCTTGAGTATTTAATTTTTTTCCCACATTGATTCTAAACTAAAGCCTTAAATTTTTGGAAAACTTCAAGTATGTCATTCTTTCTTTCAATGAAATAAACCCATACTCTCCTACTATAATCATCAATAAAAGTGAGGAGATACCCAACACCTGAATGGATGATTAGCTATCCATGTTTTACCTGAGTCAAAAGGATCTCGATGATGTTTCCCTAGCACACATCCTTCACAAACTCCTTCAAGTGGTGAGATTTTTTTTAACCCTCTAACCATATCCATTATAACCATATCTTGCAATTCCATAATTGATATGTTCAAATTAGCTTGAGAAATATAACCACGATAATGTTTAAATTCTTCATTAGCAAATCCCACAAACTTAAAAAGATTTTCTTCATGATCAACTCTACCAATGAAAATTATATTGGTTGGCTCTTTTCTATCTCTAAAAATGACTTGATTAGTAGTAATAAAAAAATCATATCTAGCTTGAACTATTTTCTATACTAAAACTAGATTCACCCCTAATCCTTCAACCAATAAAACATTTTTCAAAGATCCATTTCTTACATTAATAGTTCCTATACCTATAACGGATAGTTTCATTTTATTTCCAATAGCAATCTCTTGATCTAAATTCTTTCCTTCATAAAAATTAGTAAGAAAAGATCTATCTCTAGTCATGTAAAATGATTCACTTGAATCTAAAATCCATTCTTTAATAGAATGTGAAGCAAAGTACCCACCAACACCCCCCCCCCCCCCCCACCACCACCACTGACATTAGATTTTATTTTAGGTGTAGTAGTTACCTCCTTCCTTGTTTTATCTTCTCCTCTTCGGGAGATGGCTACAAAGTTGTATCTATCCTTCTTGCCATCATTAGACTTTCCTTGCTTGGGATTGTTTTGCTACCTTTTGTTGTCCTTTTTCAAACAAATTTCTCCATGTGATTTCACCACCACAATACCTACAAATAATGATTTTTCTTCCATCTTGTTTCTCTACACCATCATTTCTAAAAAATTCTTAGAACTCTCATTATTCTAAAATTTATTATATCCTCTCCAATTCTTCTTTCCATATTAATAACAAACTTACTTCTAGCTATACATGAATGATTTTTCTTAATATACTCTTCTTTAATAAGTTGGGCTTCTTCATCTATAATAGACTTACAAATTTAGTAAAAAGTTTATTGTGGAGTATTAGGATTTAGCTAAATAAACCTTTTCCTTGATTACTTAAATACCTTGTATGGCTAGGGGAGCTTACTTTCAACCATTGCAATCAACTATAAAAATTTCTTTGCACATTCAACACATATTTTCTTCAGTTGAGCATTTAAAAAAGAATTTTCATTGAAATAATCAGTCAATTTTAAAAAATAGGATGGATCCAAGTTCACCAATTTTTCCTCTATAGTAAATAGGCTAACAATATTAGCATCTTTATAATAATTTTCTAAAGTATCCCACAACACTATGGGATCATCAATATCAACAAACCTTCTATTGAGATTGGGGCTTAAAGCTTTACCAATAATACCTCTAGCTTGTTCCAACTTGCATTTCCAATTCTCTTTTTCTTTATTAGTTTGAGGTTCTCCAATCTCCTTATTCACTATCCTCCATAAGGCCTTCTCTCTCAAAGAATTCTTGGGTGCAATTTTACAATCTATAAAACCACTTCCATCAATTATAGGAAAAACTTCATTTGAAGAGCCCATGTTAGGAAAAAAATCAGCGTTACAAACAAGCTGCTTCTAGCAATGTATTTTCTCAACCAAATCTCTCTAGAGATATTTATAGTTGAATTTCTAATTGAACCTCTAAATGAATCTCTAGTTGAATCATAGAAAAATCTATTTGTAGCTAAGCCTAAGATCTGATAGCATGTTAAAATAGGCCATAAACAACATAAAAACAAAAGTAATAACTGTTGTAATGTAGAAAGTACGGAAAATTAGAGATGCCTAACTAATAAACAACAATATATTAGTCTAGCTTGCTTAAATACATTAGACCTTCAAATGTCTTCTAAAAATGACCAACTTGTATGTGGACATCACATATTTATATAGATAATACCAGAATCTAGAAACTCATTTTGTAGAGTATTCTATATCCCAGAATGTTCTACATCTAATCTCAGTTGTACAATGGAAGGCTCCAAGAAGCCTCTTCTAGAAAATCTTAACCATTAACAGATATGATCATTATGCTCCTAGGAGTAGATTATTGGTTTGATGGTAATGTTCATAATGAAAGGGTGGTATTTGACTTATTCAAGCCTATAATACAAATTTTGGGCCATCCTATTTCTACATATGGTGTGGCTATGAGGATGATTGCTGAAAATCTCTATTTGGAAGTGATGAATTCTCTGGATCTAATATATACAAACTTTGTTGGAGGGGGTCTTCTAAGTGTTTTCTTTCTTGAAATTGAGGGAAAGAAGGAAAAGATGAAGATAGCTTGGTCACTTGTCAAATTTGGGGTTGCAAAAGAACATAATTTTCAAGTAATTTTGAAACATTTTTCCAAGAAAAGGATGATCTTTTCCTCGCTAAAGTCTCTGCTAGGGTGATTTCAGTTGGCAATGGGATTAGATACCTAGTTCCTTAATTTTACAGGTTTGGTCTATTGTGATGATATGTAATGGAGTGTTTTTTATGTTGTTCTTAGATTGGTTTTGATAATTGAGTGTCAACACACTTAAGAAAATTCAAAGGTTAATGCCCATTATAATATAGATGTTCAGCTATAGTATGTACAGAGCCAAAAATTCAATAGGTGCTGAGTTATTCAAGTGTTGAGTGATAATAGATGCCGAGCAAATATATGTGCCAAACAAGATAGAGTTACTATAGGTGTCGAGTAAGATGGAGTTACTATAGGAGATAAGCAAGACAAAATTCCTAAATGTGTTGAGCATCAGCAAATAGTAAGTATCCATTAGCATAGAATCAACATAAGTTTTTGTGCCTTCACAAACTCAGATGTAAACCATTTTTGAGTAGACTCAAGATGAATATCAAAGGATCTAAAAGATAAGATCGAATCTATTATATTCCCTATGCAATCAACATGAAATCAATGAAAAAATAGAAAGAGCATGCAACCAATCAAAAAATTGGAAAGATTCATATCTAACCCTAAGTCTTGAAAAATTTATAAGGAGGTCGCAACCCCATAATTTAGTGTTGAAAAAAGGGAATGCATGACATAATTCTTGAAAAGTTTTGAATGAAGTTTAAAGGGGTGTAAAGACATAGAAGAAGAGAAATATTGCAGAATTAGGTTATCAAAATTGAATATTAGTATTTCAAACAAGAGTCATATCAAATCAAGAAGGATCATATCAGTTTAGACAAAACACGGATCTAGAATCAAAAATTAAAGATTGTAAGTTATCAGGTCAAGACATTCTACTATACTTTCTAACCATTATATTAGAATAATGAAAATCCTATGATGATAGGTTGGTTTAGTAGCCATATTGTAAATCCTTAATAGGGTTGTAAATCCTTTAGCATGGTGATATTCCAAGTGAATGTTTGTAAATCCTTTAAACAGGTCACTTTTAACAGAGTATAAAGCCTTTAATAGAGTAGGCCTCTCATAGGGCAGACCATTGTAACCTTAACCAATTGTATATTTCTCTAGTGATAAGGTGTGGGTCTCATCCCTACCCTAGTTTTACCTTCTCATTTTGGAGGGTTTCTAGGTGATCAAATCTTGTGTTTTCTATTTTCATGCATGTCTTTGCTTTCATGTTTATTAGACATGTTAGATGCATTTCATTAATTTCAACTAAAAGTTTTAGAGGGTAAAATATTGTTATTTCTTATTCACCCCCCACCCCCCCCGCCCCCCGCTTAGAAGTAAATCTTCCTACTTGTAAATTCTTACAATTGGTTTTAGAGCTGAGTTCTCACAAGGAGAAGCCTTATAGCTTGGAGAAAAAGATCTAGAAATGGAAATCTACATACTTGGAAGATCATAGACAACCAAGAGATGAGATACATCTCATTCTACATTCTTTGGAAGAAGCCGAGGAACAATTGACGAAATCCCTAATGAGAAGAAGAGAGATTATCATAGTTGAGAATAATACAGAATACAAAGAGATTGACACCTCAAAAGTTTTTGCAAATGGAGATTCCAAGGAGATTGATGTAGCAACAATAGATCTAATGGATAAGAATAGAGCTCAAGTAGAAGAGATCAAAACTCTCAAGATTGAACAAGAATCTCAAGCCATGATGCTTTGTGAAGTGATTGAATAGAAGAAAAGAGCTATTGAAAATAAGTCTATGATAGAAGATGACAAGAGAAATCCTACCCAAAGATTGGAGGAAAAGTCAATTGAACTTGTAAGAATTTCCAACATGTAGCTAGACACCCCAAGCCAAATGATGAATGCACATCATGAGCTAAATCTCAAAGACATTGAGATCTCCACACTATAGATGCAAAATGAACAACTACAAAATGACTTAAGAAGAGAAAAGGAAATTTTAGAAACCTTCAACAAACCGAATGAAGCCATCAATTACTTTGAATAGCTTATAAAATCACCAAGATCTAATAATAACACTTTAGGATTAGGATACACTAGCACTAAAAAAGAAGAGTCATCCAAGGCTGTAGAAGAAAGAAGTGAGAAAGGTAAGAATGCTTAACCCACTTGTCATTTTTGTGGTAAAAAGGGACATACCTCTAATGTGTACAAGAGCAAGAATGCTAATCAACTTAAAAAACCTAAGAACATGGGTCACCATCAAAAGTGCAACAAGCAAGGACATCAACCACATGACTGCAAGACTAGAACCATTAGAAAACCAAGATTTGAATGTCACTACTTCAATTGCAAGAAGTATGGACATAGAGCCTTTGAGTGCAGATCAAAGCCTATGTGGACACCAAATCAACCAAAAAAGACCAAGATTCATGGACATCACTATCATTGGGACTACAATACTAGGCAAAGTTATCACTACTATCAAGAGTATGGACACATCCCTAAAAATTACATAAGAACACATTTCAATGGAAACTATAGTAGATGGTTGAGCCAAACTACATACTTTAGTTGTTTGAAGACTAGTCATGTCAACAAGAATTTCCCAACAAGGTCAAAGGCACCCAACTCAAAGTTCAACAAAGGAAAAGGGAAGGTAGATGTTGAACACATCACAAGAGAAATGAATAAAACATGGAAGACAAAATACGGAGGCAACACATCCAATGAAGGGATCACTTCACCCAAAAGGTCAATTGTTCACACTTCATCTAACTAAGCAAAAGAAGTTACATGGAGCTAATATACAAAGCTTTATCATACATCAGTTCCAAGACAAGTAAGTATTGAAAAGGAGAGATCAACATGAATAGAGATGCAAAGTTAAAATTTCAAGTTTTTACAAGTGTTACCAAGTTGCCTTTAAAACCTGAGCAAAAGCATAGTATATGCTGAGTTGTCTGCCAAAATTAGTAGAATTCAAGTGGTTAGTTACAATCAAGTTAGTAGTAAATACCAAGTGAAGAAAAATTCTAGTTGAAGCTGAGTAAGTGAAACTTTAGTGTATGCCAAGTGTTGGAAAGACAATGGAAGTTGAGTTAAGAAAAATTACTTAAGGAGCCCAGTGGATAGTTGTAAATGCACTAAGAATTAAATGCTATGAAACAAGGGTATATGATCTCATTTTGAATCATTTTTCAACATCACAAGAAAAGAGAAAAAGAAAAGAAGAGCGTAGAAAAATTTCCAAGAAGAGTTTGAAGCATTTGAGTAGATTATAACAAATATTTAGAATAATTTGAACAATTCAAGGTATTTATACTTGTGCTAAGCTATGTAGTTTCAAAATTTCTTTGTTTTTAAACCCTAGTTAGAAGAAATGGCCTCTAGCTCTAGAAAGCCTCAAGATCAAGAGTCATTTTAATTCTAGCTTTTATCATATGAAATTTAGCAACCCAATATTTGACCCATCCCTAAAGTTGTTTATAAGAATGACCCTACCAAAGCCCTATCCTTAATTCCTCCTAAGGTTGTAATGGTACAGGATGTTAGGAGATGCTATAATTATAAGATAGGTGCTATTGGAGACATGGAAATCAAGGAGGCATACAATAAATTATGTGAAAATAGAGTCTTAAAAAGAAGAGTTTAAAATTGTTGAGAAGAAGGGTTTAACCCATGCCTTAGAGTTTCCTATTGTGTTAAGAACCAAATGGATTAGAATTGTGTTGAGTAGGATTCATGATGGTAGTTCATGGTTAGAAGATGGGCTAGTTAAAATATCAAAAAGGATATTCATAGGATAATAGGGTATCCAACCCTAGATCTGCCTAAAACCCTTAGGAGTGACTCGAAAGAAGCTATTGAGAAGAATACTAGAGCCAAGTGGAACAAGAGAGACATGATGATTGATACCATTAAGGATCCTCTTGTTGATTGTTCTGTTAGATTTATTTACCATAAATTCTATCAATCTAGTAGACTTAATAGTGTTCCTTGTATTGCAGTGGATGTTGGTTATAAACTTGCTAAAAGGGATCATACTTATGATCTAGCAGAATTGCAATTACAATAGATCAATGAAAATTTGGGAGCTATAAGAAGAACAAAGGGAGCTCAGTGTTAGTTTGGAGAAATTTTAATATGTATATTATTTTATGTACTAAATGAATTTCCTTATTTTGGAAAGGTTATCTAGAAGACAAATAGGTCCATAGTAGCCAAGGTGAATGAATACATTGAACAAATGGGTGAAAATTTTGAGACACTCATGACCAGCTACTTTGAAGATTTCAAGAAATCAATGAAACAAGGACTTAGGACTCTAGTCTCACTTGTGGAGCATCACATAAATGACATTTTTTTTTTCTTTTTGATGTTGACTACACCTACATCCAAGTAGCCATACCAAGGGTAATATGGCTTAGACCACTTGGTTATGAGATAAATACTGATGAAGCATCTATGAAAATAATAGCTCTACTTGTACAAGAACAAGAAAAAAGTGCCAAACTCTTTGGCACATATGGTGTTGTCAAGCCCAAAGTGGATATGGAATTAAAGACTGCTTCAACACTAAAGAAAAAGGAAAAATTAGTGAAGAAGCTTAAGGAAAAAATTGGTGAAGGCTTTAGAGGCAGAAGAAGGAGAAGAAGTGTAAGGAAACTTGGCAACAAAGAATATAACCATTTCCACATAACCCATAATAGATCTAAAATAAACACGGAATTAAAAATCCACATGCAAGAGAATAGACAACATACCCACAAAATTGTGACACAAGATATACCCTGGGAAACCCTCATTGAGGGAAAAACCCAGCCTCCAAAAGCATCCATCACCATGTATTATTCAGCAAAAATACCATTGCCATACAACCATGAAAGCGTTCATGGCCATAGCCACAACTGAGCAAACTATGTGAACAAGCATGAATCCACACATCCCATGCCATGCTTTCAACCTTCACAAATGCTCCCTTGGCTAACCTGTCAAGCCTTGTCCCGCTTGACTCTTTCCTTTTGTCTTCTCCTTGTAACTCTTTCTCTCTCTCTTGTCTACAACAACTACCCTTATGGATTCTTATATAGTAGCAAGTCCCACAAAACC
This sequence comes from Cupressus sempervirens, assembly GCA_028749045.1. Taxonomy (NCBI): domain Eukaryota; kingdom Viridiplantae; phylum Streptophyta; class Pinopsida; order Cupressales; family Cupressaceae; genus Cupressus; species Cupressus sempervirens. The sequence goes on from CM053790.1 coordinate 560,160,349, forward strand.
ACTAAGTGGTATTACATAAACCATGTGCTAAAACCATGTGCTACCTAATCCATTGACCCCCCATTTAATATTGGGCATTTAATTCTTTTCTCCAATATTAAATAATTACATAAAATATTATCACAATGTTACAATACAACTCATCAAGAATATTCCATGGGAATCTTTACATGTTTCACATCCATCTAGGTACAACATTACATAATAAAAAATAATAATAATAAAATAACAATATTATGCAATGTGTGCAACACCCATTATCTCAACAATCTCCCACTTGTTGTATACATTGCATAGGGTCAATCCGTAGCCACATAAATGAACAAGGGAACAATCCCTCCCAGCACATCCACCATCATGGATCAAAAAACACCAAGTGCTCCATCTTGGTACCCACAAAAAAATCAAAGTATCCAGCATCTCGAACATGAATGATCTCACCTCCTATTATGCCACTCCCACTGGACATACATAGAAGCCATCCCAAGAGAAAACCACCCAACCTGTCGCATTAGAAGATCATAAAATCCTATACCAACTGAAATTCCAAGCACAAATAACCTGATCCAAAGGTAATCACATGTATCCGTAGTTGTCAAAATATCCATAGCTGAAATAGCACCCATAGAAAAGTGCCAAACCCATCAAACTATCCATACCTCAAAGGTATAACAAGTGAATCTCATATCATCAACATATCCAATCTATAAGCTGCAATCACAAGCCTCAAGAGTAATACCTGCCACATATATACCAAGAAGCTCCCACTGCAAAAGATAATGTCAAATCTATAACCAATTCACTCAACACATCTCAAAGAAGTGAATCCATGTAGTATCAAGGACATCCACAATACATAATCCAATATCCTGCAAGAATAACTCTCATAACAAGTCTCCAATGCTCTCCCAAGTTCACCACAACCAACAGAGGAAAGAGATAAAGGAATAACCATGTCATCTCTCACATGACATACATGAGCACAAACCAGTGATCACAATCTCCAACTAATCTCAAATCCAATGTAGGCAAAATTGAACATCCAGAAAGATAACCAAGACCAGAGAAACCATGCAAATCATAACATGTATCATGTCCTTCTACACACACCTCTAGATGTAAACTGTGCAAGTATGATCTCCTCCATAAAAAACCCCAACAAGAAGCCTCAACAACACCCAAACCATACCATATAACTAATCATGGATGTAAGCCTCTCACAAGAAGATCAAACTCAATAAACCATTCCTAAACCAAGGAATAACCATTCCTAATCCAAGGAAAATGCCCAATATAAAACCATCTCCCAAACTCAACCAGCATAACAACATATGCAAATGGAGATAACCAATGCTAAACCATCTCTCAAATGAACCCTCCAAAACTAACTCATGTACCATAGCTCAAGATCCATATCCATGAAAGACAAGCATAAATATAATGCAACTGAGAGAAACAATGGGCTATACCTCTCAAGTAGCAAATCGCCGAGTAGACCAAGAGTGGGGAATGAGAATGCTCATCAAGATACCCAAGTCTCCAACCAAGACTTATCTAAGAATAATCTCCTCTCAAGTCCATATCAGGTGACTGCCCCTCAAACTTCCTGCTAAAACCATTAGCCATCCCAACAAATACTTCTCTAATCCAAGAGAAATCAGCGTCACCACCGTCTCCAAGTATCCATGAGCACCTGTAACCAATCAATTCATGCCAACTCCAAATGAAACATAGCAATATCATGAAGTATCCAACTTATGATTAGTGTACTCAATACCAAGAAACTAAACCAAGATCAATGTCAAAGTTCCAGCCATGGCCTCAAGAACATAAACATGACAACATGATCTTACCATCTCAACTAAAGAGATAACATGCTCCATATGAACATACCATAACATGTCACAACTCTAAAAGTGTATCAAGAGTATACCATGACATAATAATGAAACCATCCTCACACCAAGGATAACATGCCAAATAAAAGCATAAACCACACCTTTGCCAAGAACCCTATGAGTCCTCAAGATGCAACCATCTCTACATACCAGGAAGAACCATCTTCACATACCATGAAGATAATCAAGAACTCCATGAGTCCTCAAGATCTAACCATCTTCATACACCATGAAGATAACAAGTGCACCATGCAAATTCCAAAGACGCTTCTACAGCAATAGGATCTAAGACAAACCTCCAACATCTGCAAACACTCAATAAATATATCAATGCCAACAACTCCCACTCAACTATGGTACCAAGGCATCATAAAATCCATCTTCTATATGAAGATCCAAACCAAACCAAGAACTAATCCTGCACTGTCACCCTATCACTATCACAAGCTCCCACTAAACTGTGTATCCAAGCTATCCATGACATAATGATGAAAAACCATCTTCTAACCATGAGAATCAACCAAGGTATCAAACCATAAAAGAACTCAAAGTGCACATCATGAGCTCCTCAAAAGAAACCAAAATAACCATGATCCTCAACCAAGAAGATATACCAACATAACCAAATCAGAAAATCCAAGCTAATGAACATCAAAGATGTACCTGTATATCCAATCATGTCATGCCAAAATCCATGGCACCATGAACTGAGCATCTGTCTCTCAAAGTGTCCAACCTATCAGCATAGTCAACCAAAATCCTCCACCATGACTGTCCCTGGTAACAACATCTCATCCCTTCTACATGAAGAAAATAATAAATCATGTGACTTAGGGCATAGACAACCCAAAACCAAGCCACCAATCTGAATATGCATCAATAATGAAAGGTCAATGGGAAAAGATAACCCATAACTAAGCCATAAATGCAACCTGTAAGTATAGACCACTTACAACACTGCATAACTTGTAGATCCAACAAGTCATCATGCATATCCAAACCAAACATTGATAACAATATTATCATGAGACCAATCTGAAATATGAACTGAGTATACAATGACATCAAATCTTAAATCTTCAATGCCATAAACTCACAATGTTACCATAGTCAAAATATATTAATAAACTATTTAGATCAATATATCACCAAATAAATCATGTCAAACCTGTACCAAATCTAAACCAATGTGTAGAGCTCTCCAAGAGCTTTTCGTTGACTACTTGAAGTCCAAAATCTGACTCCGTATGCCCAAGTTATGCCCCAATCCGTGCTCAAAATAAACAACATCTGACTTTAGGGCTTTGAAAATATGATAAAATTTTAAAATCACAGAACCAAACCTACACCATCTTGTAGTGCTCTGAATTAGCTTTCCAACGCCTATAAGAACTCTGAAATCTGATATTCTGAAAGAAAGTTATGGCCATTTTACTAAGACAGTCTTTTTAACATTTTCAGTATGATTTTTCATTTTTAATTTTAATTTTAATTTTTTTCTTTCAGTGACGAAAATTCTGACAGGATTAAATTTGACAGCCATCATGCGCTGAAACCAAAAAAACTCTTTCATTTCCTCTGAACATGGCCAAACTAGGACATATTATATATCAAAATTTATGGAAACGTTGACCCGGATCCAATGGTGAGGTCTATTTTTACCCAAGATGTCATTTCTGCAAGCTACCCCCCAAAACCCTCATTTAAATGAAACATCCAAAAAAAAACTTTTTGTCCAACAATTTCACATGCCCAAATCTTTTAACATCCCATCATAACAGCAAACCCAAAACCCTCAGATCTGCAATAATTATTCATATATCTTGTCATTTCTTATATCCTCTCATGCATTCCCATGGATTCAATCTAGGGTTACAATAATAAAACCATAGCTCTGATACCACTTGAAAGGAAACTTGGCAACAAAGAATATAACCGTTTCCACATAACCCATAATAGATCTAAAATAAACACGAAATTAAAAATCCACATGCAAGAGAATAGACAACATACCCACAAAATTATGACACAAGATATACCCTGGGAAACCCTCATTAAGGGAAAACCCAGCCTCCAAAAGCATCCATCACCATGTATTATTCAGCAAAAATACCATTGCCATACAACCATGGAAGCTTTCATGGCCATAGCCACAACCGAGCAAACTATGTGAACAAGCATGAATCCACACATCCCATGCCATGCTTTCAACCTTCACAAATGCTCCCTTGGCTAACCTGTCAAGCCTTGTCCCGCTTGACTCTTGCATTTTGTCTTCTCCTTGTCACTCTTTCTCTCTCTCTTGTCTACAACAACTACCCTTATGGATTCTTATATAGTAGCAAGTCCCACAAAACCACTAAGTGGTATTACATAAACCATGTGCTAAAACCATGTGCTACCTAACCCACTGACCCCCCATTTAATATTAGGCACTTAATTCTTTTCCCCAATATTAAATAATTACATAAAATATTATCACAATGTTACAATACAACTCATCAAGAATATTCCATGGGAATCTTTACATGTTGCATGTCCATCTAGGTACAACATTACATAATAAAAAATAAAAAAATAAAATAACAATATTATGCAATGTGTGCAACACCCATTATCTCAACAAGAAGAAGAAGAAGAAGAAGAAGAAGAGGAATAAGGGCAAGGACCCCTAGTACTAACCCAAGGCATGGATGAAGATGTTGAAGAAGAATAAGGTGTCGAGGAAGAAGAGGAAGCACCTAAGGTAGAGCCTAAGAAGAGGAAAGCATAGAAACAACTTGTTGCTTAGCCTAAAGGAAAAAAGAAAACTAAGCTAAGCCTAGCAAAACCTACCACTAGAGAAAATACAAGGGCTACAACAAAGCTATCCAAAGAATAAGAAAAGAAGAAAGCCATAGAACAGGTTGAACTAGTAGAGAAATAGAGGAGAAAATATGTGGCACGTCTAGAGTTAGATGAAAATGGACAATTCAGAGTGGTAAGTCACATCACTAAGTCTGATCTAGAGAATATATGTGACAATATAAGAGATAATGTAGACTTGTCTAGATTGAAAATTATTGACTTTAATAAGTTAAGTAGAGAACAAAAAACACAATGGAAGAATCAGTATAGACTATGATGGCAAAGTTCAAGAAAACTCCACTAGAACTTAATAATACTATGCCTAAGAAGTTATATTCCATTATAGAAAATAAATGACATTATTGCGTAAACATGGAAAAATAAATAAGAGAGTCAATATTGGCTCATGTGATGCCTAAACTCATAAAAGGTCAAATAAGTAAGGCAAGTAAGAAACATGGGAGACAATTTGTACCCAAATATAGAGCATTTAGTATTTTGAAAAATAAAATTGATGATGTTGTGAAGAAGTCCACTCTCATGTGGAAACTAATTTATGAGCTCATGATAGTTAAGGAACAAGAATAGAGTGTGCAAGAAACTCAAATGCAAGACACTAGAGTGTGCAAGACACTCAAATGCCACCTCCTAGTCCTCTAGATGAAACACCCACACCTATAGAAATAGTAATTGTAAAGGATGTTCTTGACACATCTGGTTAGAACATCAACCCACTAACTGTAGAGGATCTTAGAAAGATCCTTCACCAAACTACTTTGCAATCATAATTATGTACCAATCTAGTATTGGTGAGTGTGGAGCAACTACAAGAGGTAGTAGCTAAGATAACAAAGGATAAGGTGACTCCACAAGAACCACCTTCACAAACTCTGATAGCCACAATTGGACAACCACAAGAGCAAACAACATAGGATGCATTAGCTAGGGTTGACACCAGATTCATAGTGACTTCAACTATTGAGGAGAAAGCAAAGGAGAAAATAGGACAGAAAGATATCTCTGTCATCACAACACAAGTACAAGGTGCACCTCCTTACAACACTATAATTGATCAAGGAAGAGAGCCCTAAGGAATAGGAGCAAGATGCAATTAAAACATTGATAAATTTGGCTACTATAGGGACTCCCACTGGAACAACACAATAGCCGAGTATTGATGTAGTACCTCTACAAATATTAGCACCAAGCTCAAGCTCTACCAAGGTAGCAATGGTAATTCACTATTTAGACCCTGCACTTGATGAGGAGATAGCCATTCCAAGATATGGCTATAAAACTATGAGTATTTATTAGATTAATGAAGTGTAAGAGGCACTAGAAAAGAAGAAGAAACAAGAGATACTCAACAATGAGTATAGGGAAAGGCAAGCTCTAATTGAAATCAAAGACATCTTTCTTGATGCATTCAACTTGCAAGCACCTGATGAGACAAAGTCCATAATGGACCAATTATCCAACATAGTGGACTAGGTACAAAATGAAGATCTAGACACTAATGCCAAATTGATTGAATGGTTTGAAAAGAAATTCCAAATGAAGGTAAACAAGAAAATATCTAGTGAGATAGCACTTTCTTAGGTGGAGCTGGCTAAAAAGGTTGTAAAGGTGAAAGTAGTACTTGAGAATATATTCTTACTATACTCCAAATTGTGTGATTCCTCATACTTCACACAAGAAAACGGCTAGAGGATATTGAACTTGGAGAGGAACCTTAAAGTATCTAGCATGCAGATACCTAAGGATCTAGCTCAAAGTGAGAAGCATTTTTCTATAATGCTTCACACACAAAAGGAATTAGCTGTACTCACAATAGATGAGGCAAACATCAAGGCCAAGCTAATACAAATCCAGTCTACCATAACCCCTCACATGGAAGTTTTGCACAAAGAAATGGCCTATGCAGAGAATGTCTTGAAGAAAGATCCTAATATTTTTACATTGGAAGGCCTAGTACACCTTGTAGTAGAGACACCCATCTAGCTTAAGGCACTAGAAATTGGATTAGACAATTGGGATGTTTCTCTAAAGATCATTATGGAGGTAAACAAATCTTTTTTGGCTTAGTATTCAATTCATTCCTAGATCCCTTTGACATAAATGTCAAAAAGGGGGAGATAATACATTTTGAGGGAGATAATAATTTAAGACACCCAAAGGGGGAGACACTTGAAAAAGGGGGAGATATAATAAATTGGGGGGGAAGATAATAAAATTTTGAGTTTTGAGGAGATAAGGATATAAAGCCAAAAGGATATAAAAACTACAAGGGAAGATTTGTGAAAGGGAGAGAAAAAGACAAAGAAGATAGAAAAAGGGAAGACAAGGGAAGTAATGACAAGAAAGAGATAAAAAGTATCAAAATAATCAGCATGAGATAAATCAAACACAATTATTTTTGGATATAGAAATGGCACATTAGCTCAAGGGAAGTTACAAGCTTTTGAGGTATATAGTCTTCTACAAAATTTTGAACAAGTTTTTGAAGTTTTGTACATATGCCGAACAAGATGAATTATATACTCATAGAGATCAAATTCATAGTGCTTAGTTAAGTGTTTTTGACACTCATGTCAAAGGGGGAGATTGTTGGTCTCAGATTGGTTTTGACAATTGAGTGTCAACACAGTTAGAAAATTCTAAGGTTGATGTCGAGTATAATATAGATGTTGAGCTACTATATGTATCAAGCCATAAATTCAATAGGTGCTAAGTTATTCAAGTGTCAAGAAAGTTTCAAGTGTTGAGTGATAATAAATGCCGAGCCAATATATGTGCTAGGCAAGATAGAGTTACTATAGGTGTCAAGCAAGAAAAAGTTACTATAGGAGCTGAGCAAGACAAAATTCTTATATGTGTCGAGCATCAACAAACAATAAGTGTCGAGTAACATAGAATTAGCATAAGTGTTTGTGCCTTCACAAACTCATATGTAAGCCATTTTTGAGCTAACTCAAGATGAATCTCAAAGGATATAAAAGATAAGATTGAATCTATTATATTCCCTATGCAATCAACATCCAACCAATCAAAAAATTGGAAAGAGCATGCAACCAATCAAAAAATTGGATAGATTTGAGCAAGAAAGGTGGATGAATCTCAATCATAGATTCATACCTAACCCTCAATCTTGAAACCTTGATAAGGAGGTCAAAGTCCCATAATTCAGTGTTGAAAAAAGGGAATGCATGAGAGAATTCTTGCAAAGTTTTGAAGGAAGTTTAAAGGGATGTGAAGACTTAGAAGAAGAGCAGTATTGTAGAATCAGGTTATAAAAATAGAATATCAACATTTCAAACAAGATTCATATTAGATCAAGAAGGATCAGATCAGTTTGGATAGAAAAATGATGTGGAATCAGAAATTGAAGATTGTAAGTTATCAAGTCAAGACATTCTACTCTACTTTCTAACCATTGTATTAGAAGAATGAAAATCCTATGATGGTCAGTTAGTTTAGTAGCCATATTGTAAATCCTTAACAAGGTTATAAATCCTTTAGTAGGGTGACATTCTAAGTGAATGTTTGTAAATTCTTTAGATAGGTCATTTTTAACAAGTTGTAAAGCATTCAACAAGGCATGCCTTTCACATGACAAACCATTGATAATGGTCAGACTTTGTAACCTTAACTAGTTACATATTGTTGTAGTGATAAGTTATGGGTGTCATCCCCACCCTAGTTTTACCTTCTCATTTTGGAAGGTTTCTGGGTGATCAAATCTTGTGTTATCTATTTTCATGCATGTCTTTACTTTCATGTTTATTAGAGATGTTAGATGCATGTCATTAATTTTAGTTAAAAGTTTTAGAGGGTAAAATATTGTTACTTCTGATTCACACATCCCCCCCCCCCCCCCCCGCCAACCTTCAAAAGTAATATCCTAGGAATGATACTTCAATTTTATAATAGATAGAAGAAAAGAGATAGGAAATCTAACACTACCATTTGAATAGCATATACAAGTTATCAATACATCACTTTTGATCATATTTTATCATTAAAGTATCTTCAAAAATTAAACCATAAAACTATTGGGGATATGTAATGGAGTGTTAGCTCCTTGAGATTATGTATTTTCTTTCTTATGATATTACTATACAAGTGATTAATGTGGAATGAAATGATGGAATTTGAGTTAGAAAACTATGGCTTCAAACTAGATCCTGCAAGTTCGAATACATTCTTAAGTAGACATTTGTGAGCACTAGGTGTGTGAAGGGTCCATGAAAAACATGTAGAAAAAAAATGGTTATGATGAAAATTTTTGATGACATGTTTACCAAGAGCATATACAAGTTCTTCAAGGTTACTTGGCATTAATAAATTTTCATGTTTGCTATCACCATTGCTCTTCCTCCATATCCTGCATAAATAATAAATGTTGCCTCCAACATTGCAACCATACAATAAATGGGAATATCACATCCCCGAGCCATAACCTAGTTAAATTGATCTAGTTTTTGATTAGTTGGGTTGATAAAAAATTTCTATAGAACCATCATTATATTAGGTACACTAAAACAAACAATTAGTTGTTCTCAGCTAGCAGGACCAAATATAGTTTTCCAAGCTAATAAAATTGCATATGCAGATGCATCACTTGAATATCAGGCATGAAGAATATTCCCCATATTATAATAAATGGTTGGATATAAAGTCTCCATACAATAGCCCAATAATGGAAACCAAGGATGTAACCATGCATGTATTGGAAAAGTTAATGTCATTGTTAATGGCCATTATATTTCCCTTACATACATACATATTGCCCATTAACTCTACATTATTTTTGTGCAGGATCTTGAGCTAAGTCATTTGGCATGGGTTGAGTTAGTTTTATTTTTAAATTATTTGGATTCTAGAATATGTATGTAGCTGGATTAATTTTTCTATTGTACTAAGATGTAATAAGCACCTTAAAAAAGATCTCTCTCTATATACACACATACATATATGCATATGTATGTATGTATGTATATGAATATATTTATGTAGATGTATGTATGTATATATGAATGTATGTATATATATATATATATATATATGTATGTATATATATATATATATATGTATGTATATATATATATATATATATATATATATGTATGTATATATATATATATATATATATATATATATATATATGTATGTATGTATGTATATATCATGTGGAGACCTAAGATTTTGTTGCCGTGACCTTATGATCACTACATTTAATTGTGGTGCCCTTATGATCTTGGTATCTCATTCATTTTATTGTACCCAATATGATGATAGTTCTATACAATTTTATTGTCATGCGCTTGTGATATCTACATCCAAAGTATCTGCTACTACTATTAATTTGGGCATCACTATATGATCTAGAATGTTATGAAATACATAAGTCAGTAGTAATTTCTCCGTTGTCTCCATAAAATGTAGCATAGGTTAAAGGTCCCTTGGTGTAAGGAAATTAGTGAGAAAGAATATAACCATTTTCACATAACCCATAATAGATCTGAAAAAAATATACAATTAAAACCCACATTCAAGAGAATAGAAAACATACCCCCAAAAATTATGACACAAGATATATCCTTGGAAACCCTCATTGAGGGGAATAACCCAACCTCCAAAACCATCCATCACCATGTATTATTCAACAAAAACACAATTTCAATAAAACTATGGAAGCATTCAAATCCATAGCCACAACCAAGAAATCAATGTGAACAAGCATGAGTCCACACATCCCATGCCATGCTTTGAACCTTCCCATATGCTCCCTTGGCTATCTTGTCAAGCCTTGTCCAGCTCAAATCTTTCCTTTTTTTCCTTCTATATTGTTATTTTCTCAGATCAACAATTACCCTTGTGGTTTCTTATATAGTAGTAAGTCCCAAAAAACCACCAAAGGGTTTTTACATAAACAATATGCTAAAACCATGTGCTACCTAAGCCATTGACCCCACATTTGATATTGGAAATTTAATTATTTTCCCCAATATTAAATAATTACATTAAATATTATCACAATGTTACAATACAACTCATCAAGTATATCCCATGAGAATCTTTATATGTTTCACATCCATCTAGGTGTAACATTACATAATAAAATATAATAATACAATATAACAATACTATGCAATGTGTGTAACACCCATTATCTCAACACTTGACTCCCTAAGAGTTGCAACAACTATTCTCACTGCTTGAATGGCTTGTTTCTTTCTAAAAATATATTCTATGATTTTTTTTGTAAGATTTGTTGTGAACTCTACCCCTTTTTCCTAGTTTGCATTATTTTTATGGAGGATCTTGAGGTAAGTTATCACTTGGCACCTTAAAAAATATCTCTATATATACATACATACATGTATGTATGTATGATTTTGTGTATGTATATGTCTATATGTATGTATGTATCATGTGGAGATATAGGATTTTGTTACTGTACCCTTGTGATCATTGCATTTTATTGGCGTGCCCTTGTAATCTCTATATATGTATGTATGTAAATATTTATATAAATAGAGAGATCTTGGGACAATAGAAAAACAATAAAAATCACTCAATAGGTAGCATGGCCATAGATGTGATTGCAATGCCTATTGGTAAGTAGATTCCTCTTTTCTCTCTCTTAGTTTTCATGTGTTTATTTCACTTGAACTATTATTTCTTAAGGGGCATTTTCTAATATTGGATTCATTTTATGTAGGAGGTGATGAGGAAATTTTTGGATGTACCCATTTGATGAATTACACATGAGTAATGATGATGTTCAAATGTAAGGACAATAGGTGGAGCAATGAAGATTTTCAAATGCATGCATTTTTGTTTAAGGTCTTTAATTAGGCAATGAATATATGTAATCAGCTTGTATTTTATTAGCTTTTCCTTCTATCCATGTATTTGAATGCAAGATGCACTCTCAATTCAAAGTGGTAGAATATTATTGTGGATGATATGGAAAAATGACATGCATGAGAAGATCAAAAAATAATGTCACTTTTGCAGGTAGGAAACCTTTTTTGTACTTTAAACATGGATCATTTGTTAAAGATTTTAGATGTTAATAGGGAATTCATATGTTAGCAAGAGGGGTGGGGGGAAGGGGGCAGAGCTTCCACCTTCATGTGGTTGGCCCTAATTAGTAGAGAATGTAAAACTATTCTCGAAACGAAGTGAAACTTAATGTCAACCTATTTTGTAATTGTAATAGAAAAGAAATGCAATGTGTGATGTTGGAGAGAGTTGTTTTCTAAAAAATCTATTTCTAAAATTAAACTTTGGTTATGAACATTATTAGGATATTGCAATGCTCTTACACTTACAAGAATTATCTAGTCTCTCCAAAAAAATTTAAAAAATAGGAAAACTAGTTATAGGGGTAAGAGAATTGTAGTGTCTTGATAATGTTCACAACTAAAGTTGAATTTTAGAAATAGATTTATTAGGAAAGTGCACTCTCCAACATCACACATTCTATTTTTTTTTCCTACCATGTAGTCATTGCAACTTTTATGACTAGCCGTTAGTTCCACAACATTGCCACCACTTATCCATCACTATTGTGATAGATAGGTATGATGACTAATTGTCAAATCCACAACATTCTTGTCACTTGGATGTTGCGCATGTGATGCAACCTTTGACAGTATATTACCACATGTGGATTCAATTTACAATAGTTTAAGGAATCATAATAGTGATGAGAGACCTTTTTTCCACAACTTCCAATGGAAAAAGTCTGATGCCTATCAAATAGGAGCCAATTTCTATCAGAGTCACTTGGGTGATAGGTTCCCATTACTATTATGACATCCTACCATCATAAATCAGGTCCAAATATAGTAGTTTCTATATTTGGGTGAGAATCTCCATTTGTATTTATTCATGGCATTTTCCATCATCTTCTTATCCATAGTAGGCATTACACTAGTTAATGTATCCTTCCTTAGTTGTCTCTCTATTTTCAAACTATATTTCCATTTCTACTCAACTCGATCATATAGACTCTTAGGTAATGAGTCAACAATCTCTAGTGTAGTAGACTCGAATGTAAACATCATAGCATAAATGGATTCTTACACTTTATTCTAATCAACTTTCCCTAAATTATCAAAATTTATGTTTGTAAAATAGATAAATCTGTATTTGGCTATACATTATCACACAAATTGTCTATATCCAAGGATGGATTATGAATGACCACCTTAAATTGAATTAAGTCATCAAACTGAATCCTCTCCTCATCTAAATTGACTAGTTGTGTATACTTCCTCCTTAATCTATTGTATGTCTTCTTTGTAGGATGGCTCAACTTTGCTATTGCAATAGCTCTTTTTCCCTTAGGTTGTTCAACTTCCTTTGTTTATGTTGTGGTTTCCATTGTGCTAGACCTATTTATAGGTACTGTTATATCCTATTGTGCATATTTCACAACTTTCTTTGGTTTTTCCACTTCTAGCTCCTTTGGCTTACTTTAGTTGCTTCCTTGGCTTCTTCTCCCTTGACACCTTCTGCATATTTTCCTTGATCTTCTCCAAGGCCTTATGCTAGAGCAAGTGGAGCTAGACATTGTGCATCTTCTTTGTCTCCCCCTTCACCAAATCTCTCCTTTATTTTCTTTACCAATTTATTCTTTTTTGTACCCACTAAAGTTGTCTACAAGGTCATAGTGATCCTAGATTTAGTTTCCTCATAATTCCCAAATAAGGTGGAACTCTTATCAATGTCTTATGTTAGTAAAGTTGTGATGGCTGTAGATGCCACATCTACATTGATCTCATATGGAAAGGGCTTTAATCATTTGACCCTAGGTATGGCTTCTTGCACATATGTGTAATCTACATCCACTAGGAAACAAACATCATTGTACTTCTTATTCATCAAACTTATGTATCTTGGCTGGATGTAATATCTTTGAAATTTCTTAATATCTTCTTCAACCTAATTGGTAGGTATTCTTAACTAATAAATTTTTTTGATATGCTCAACTACGCCATTTTTCTCTTGCCTTCAATTTTTATGATTCTTTATCAAATTAATTGTGTAATTTGTTGGAAAATATTTTGATTTAATCTTTTCACCATTTGATCATAGGTTTTAATTTTATTTTTTCTCTTTGTTTCATCCATTTAAAAATGTTTCCATCATAGTGAATCATGTCTTGTTAGCTTTGTGGATGCATATTTCACCATTTAGTTTTATTTCGTCTTGTCATTTTCAAAATATTTGTTAATCTTTTCACCATTTGATCATAGCTTTTGATTTTATTTTTCCTCTTTGCTTCATATCCATCTAGAAAATTTCCCATCATAGGGAAGCCTATCTTGTTAGCTTTGTGCATGCATATTTCACCTTTTAGTCTTCTTTTGTGTTGTCATTTTAAAAATATTTGTGAATCTCAATAGTCCAATCCAACAATTATTTTGCATTTTGTCCTTCAATATAGTTTGGTGGATCAAAATGCGGTTTGGAATTTACTTTTTAAATTCCTTCAATGATCTCTTTTTTCCTAGATCAAGTCCAAGATTATTTATCCCTCCACCTATTAGATAACTCATAGGGGGGTAAATTAATTCTATATAGTTATCCTACCAGCCTTGAAAACACTTTAGTACCAATTAAAACTTCATACACTTTCATGTCAATTACTCAATAACCACATCCAACATCCCAAATCATACTTGTAAACTTTTTGTGTCAAACCATTGTCTTATTGTTTATTACTGTACTAAGTATTAGGGTAATCACTTAGCTTGTATACCAAGTTGTAGTATTAACTAAACAAGATGAAAATAAAATTGTAACACAATAAGAATTACACATTTGACACAAATATTTAACATGGAAACCCTATAAAGGAAAAAAAAACACCTGGGAACTAGAAACCCAAATAATTTCACAGTTCAAAAGTTAAGTTTTCTCTATTAAGAGACAACATTGTTAAAGGTTACATGCAAAGTAATAGTGAGACTTGGTTAGAGGATTCCAACCAAAGATCATTTATACCTTATCACTCATTGAAATTTCTAAAGAGTGGCCTTCTCTAAATGACTTACAAACATCACTAATGGATGCTACTATATATAATTTAAAAGACTTGTTATGTTAACTTGGTTAAGAGATTTATGTTCTACAATGCTAATAAAGTAACAATGAATTGATCTATTAGACTTAGCACTACCTTGTTTGTTTAGATCTATGCCCTACTATGTCTTCTTCCTTCTAATCTCCTTCTAGTTGATTTATACACTCACACTTTAACTTTGCACTTCCTCTGCTTGATCTTTCCACGTTTTTTCTACTCAATCCACCTTTTGTCTTCCTTTAAATTTAACAACTTGATCAATAAATAGAGAAAACTTAATAAATAAATCGTGTTCATCCCCTTAAATAGAAAAATTTGTCATTCTAAATTTTCTAGTTAATCAAGATTGTGGGTCCTAGATTCATTTCATTTAGTCACTCCAAAAATAGACTTACTATTAGGATTAACCTTAAATAGAAATAATAGTTACATGCAAATATAACCAATACCAGAAAATAATAGATCACATAAAAGAGAACACAAGACACCAAGATTTAATTTGGCTCACCCAATCCTTGGGCTATGTCCACCAACAACAAGTATAGTATTATTATTATCCAATGATTACAACTTAATTACAATCTATAATCCCTTATAGCTCAATATCACCACAAGAAGTTACACATTCTATAATCCCTTATAGCTTAGTACCACAACAAGGAGCTATAATATCACCATCATATTATGAAATACCTAACCCTCATCCTTTTTATACAAGCTTTTGGTACTTACAAAATTAGGGCTATAATAATTGGTAAATAGTAGCTAATGCCTTTTACAATATAAGGGCATTTTTGGGGCACTAACCCTAAACTTCCATGGAAATAATATGGGATATAAACCTCACCGAATAGACCTCTGAGTCTGATTAGGCTCCACATCACAACAATCTCTCAATTGGAGACTGACTAGACTCCACAACAATAACCTCCCACTTAGAGACTAATCACAACAAAACCCATATCTCCCACTAGAATATCAAACCAACATGAACTTTGCTATTCATTTATTATGTTCAATCAAGAAGACCAATTGAAGTTGAAGAGGAAGTCATCTTCTCCCTTGTCAATATCTTTGTAGACATATTTGCTAGATTCTCATCTATATATATCTTGTCCAACTTTAGCTATCCATCATCCAAAACTGATCAAATGAAATAGTACCACAACTAAATGTGTTTTTTCTTTGGATGTAGAGCTCAATTCCTTGCAAGATGAATGACACTCTGACTATCTATAAAAAAATAATTATCCTTCTGAGGGTGTCCAAATTCTTCCAAAGAACTAAAGCCATATCATTTCCATGGCTACATCTATAGTGGATAAAGCATTAACCTTCTCTAATTGAGAAACCTAGCTCATGGTTGCCCCAATAATAGTAAATACATTACCTATAGTACTATTCCTAGTATAAATATCTCCTACCAAATTTGAGTCAATGTATCCCTATAAATGAGTAGTAGAGCCCCCAAAGTGTAAACACTTAGTAGATGTTCCTCTCAAGTACCTGTGAATCTATTTGACTGCATTCTAATGCTCAATTCTTGGATGACTCATATACATTTGAACAACTCCGACTGCTAGTGCAATATTTGGCCTAGTACATACCATAGCACACATCAAGCTTCCTATAGTTAAAGCATAAGGTACCTTAGACATCTTGTCCTCCTTTTCTTGTGTCTTAAGACACATCTCCTTAGTCAACTTCAAATGACTAGGTAAAAGTGTTTTGACAACTTTAGCATTCTCCATAGAGAAACATTGCAACATCTTCTCAACATAAATAGCCTAAGATAGTGTCAATTTCCTATTCTTTCTATCTCTACAAATCTTCATACCAACAATTTGTTTTGCTATCGCCAAATCCTTCATAGAAAATGCATGTGCTAAGTAGCATTTGAGTGCCTTAATATGATCCATGTTAGACCTAGCTACAAGCATATCATCAACATATAAACATAAAATAATGTGGGTATCACCATCCAACCTATTAAAATAAACACAATGGTCTAAGTGACACCTACTATATCCATGGTCATGCATAAACCTATCAAAATTTAGATACCATTGTCAAGGTGCTTGCTTCAAGCCATATAAACTTTTCTTCAATATGCACACTAAGTTCTCTTTAACTATGACCTTAGATCCATGTGGCTGACCCATTAATATCTCTTCATCAAAATCACCATAAAGAAAGGTTGTTTTAACATCAAGCTACTCCAAATGCAAATCTTCAGTAGTCAAAGTACTTAAAACAATGTGAATAGAAGTCATTTTAATAAAAAGAAAAAATATCTCATTAAAATCAATGCCCTTTTTATGTGAAAATCCTTTTACAACTAACCTAGCTTTAGATCTTTTCTTACCTCCATCCTCTTCTTCCAACTTGCAAACCCACTTATTTTATAAAGCCTTTTTACCTACAATCAACTTGCATAAATCCCATGTCTTATTTTTTAGCAAAGAGTCCATTTTTTTTTTCATTTTAGACTCCCACTGAATCTTTGTATCCACTTGCATAGCTTCATCATAACGTTCAGGTTCACCAACATCAGTAAGTAAAATAGAATACAAGGAAGGAGAAATTCTTTTCGAAGGTCTACTCATCCTTGTTGACCATCTACCATTTATTGGGGTGTGTGGTATTTTTTGTTGCAATTTTTGCACATCATGAGGAATTGTTGGAACATGAACCTTTGGAATATCATCTAGCACTACATAATCATTTTCTTTCTTCTCCAATTACCACAACAGATCTTTGTACAACACTTTCTCATTGAATATGACATCCCTACTTATAATTTTATGATTTTCAAAATCTCAAAACCTATAACCAAATTCATTAATGCCATGTCCAACAAATATACATTTCTTTCACTTATATTCCAGCTTGGTTTTATTTTTAGAATCTATATGAGAAAATGCTTCACAACCCAAGGTTTTGAGAAAATAATAACTCACCTTCTTACTAGTCCATGCTTCCTCTAGAATAACACAGCCCAAAGGAGTAGAGGGACCTCTATTAATCAAATATATAGTAGTATTGATAGCCTCCACCCACATTTTTAAGGGAAACTCTACATGCAACCTCATGCTTCTTGCATGCTCCATTATTATCTTGTTCATGTGTTCAGCCACTCCATTTTCCTGTGGAGTCCTTGGAATAGTCTAGGAATAATAAATTACCAGAGAAATAATCTTCAAATTGATGATTGCAATACACAACACCATTATTAGATATGAGACATTTTAATTTCTTTCCAGTCTCATTTTCAACCAAGCATTTCCATTTCTTAAAAGTTTGAAATATATCAAATTTTTGTCTAAGGAAATAAATTGATAGTTTTCTAGTTGCATCATCAATAAATGTAACATAATAATGAGATACACCAAGGGAAGATACTTGAGCTAGTCCCCATACATTTTTATGCATAAGCTCTAATTTCTCCCTTTTCTTTTCATTGTAGTCTTCACAAAATCACTCTCTTTTGTTTTTTATAAACACAACTTTCACATAAATCCATATTAACACATTTTAGACCTGGTAAAACATTCTTTGAATGAAGTCATTTCACACCTTTCTCACACATGTGTCCAAGTCAATTGTACCATAGTATTATATTACAATCGACAATAGCTATTTGTCCCCCCCGCTCAACTACAACAATTGTTCTTGAACATTCATCTTTCTCTAAAACAATCAAAGTAGAAGGAACAATATGACTTGTATAAAGATATAAGGTGCCTACATTCACACCTTTTGTTACTACAAGGGAACTTTTTGAAACCTTCCAATTTTTGTCATTAAAAGTAACTACACAACCTTCATCACTGAGTTGCCCTACTAAAATTAAATTCCTACTTAGCCTTAGAACATGTATTACCTCATGTAGTAGCCAATGATTCCCATTCTAGAACTTAATCTTGAATTTTCCTTTTCCAACAATTTGATAGGGTTCATTATTCCCCAAATAAACAAGCCTAAAATCCCTTTAGACATAATCAATAAAATAACCTCTATGAGGTGTAGCATGAAATGAAATAGCAGAATCTAAAACCCATGAATCATCAACACTTTCTAAAGACAGATGCAAAGCATCCTCTTTAGATTTTTTATTTACCATATTTTCCTCCTTGTCTCTATCTAGTTTATCTCCTTTATTTTTCTTTCAGGTCCAACAATGTCTCTTCGTGTGGCTTGATTTCTCATAGTACAAGCAATCCCTCAGTCCTCTAGATTGAGACATCTTTCCCTTTGACTTTCCTCTTGATTTGTCACAATTTCTAGAATTATTTCCTCTCGTAGTCATTTTGTCTCTACTTTGTGCATTCAAAGCACTTCTTGATATAGATCCACCTAAGGATTTTTGGATATAATTGTTCAATTGTGTGTTGTCTTTTGTGTCACACACATATCATATCAGTCATCAGATAGTGTCTACTGAGCTTAGAAGGTTAGCTAGAAAAAGGATATTGTCTACTAAGCTGAGAAGGTCAGCTAGAAAAAGGATAGTGTCTATCAAGCTCAGAAGGTCAGCTAGACAAATGAAAAAGTCTACCAAGCTCAAAAGGTTAGCAAGGAAAATGATAGTGTCTACCGAGTTTAGAAGGTCAGCAAAGCAAAGAAGCAATTCTTATCGAGCTCACTCAGTCATCAAAGGTAATTTAGAAGAAGTAGTTCTTACCAAGCTCACTCGGTCATCAAAGGTAATTTGGAAGAAGTAGTTCTTACTGAGCTCTCATAAAGGGATTTAGTTCTTACCGAGTAAACTTGATATCCAAAGGATTTTAAGGATATTGCAATGTTAACCGAGTCAAGAAGGTTAACTCAAGAAATTTTTGCAAGAAGTATTTATTGAGTAGGGTCAGCCAGTAAAGGATTTCATTATTTTATGAAATAATATTTATTTGTTCAAATTAGTATTTTTAGTCGACTAATGTATGGTTTATTGGTAAATGTAACATGTGAATGAGCCAACCTGACAATTTGAATGGTATAAGTAAGTGTAAGATGGAAGTGTGGAATTAACGAGATACGAGGACTGATTATTGTGGAAGTGAATTTGAAGGATGATTAGAGACCATTGAGGAGCAATAGAGCCATATTTGATCAAGAAGGATCTAATGAAGCAAAACAAGGACCTGTAATTAGCAAATTTAGTTGCATCTTGTTCAGGTTAATTCATTGTTACTTTCTAACCATTGTAGTAGTGATTCCAAATCTCTTAACAGAGTTGGTTTAACAACCATTTTGTAAATCCTCTAACAAGGTAATAGTTTAGTTGAATTGTTCTAAAGACTTCTAGCAAGGCCACTCCTAATAGGGTGATTAAATCATCTAATAGGGTCACAACTAACAATGTGTATTGTAACCTTTAACAGGGTTGGCTCCTAGCAGGGCTCACTTCAAAAGACTGAAAAATTGGTGACTAGTTACTTGGTGGTTTTTTTCATATTGGGTTTCCATGTTAAATCTAGTGTCTCTTATGTTCACTTTGTTTTCAATTACATGCATGAATGCTTGAAGTAATAATTTAATTTACCAAGTTACAATATTTTTTTACCAAGTATCAACAGTAACTAGGTCTTTAAGACATCTAAGGGAACTGTGGATTAATTTTTGTTAGTAACTGATTCACCCCCCTCTCAGTTACTCTATCTTTAATCTCAACAATTGGTATCAGAGCCATTGGTGCTTACAGAAAAAAAATTCAATGATCTAAGCTAAAGATCGGGATGTCTTACAAAAGGGAAATTCCAAGACTTGACAAAGATAACTTCTCAACATGGCAAGGATTGATGAGGCTTCATCTGGCTTCTATTGGTGATACAGGGCTAAAGTACCTTGATGAAAAATATGAAGAACCTTTTGGTATATTATCTATCAATGATATTGCAAATAAAAAGACTCACAATAACATGATGATAGATATAGCATATTCTCTGAGTTATGAAGAATTTGATGACATCAAGGATTGCAAAATTGCCTTTGAAATGTAGAACAAGTTGAAGGAGATCTATGGAGGAGATGATAATGTGAGAAGAGCCAAACAAAAAAGTTTGAGAGGGAAATTTGATCAAATGAGGATGAGAGAGGATGAAAATATTTTAAAGTATGTTGAAAGAGTTAAAGCATGTGTCGGTGCAATCAAAGCATCTAGAGGAGATATTAGTGAGGAGATAGTTATAAGTAAAGTTCTTAGAACTCTACTTCCCATTTATGCGATCAGAGTCTCTGCAATTCAAGAAAGGAGATGTGAGGCAAATCATAAAATAAATTTAGAGGCCATAGTTGGAAGATTGACTACATTTGAGCTAGACAACTATGAAAATTATGTTCTAGCTGCCAAGAACATTGAATCAGAATTTGAAGCCAAGCTTTCACTCAAAGAAAAAGGGAAAAAGATGAAGGATCCACAATAATACAGTGATAAAGAATCCAAAAAAAGTTTATATAGTGATCTTGAAGTGGTTGAAGCTCTACTAGCAAGAAAATATTCAAGAGGCAAAGGAAAATACAAAGGTAAGATTCCTCTAATTTGTTTCTCTTGTGAAGAAATTGAACATATTGCTGCTAGGTGCCCAAATAAGTAAAAAAAAGATGAGAAGAAAGGTCACAAGTACAATGGCAAGAAAGACTTCAAATCATTCAAGGATAAAGGTAAGAAAACATATTTTATGGAAAAAGATTCTAATGATTTAGATGATGAAGAAGAAGATGAAATTGTCTACATTGCTGTGAAAGATGAGTTTGATAATGATGAGGAAATGGTACTCATTTCTCATATGAGCAAAAATGATACATGGATCATAGATAGTTGTTGTTCTCATCACATGACTAGTGATAAAACTAAGTTTGAATATTTTGAAGACTATGATGGTGGCAGTGTAAGATTTGTTAACAATGAACCTTGTTGTATAAGAGGAAAAGAAAGAATCTCACTAACCAAGGAACTTGTATGTGATAATGCATATTGGGTAGAAGGACTAAAGCATAATTTTTTGAGTGTGGCACAGCTACTCAATAATGGATTCAAAGTAGAATTTATGCATGGAAAGCAAGATTGCTGGATGGCAAAGGAAAGCTGATTGGATCAGGCACTCAAACAAAAGGTAACTTATTTTATCTTGAACTTGGTGAATGTTCATGTTTCATTGCTCAAATTGAAGAAAGCTAATTATGGCATAGGAGGTTGTGTCATGTAAACTTTGACAACTTAATAAAAATTAGTAAATTTAGGAAAGTAAGAGGTATTCCTTACATAAAGAAACCTGAGGTTGGTCTATGCAAGAATTGTCAATTTGGTAAAATGGGAAAGACTAGTTTTAAGAGCAAGAACTATCAGACTAAAGAAGTTCTAGAAATTGTGCATACTGATTTGTGTGGACCTATTTGCATTGAAATTTATATAGGTGAAAAATTCTTCATTCTATTTGTTGATGATTATTCAAGAATGATGATTGTCATGTACCTAAGAGAGAAATCAAAAGCATTTGAAAATTTCAAATGGTATTTGGCCAAAGCAGAAAAGGAAATAGGAAAAAGACTGAAATGCTTAACTTCTAGTAGAGGTGGTGAATTCATTTCAAATGAGTTCAACAACTTTTTCATTGAAAGGGGAATCAAATGAAAGGTTTCAGCACTTGGAACTCTTGAACAAAATGGAATAGCAAAAAGAAAGAATAGATCTATAATGGATTGTGCAAGAACCTTAATGACTGAGAAAGGCATTGCTATCAAATACTACAAGGAAGCCATCAACACTATAGTTCATACCTTGAACCAAGTACAGCTGAAAAAAGACTCATTCAAAACACCCTATGAGTTGTGGTATGGCTACAAACCCAATGTAAGTTATCTAAAAGTATTTGGAAGATAATGTTACATTTTGAAAGAATCTAGAAAAGGTAAATTTGATGTAAAAAGTGATGAAGGAATTTTTTGGAATACTCTTGCAAAAACAAAGCATATAGATGTTTGAACTTATCTACTCACAAAGTCATAGAAAGTGCACATGTGAAAGTTGATGAGTTTGCAGAAAGAATAGAAGAAGAAAGAAAAATGGAACTTGAAGACTATAGAAGATTTTTTTACATTGAACCTAATACAATGCCAAGTATACCTATTAATCAGGAATCCTCAACTCCAAAGTCTTCATTAATCGAGTCACAAGAAGTTCAAACTGAGTCAGCATCTGTTGAGCTGCAAGAACTCGAGTTGCAAATAGAAGTTACTAAGTTAGCATCTACCAAGCCTGAGCAACTAGAATTAGAACCAAAAGTTGAGACATAGAAGGATAAAAATGCAAGTCATTCAAAAGGCAATGAGCCCATGTTAGCCAGGTATGTCAAAAAGCATCATGCACCAGATCATATCATTGGTGAAAAATCAAAAGGAACAATGACAAGAAGTAAGTTTAGAGGCACTTGTTTACTTGCTAATTTTGAACCTAGAAATTTCAAAGATGTACTAGAAAATGAAAGTTGAATTGAAGCTATGAATGAAGAGATAGAATAGATAGAGAAAAACAAAACATGGACTCTTGTACCTAGGCCCAAAGACAAGAATGTGATTGGAACAAAGTGGGTATGTAGAAACAAACTAAATGAAGATGGTAAGGTATCAAGGAATAAAACTAGACTCCTATGCAAAGAATATTCGCAAGAAGAAGATGTAGACTATGGAGAAACTTTTGCTCCTATTGCAAGATTGGAAGGCGTCAGAACCTTACTTCCATATGTTGCATTCAATGGATGAGAAGCTTATCAGATGGATATCAAGATAGCATTTCTCAATGGCATATTGGAGGAAGAGGTTTACAATGAGCAACCTAAAGGTTTTGTTGATCCAGACAGGAAGGACATGGTCTACAAATTGCGTAAAGCATTATATGGTCTGAAATAAGCCCCTAGAGCATGGTATGAAAGATTGCATAACTATCTTATTCAGAATGGTTTTCAAAGAACTAATGACATCAATAGTTTTTACATAAAGGAAGGACCAAATAATAAGATTGTTTTGGTAAAAATATTTGTAGATGATACTTTGTTCATAGGAAATGATGATCTTTGCAAAGAATTTTTAGAACAAATGAACAAGGAATTTGAAATATCAATGTTTGGTGGAATCAAATTCTTTGTTGGTCTTCAAATTTAATAGAATAAGAATGGCATCTACATCACTCAATCTAAATACATCAAGGAGATACTGAAAAAGTTTGGGATGAAAGACTGCAAACTAGTTGGGACTCCTATGTGTACTAGATTAAAACTTACCAAGAATGATCAATCAAAAGACGTGGATCAAGCAATGTATAGATCTATGATTGGAAAGTTGCAATATGTAGTGCACACAAGACCAAACATTGCCCTTGCAGTAGGAATTGTAGAAAGATTCTTGGAAAAACCAAAAGAAAATCATACGATGGCAATCAAAAAAGATCATGAGATACTTAAAAGAAACTGAAGATTATGGATTATGGTATAAAGTTGGAGGAAAATTGGATTTAAAGGTGTTCACTGATGCATATTTGGCAATAAATATTGATGATAGAAAGAGCACAAGTGGAGGAGCTTTCTTTCTTAGAAAAATGTTGGTTTCTTGGACAAGAAAAGAGAAGAATTGTACATCTTAATCTATAGCAGAGGCTGAGTATGTTGCAGCAACAGTAAATTGCTCAAACATTATGTGGTTTAAACAATTATTGCAAGGTATGAAGCAAGAAATCAAAGAACCACTTGTTATATTTTGTGATAGCACAAGTGCAATTAACATCTCCAAGAATCCAGTGATGCATTCAAAAACCAAGCATATTGCCATAAAATATCACTTTGTTAAAGAATTGGTGCAAGAAAAGGAAATAAGATTGGAATATGTGCATACAAAGGAACAAATTGCTAACATATTCACAAAACCTTTACCTAAGGATGCATTCTTGTATCTAAGAGGTAAGTTAGGGGTCATTCCCCTATCTGAAGCTCACTAAAATATAGTTTTAGTGATGCATCAACAGGAACAGAATTGAAGATCTATCAGTTGATGCAAAAAACCAATGAAGACATTGCATATGAATCAGTACATCAGGTACAATTCTATTTAGATGTTTTGAGTTGTCTTTCGCATGTGTTGTCAAAGAGGGAGAATATACTGTTGTCATATCTTTCTGAAACTTGCTTGCAAAATAATAAGTGTTGTATAAAAAGGAGAGATTATTATCAAAGAGGGAGTTTTCTATATTTGAAGAAAGAAAGTAAAGTATTCTATCGGTAAAAGACTTGTTTTCAAATTTCATTCTACTATAAAATTGTTGGATACAATTGTTCAATTGTGTGTTGTCTTTGATGTCACACAAATATCATATCAGTCATTAGATAGTGTTTACCGAGCTTAGAAGGTTAGCTAGAAAAATGATAGTGTCTACCAAGCTCAGAAGGTCAGCTAGACAAAGGATATTGTCTACTGAGCTCAGAAGGTTAGCTAGACAAATGACAAAGTCTACCAAGCTCAAAAGGTTAGCAAGACAAAGCATAGTGTCTACTGAGTTTAGAAGGTCAGTAAAGAAAATAAGAAGTTCTTACTGAGCTCACTCGGTCATCAAAGGTAATATGGAAGAAGCGGTTCTTACTGAGCTCTTATGAAGGGATTTAGTTCTTACCGAGTAAACTAGGAAGCCAAAGGATTTTAAGGATATTGCAAAGTTAACCAAATCAAGAAGGTTAACTCAGGAAATTTATGGAAGTAGTATTTACCAAGTAGGGTCGACCAATAAAGGATTTCATTGTTTTATGAAATAACGTTTATTTGTTTAGAGTAATATCTGTAGTTGACTAAAGTATGGTTTATTGGTAAATGTAACATGTGAATGAGCCAACCTGAAAATCTGAATGGTATAAGTAAGAGGTCAAGTTGCAAATTCTAAGTAAGTGTAAGATGGAAGCATGAAATTAATGAGATATGAGGATTGATTATTGTGGAAGCAAATTTGAAGGATGATCAGAGACCATTGAGGAGTAGCAGAGCCATATTTGATCAAGAAGGATCTAATGAAGAAAAATAGAGACTTGTAATTATCAAATTCAGTTGCATCTTGTTCAGGTTAATTCATTATTTCTTTCTAACCATTGTAACTGTGATTTCAAATCTCTTAATACAGTTGGTTTAACAACCACTTTGTAAATCCTCTAACAAGGTAATAGTTCAGTTGAATTGTTATTAAGACCTCTAGCAAGGTCACTCCTAATAGGGTGATTAAATCGTCTAACAGGTTCACACCTAACAGTGTGTATTGTAACCTTTAACAGGGTTGGCTCCTAATAGGACTCACTTTAGAAGAGTGAAAAATTGGTGACTAGTTACTTGGTGTTTTTTCCCATATTCGGTTTCCACATTAAATCCCGTGTCTTTTGTGTTCACTTTTTTTTTAGTTATATGCATGAATTCTTGATAATAAGTAATAATTTAATTTACCAAGTTACAACATTTGTTTATCAAGTATCAACAGTAACTAGGTCTTTAAGACATCTAAGGGATTTTGGATTAATTTTTGTTAGTAATTAATTTACCCCTCTCTCAGTTATTCTATCTTTATTCCCAACAAAGGATTTCCTATGAGTTTCCTCACTCAAAATAACACTGATCACATCATCATAATTTAGGGTACTAGATTCAGGAATAGAACTACTCATAGCCATTACCAAGCCATTCCAACTTTTAGGCAAAGAAATATTTTTTAGAGAGCCCCAATTTAGTCATCAAAATTGATACCCATAGAAGATAACTGACTAGTAATAGTATTCAATTCTTTTAAATGATCTACAATAGATCCACTTTCTAGCATTTTCTTATTAAATAAAAGCTTCATGAGAAATACCTTATTTGAAGTGGAGGGCTTTTCATACAGTCTCACTAGGTTTAGCATAAACTCTTTTGTTGTTTTCTCTTTTGTAATATTAAATGCTCCTGATGGTGCCAGACATAATTGAATGCTTTCAAGTGCCTTTCTATCCGAAAGATCACATTCATCATTTGACATAGATCCCTAAATCTTAGTTTTTCCTTCCAATGGCTTCAATAAATCCTTCTGAGAAAGAAAGTCCTCAATTTGCATCTTCCATAATTGAAAGTTTTTCCCATTAAACTTGTCAACCCTTAGCTTACCCTCATCTCCCATTGCTCCCACTCAACCTTGAGACCTTCTTGTAGAGGATCGCTAAAAAAAATGATGATGGTCTGGATAATTAAAAAAAAAATGATCGTCTGGCTCTAATACCACTTGTTAGTATTAACCTCAAACAAAAATAATAGTTACATGCACATATAACCAATACTAGAAAATAGTAGATCACATAGAAGAGAACACGAGGCACCAAGATCTAACATGGTTCACCCAATCCTTAGGCTATGTCTACCAACAACAAGTTGAATAGTATTATAGCCAGTGATTATGACTTGATTACAATCCGTAATCCCTTATATCTGAATACCACCACAAGAAGCTACTATATCACCATCATATTATGAAATCCCTAACCCTCAGCCTTTTTATGCAAGCTTTTGTCGGTTACAAAATTAGGGCTAGAATAATAGAAAATAATTGATGGGGACACAACCCAAGCATAGAATGGACACAACAAAAAAGGAAAAATTTTATTAACTGTAAAAATATGTTAGTACACTTATTGCAGAGAATTAGACTCCAAAACATGCCCTAAGGGCTTACAATAGCATAAATCTAGAGATAATTTCTTCTCCCAATACGTCTTCTCAAACTCCACTCCAAACTACCTTTTACAATGCTAGAAATGTTCTTAAATAGACCTCGGAGGGTTAAGGATTAGGAATATAATCTAGAAAGTGCTAGTTGGCATCCATTGACCAAATAGAAGGCTCTAGAAGTCACATTAGAAGTCAGCACAAAATTAGAAGAATCCAAAAACGGTAACCAAACTTTCGAGAGGCATAACTTTTGAACTTGTAGCTCCAATTAACGAACCATTTACATTTTTGGAAAGCTCTCAAAGCGCTCTATAGCCCTATGGACCAGCTTTGCTCGTCCCCCATTTTTTGGCCCTATTTGAGGTCATTTAATGCCCCTAACCTAACTTTGAAGCATTCTTAGGAGGTCTCCAAAAATCAAAAAATTGCAATAACTTTCAAACTGTGGGCCGTTTTGATCTGATTCTTTTTGTAGAATTCTCTAAAGTACAATTAAAATCATCTGACCAATTTACACCTCCTAGTTCACCAAAATGATGGCTCAATTACATACTCCTATTTTTTTGGCATTTACACGTATCCCAAGGTGTTTAAATACTCTATCCTAGAACACTGATAGTGGAACTATGAGAGTTGGAGCCTTTATTTGACCCAAATGGGTATCCAAAAATGAAAACACATGAAATAGAAACTAAGTCTAAGTACATTTGTTGGTTGACACAGGATTGCCCTTATACCTCTGGATGCTCCTACATCAATAATAGTTGATGCCTTTTATAATATAAGGGCATTTTTGGCATTAGGGTGTTTTCCCAAGACCCCACAAAGGGGCTTCCCCTTGAGCCCATCTTCAGGGTGCTGCCCTCAAACCCCCATAGAAATAATCAGGGGAAAAAATTGCACTAAATAAAATTTTGAGTCTAATTAGGCTCCACATCACAACACTTACTTCTTCCATTTTAGATTTGTTAAATCTTCACCTGTAGATCTCCATTATATTTCTATAATTGTAGATCTAATAAATAACTTTGACTTTATCCTTTAAACTTCTCAAAGATTCTTAATTTTTACCAAATGACGACCTCAGATAATATTTTTCCTTAATTATTCTTCTTTTTCATAATTAGTGAACATTACAATGTTACTCAGGGAATACATCACTCAATTAACACTGAAATTTCTTAATTAAAATTAGATTTGAACATTTCTTTATCAGGTGCTTAGTGACAACTATTATATCTTGATTAATATTATGTTCCTTCATTCACCATACAGTTCAAGCATTGCAACTTGAACATACATGATCTTCAATACTTTGCCTCCAAAATTATGCTATTAGGATCTAACTCCTTCAAGTGCACATTGAATGCCATAAAGTTATCAACTATTTTATCATCATACTTTGTTCAAATCATCTTCATCAATCAAATCCTCTTCATCAATAAAATGGTATGACACTCTATTGATCTAGCATAATGTATTACCAATTAAGTTTTGATGTCAATGACAATGTAACAACTTATATGACTCTTTTATATACATAAACAACATTATCAATTGGGGCTAATAATCTCCTCTTTGACATTAATAGAAATAGATAAACATATGAATTTACATAAAAATTCATTACACATAAGATAATCAAATATATGCATTGACAATAATACAAATCTATAACTCTCTAATGTCATTTAGGTTCTCTAAAATAAATTTAACATCAAGTTCACTTATTCTATAATAAAATCACCCCCTTTGGATGTAATTCTCTACTTACTATCATCTTTACATCTTTTGTCTATTATATTCTCTCTTATTCATATCACAATCTCTCCCCCTAAGTAGTTTGTCTCCCACTTTGACATCAATGTCAAAGGTAAATATAAGTTCCAATGTGAAACTTATAAAGACGTGCTCCTTGCATGTACTATTTATGTTAGTTTCATTACAATCACTTTTCACAAATTTAGAAAATAATCCCTAAAGAGTGAAGTCTTGCATCAAATCTAGAAAAATATATCTAATCATTCATGAATTGGTACAAAATGAATATTTTCTTAATTGATATTGGATAATGGAAGGACCCCTAACTTACCTCTTAGATACTCAAAAGAATCCTTAGGTAATGGCTTGGTAAATATGTCTACAAGGTATTCCTTTGATTTCACATATTCTAGCCTCACTTTCTTCACTTTTACTTTATCTCTCAAATATATATATATATATATATATATATATATATATATATATATATATATATATATATATATATATATATATATATATATGTATGTATGTATTTATGTGTGTATGTATGTATGTATGTATGTATGTATATATGAGGGGGTACAGGATCATGTTCAACCAAACTATACTCTTAAGCGGCAATAAAAATATATCAAATTAGGATTATGTCAACTTGATGTGCAATTTCCCACTTGTTATAAAACAAATGACAAGAAATTGAGAAAAAATAATCTATGGGAAATTGAATTTAGTTTCTAAATTACTAGGCCTTATTTGAAAAAAATAAAAACAAAAATTGATTGGTTAAAATTTTGAATTTTAATGCAATAGCACATAAATTTTAGGACAAAAATAAGAAGTAGATGTATGTTTAACCACCTTAATCAAAATCAAATGAAATATATTTAAATAATGTTTTAAATAGAAGAAGTAGACTCATGCTTGGATGTGACACATATTTTTGTGTATTTTTGTTGTACATAAATAAATAAGTATTAATTTTCTTCTTTTTTATTTTTGTAACAAAAAAATTCTTGTGCTTGAACACCTTAACTAATTCAAAACTCTACAAAATCCAAAATTTCTTTCTTTTCCATATAGTAGAAGCATAGAATGTGATGCATCTTTTAGATTTCAAAAATGTTGTACCATTTGAAATTTATATTTGTTTTTCAAGTAATGTTTCAATCAACACTTTATGTGTAACTCCATTAGAAGATAAGTAATAATTCCTTGCTAAAAATGTAATTTGACAAACCTTACATTAATGGAAACTTGTAAAAATTATTAAGAAATGCTTTTCATTTCATTAAATTGTAGTAAAAAAAAATTGTCAGCTATATGTTTGAAGTAAAAACTACACAAGAATAGGGCCAAAAACACATTTTCAAGACATTTTTAAAATTTACCATATAGGGTTGGTATCAAAAGATATAGTAGCACTTATAAAGGTATTAATTGTTTTCTTTTAGTATCAGGATGAGTGGGAAATAAGTTGGAAAATATTTTGAAATGCTTTGAGGAAATATTTAAATAGTTGACAGCAACAATGACATACTCACCCTCAACAAGATATTTTGATATGTAGCTTTTTTTATTTCCTAACTATGTAATTAGTCTTTCTCCTAAGAAGAATGTATGACCATCGTACTTTTCCTTTTATCAATATTTCTATACCAATCAACATTAATGTAGACTCTAAGTTTGGAATTGTCATCTTATTTGTACCATAATTCAAATTTTTTAGTTCCTTTTTAATATTGAAATATCCCTTTAATAGAATCCATGTGTATTTCCTTAGTGTTATAGTAAAACCTTGCAACCATTCCAATTACATGTGCAATATCAGGTCTACTATGCACAATATATCTTAACCTTTCAAAATTGGACTAATATTATTTTACATTCACTTGAATAGTAGTATCATCCTTAGATAATTTACAATGAAACACCATTGGTGTACCAACCTTATCTCATCATACCAATGTCTTCAAGATTTCCTTTATATACTTAGATTGATTGACTTGTATACAATGTTTTTATGAACTTGTAATCCAATGAAAATATGATCTCACAAAACATAGACAGTTCAAAATCATTACTAATTTGATTAGAAAATGATTTGCAAAAAAAAAATTAACACCAACTATAATATCATCCACAAATATTTTAGCAATCAATACCATGTATTAAATTTGAATTTTTGGTTATAGATTATTGTTTTCACTTGTTCTCATAAATCTAATCTTAATCATGTATGAATGCAACCTTTAATATCATGCTCTTGGTGCTTGCTTTAATCTATACAATGCTCTGTTCAATTTGCAAATCAGATGCTTTTGGTCGAACTCAAACAAAACCTTCCATTTTGTTTAATGTATAATTCCTCTTTAAGAATTCCATTTAGAAAATTGACTTAACATCCATTTGACATACCTTGATTTTTTTGAGAGTTGAATATGCCAATAGAGTTTTGACTCATTCTAATCTTGCTTTAGGTGAAAAATTCTCACCATAAAAATTTCCTTCTTAGGCAAAACCTTTACAAACCAATCTATCCTTGTTCCTTATAACCTAACCATTCTCATTCATTTGTTTCTAAAAACCCATTTTTTTCCAATAACATTCTTATCAACAATTTTTGACAATAGTTTTCATGTATTACTTTTCTCAATCTCATAAATCTCATCATTCATAGCATTAATCGAATCTTCATTTCCAAGTGCATGTTTTAAAGTTATTGGCTCAAACTCAACAATTAAACATGTATTGTCTTTCATCTTCCTTCTTTTCATGACTCCAACACTTTAATCTTCAATTATTTGTTTAGGTGAATGGTTTTTCTCACATATTTTTCTAGGACACATTATGTTATTTCATTTCCAACATTACCTTTAGTCAATTGGGGCTTAGCATCCTTCTCAGGTTGTTCTATCTTTGGCTTTGGTAATGCAAGTTGATGCTTGATACATCTATGTTATTTCAAAAGTGTTACACTTGAAACATCCTAATATACATTGACAAATTTTTTTTAGTCATTGGTTTTTTTTTTTTTCTTTCCCCCTCATTCTTATTTGCAAACTCATCGATTCTCACATTTACAATTTTAGTCATTGTGTTAGTAGCCTTGTATAAACATTTATAGTCTTTTCTCTTGAATGAATAACCAAGGAAAATACCTTCATTGACTTTAGAATTCAATTACTCATTCCTTTCATCTTTATGAATGTAACATCTACATCAAAATGTCTTGAAATGACTTACATTAGGTGTATGACCATACCATATTTCATAAGGAGTATTGTTTGTTCCTTTCTTTAGTTGAACTCAATTGAGAGTGTAAACTACACTTCTAATGGCTTCTCTCCAAAACACTTGATAAATTTCCTTTTGAATTAGCAATGTCCTTGCAAAATCCATGGTTGACATGTTCCTTCTCTCGACAATCCCATTATGTTGTACCCTGATGCTAATAACTGCATTTTAATTCCATACTCAGCACAAAAGTTAGTGAATTAAATAGACATGAGCTCACCACCTTAAACAAATATCAAGCGTTTCAGTTGTTTACCAATTTATTTTTCAACTCTATCTATGCACCACTTGAACATATCAAAATTATGTGACTTTTAACTTCATAAACATAATTTTCATCATCCTAGAATAATCATGAATAAATAGTATGAGGTATCTATCACCATAATAATTTTTTACTCTCATTGATTCACATAAATGTAGATGCACTAATTTTATATTATCGTTAGAAGTATGTGTCTTTCTTGAAAAACTTATCTTGGTCATCTTAGTGAGTCAACATTATTGGCACATAGCATTCTTAGGTTTATGCAAATTTGATAAGCCTCTAACACTTTTCTTTCTACCAACAATTATATTCTCAAAATTGATGTGACATAGTTTCCTATGCCACAATGACACATCTTCAAATTTTTCACAAACAAGAATTTATCAATTGTAGGATCAAGATAAAATAGATTAACTTTTGTTTTCTCTCTAGTACCAATCATATTTCCACCACCATCATCATAGATCTTGACTTTCATGTTCTAAAACTCAAGCTTTTAACTAATGTGAACAAAGAAATACTCAATAGATTATATTTTCATCCTTGCACCCAATATGCATCATCATATTTGATATTATCATTTGAAATCAATGAACCTCTATCTTTCAATAGAAATGGAATATGATTTGCTAGTTTAACCAATACATCTCTTGGAAAAAAGTATGGCACTCCCCTTAGGAATCATGACAAGGGCTTAACCACCTCTTATGTACTATAAGTTGATTGGTTGTATCGGGCATTGATAGATTTGTCTTTTTTTACACTGATAAGCTCACTCTAACAAGTGGTATCAGAGGTTACTCATAGGTTTAAATCCTCAGACCCTCGAGTAATGCTGAGGGGGAGATTATTGGAAAATGTCTAGCTCTCCCCTTGGGATTCATGGCAAGGGCTTAATCACCTCCTATGAAATATAAGTTGAGTGGTTCTATTAGGCATTAATAGATCAATCATTTGGTGCAATGACAACCCCACTCTGACACCACTATCATATTCCTCAAGTTTATCAAACTTACTAATGTCTATAGTTATGTGATGTGAACATCCGCTATCAATGATCCATGTGTCATTCTAAATAAAATGAGAAAAAAATGAATTCCCATCCTCATATAGTTTCCTCATGAGGATCTTCGTTAGCATCATAATACACACCTTCTACTCCTCTATCATCTTTAGTGTGTGATGGGTATGTTCCAGATCATGGTGTGCCAAAATGTGGCAATCTAAAAAATATTTAGTTCTTAAATTCCTCAAAGCATTTCAAAATATATTCCAGCTTTCTTCCTAATCATCTAGATACCAAACCAAAATATTAATACCTCTATAAGGCCTAGTATATCTTTCTATACCAACCCTACATGGTCAAATTTAAAAATGTCTTGAAAATATGTTTTTGGCCTATTCTTGTGTGTTTTTTTACTTCAAAAATGTATCTAACAACTATCTTTTCACCCAAATTTGATGAAATTAAAAGGATTTCATTAGAATGGTCTTAGCTTTCCATAAAAGCATTATTTGTTAGCTTATGAGTTTAGTAAGTAATTATTGCTTATCTTCTAATGGAGTTACATATAAAGTCCCAATTGACACATTGATTGTAAAACAACATTTTTGAAATCCAAAAGATGCATCACATTCTATGCTTCTACTTTAATGAAATTTTAAAAAAATTAAAAAATTTAGATTTTTTAATTAGTTAAGGTGGTCAAACATAAGAATTTTTTATTTTGAAAATAGTATATTAGAAAATTCATAATTAATTAATTATTTAGAAAAAAAATGCCAAAAAATATGCATCACATCTAGGCATGACTCTACTTCTTATTGTTGACATTACAATCATGTTTGTTATTAGTGACACATAGTTATTTAGATTGTGAGCATCTACAAAGCTTATTATAGTTAATAGTGTTAAAGAGGCATTTTAGTTGCTACCAAGCTCTAGAGTTGCCACTGAGTCCTTTGGATAGATTTTAGTTTGCATCGAGTAGTTACTACAAAGTTATTGATCAATAGTGTAAATTGAGTATCTCAGTGTATCTCAAGTCTAGCAATGCAAACCAAGTCATGCAGTGCTTACTAAGTTTGTAGTTGATGTGATGCTAGTATAGTGTTAATCAAGCTACTAAATGTTAACCAAGTGACTTAGTTTATACTGAGATCACAAAGAATCTAGTGTTGACTAAGCTAAGTAGTGAGAATCAAGTGATTCAGTTTATATGTTGAATTTCATAGTATTCATTGAGTCACCAATGTAGACAAGTTCAAGACTACCTAAAATTGATCAACATGGACTGATCTTCTATGTCTATTGAGTGCATGATGATGCTGAGCATTGATAGTGGATGCTGAGTATCAAAACCTCATCAAGCCAATCTTCAGAATTTGAGTTTCTACAGTTTGGTTGACTTTGTGATATTTATGTAAACTTATATTATGGTCATATTTGTAATTTTGCAATTAGATTGGTATATATGTAATGCATTGTATCATATCCAATAGATGAAATAGGAACAAATGAGTTAAGTAGAGAAGAGAAAATTGCAAAGGCTACAACAATATAAGGAGTAGAAAAGATTTATGTATCATAGAAAGGTAATTTTTACACTTAGAGGAATCTCATTCAACAAACCAAGTTGTAGATCAGAGATCAACTACTATTTCATTCTAATAGGTGGATCAACCAAATCATTTAACAAGGTAGACCTAGTAGTCTTGTGTAAATCTCTTTATGGAGTGCATAATTCATTGTATGTTTTTCAATCCTTTTCCAAGGTGGACCTAGCTATCCGTATTGCTCCTAATAGTGAAAATCATCAGAAGTGATCATTATAAGCCTTAATAGGCCAAATTTATACTATAGTAATAATGTTTATTGGTATCATCCCCACCCTTGTTTTACTCTCTATTTGGAAGCTCTCTGAGTCACCAAATTATGTATCAAATGTGTTATGAATGCTTTAATGTTTTTAGTTTCTCATGCATGCAACTAGATCAAAATTAATTGCTATTAAGGATTATGTTTTATTAGTTACTAATTCACCCCTCCCCTCTCAATATCATAGCCTATAATAATATTTTTAACAATTGGTATCAGAGCTTTGTGGTTCTCAAAGATAAGTTTAACAACTTGAGCAAAGATCAAAGGCTATCGAGGTATTCAAACTTGGCAAGGCTATTGAAAATGAGAAGCTAGATTTGGAATTAGCTATTTGACAACTCAAGAAAGCAAATGAGCAACTCTCTCAATCTTTGAAAAGAAGAAAAGATCTTACAATCTAGATGAATGATTAGCTATACATAGAAGAAAGAATTAAAGACATTCACTCAAGCAATTTAAATGAATCTAATGAAGCAATCAAAGAACTATTTGAAAAGAATAGTACTCTTCAAGAAGAAGTAAGAAAAATAAGAAGAAAGCAAGAAATTTAGTTAGTTAGATTGTATGAAGTCATGGAAGACAAAAACAAGATAAGAGAAGAGATAGAAGCATGAAATAATGAAATACATCATCTATCCTTCCAACAAAAAGACTTCATTGATTAGATCAGCAATGCAAATGATGAAAATCTTGAATCTAAGATCAAAGAATGAATAATTGTAGAATGGTCTAAACATTAAAAGGAAAACCAATGGGACAATGATGAAATCTCAAGTAGATATGAATCAATTGAATGATCAAAGCCATTATAAAAAAAAAGGAAAAGAAATAATTGGATATATAGAAGAAGGTGAATCATCCAAGCAAGAAGCTCAAACAAATCAAAAACCTACTTGTAGTCAATGTGATAAAATAGGTCATACATCAAACAAATGTTGGAGCAATGGAAAAGAAAAATTCAATGGGAAGTACTACAATTGCAATCAACATGGACATAGGGAAAATGAATGGTAAGAGAAACCTAAGTTTGAAGGAAAATGTCACAAATGTAAGAAGCATGGGCACAAGTCATTAGAATGAAAAACTAAGGTAATGAATCTAGCAGAGCAAATTGTGAAAGCTATATTTGGTTAGGACTATAAGACTTGGTGTAGATATTATTAGTATGGATAATTTGGATACATTGGAATGAATTGTGAGAAGCATCACATGAGGAAAAGAGATACTTGTAGAAGATGTTTTATTTGTACAAAACTTGGTCATCTTGCCAAGAACTATATTAGTATTGGAATAATTGAAGATGAAAAGAAGGAAAAAGATGATAAAATCAGAAAGTAAATGAGACAACAATGGGTTTGAAAACCTACTGAGAATGAAAGTCTAAGAAATGATGGTGAAGTCATTCAAGAATTGGGTGACTCCAACATTTCCACTTGATCTTTGATAGGAGAACTAGAACTAGGTTATTGGAGAAGACATCTAACATCAGTTCTAATTGATAGATCAAAAGATCCAAATCAGCATTCAAAGATGCAAAGGGATCACTAAGTAAATGATGTCATTCATTATTGAGTGAGGTTAGGTTACTATCATACCAAGCAAGGTCGGGTTGTAGACCCTATCGATCAAGGTCAAGAGTAACTAAGTTTTGTGTGGTTATCGAATCATGAAAGACTCTATCAAGCATTTCATGCAAGTGAAGTGGATGATAGTTTATAGTTTTAGAAAATGATTGTACTAAGAATTTATGGAAAATTTTGACAAAAAGGGGTGAAATGAAAGTCATTTCTCACTGTGAATTTTTGAGAGCTATATGCACAGAGTGATCTTCTAAGCAGTCAAGCAATTTGAGCAAATTGTTATTAAAAGTTTTTTTTCTCTCAAACCCTACCAAGTGAAGATGGCATCCACCAATAGAAAGTAAAAGAAAGATTCAAACATGTTGGTTCGAGGCATGGAATGGAAAGCACTAGATTTCAAGCTAAGCTCTATAGTTGAGGAAACCGTAGATCCCAGTGGAGTGCAGTTATAAATTCCACCAAAGGTAATATTAATCAATGATATTCATTCTCATTTCAAATGTGCTATTTGTGAGGCCTTGCCCTGACCCTTCGTAGCCTGAGTGTTAATTTATCTTTTTGTTACTCATGACTCGAGATGGTCGAGACATTATCAGATACTTGAACATATCATATTATTTCATGTTGTGTGATGTTGTTTTCAGATATTGATGTCCTTCATTTAATGCTTTATGTATATGTATGTGATGAATTAATTAAAATGTAGGATTAACACATTGATTTTGGAATCTTTATGATTAAGGATATAAGTAGGATGCAAGAAACCCTGATTTATGTATGTTTCAATTTATGTAAATTTCTGATACGTATATATGTACATGTGCTTTTTGGGACTACTGATGCGTGCAATGAGTGTGCAGATATTTCAGTCAAGGAAACTAACGGAGGAACATAACTGATCTCTATGTGCTAATTTTGGAAACCTTGTTGTTCGTAATTGAAGTATTGTATTGTGAGATGTATGTATGTATCTCTTTGTGTTCAGTAAATGTTAGTGTTTGTAACTATGTTCTTTCAGTGTCGCTTAACACTCGTGAATTGTTTGTGCTCCTTAGCATGCTAGTTAGGATTAGCTATGTAACCCAAGGACTATAGTTGGTTTAAGTTAGTGTCAGTTGCTAATTTAGGTTCTTAATCAAGTTTAGTCATCCTTAATCTTGTTTAGAGCTTAATTTGCATTTTAGTGTTGTTAGATGGTCCTAATTATTTCTTAGCTTTTGGTTGGCTCTAAAACTATTCCTTAGGCTTCAAAACATGAAATAATTATACCCAAGGGGTATGGGTATGGGTTAGGGGTCTTTTCCAACCCCTAATCCCCTTTTGTTGACTTTTGAGGCCACTCAAAAAGTCCCTTTTTGCCTTTGTGCAAAAATTTCATGCGGTTATCTTGAGTTACCTCACCCCACCTCCTCATAGTGTTTAACCATGGTGTAGGTCGAGTTAAGAGTTTCTAGAATTGTAAGTCAGTGGGATTAGTTATTGATCCTTTTGGTGGTTGAGTGAGAGGCTTATTTAGAGGCCTTTCTTGGACTTGTGGAGGTTGTTACCCAATCTGTACATTTAGAGAGGAGTCTTGGAAGATTGGAAGAAGGAAGGAAAGAGTTCTTCTCAATTTGATCATTTACCATAACTCTTTGGTGAAGGTAGGGATTCTTCACTCCTTTGTATTGTTCTTCATGTTGTCTATGCTTGAACCATGTACAAGTTGATGTGTAGTTCTTTGTTTGTGCTTGCTTGTGTGTTGGGATGGGTTGGAGG
Organism: Cupressus sempervirens; assembly: GCA_028749045.1. Classification (NCBI taxonomy): domain Eukaryota; kingdom Viridiplantae; phylum Streptophyta; class Pinopsida; order Cupressales; family Cupressaceae; genus Cupressus; species Cupressus sempervirens. Next base: position 560,199,455 of record CM053790.1, read on the forward strand.
GATTCTTTTTGTTTCTTGACGCATTCTTATACTTGTCTTGATGTTTTGTGTTTTGAGAGAATTTCATGGGGAATTGTTTTGGCATCACTCACCCTTGGATAGGGAAGAAGTGGCCATGTACAGGGGTAGGGCCTTAGTTGGACCTCAATGGTGAAGAGTCTCCTTTCATGGTGAGAGGAGGAAAAAAGGGTAGGGTGTATGGGCCCCTACTGGTCATCACATACCTTGTTGATATTGAGAAATCTTTAATATGGAGAGGAATGAACATCCTTGTGACAGTTTCCTCGAAAGGGCCTTGTAAAAGAATGGAAATTCTTCAAGTTTTAGCCCCGAAAGGGTTATGGTAAGGTATGGTGATTGACATCTCCCATTGAAAAAATCCACCTCCCCTCTAGTCAGGTCGTATGTTTGGATCTATTCTGTAAAAATGTTTAGGGTGTATGCTTGAATTGTTCTTGATGTTGTGATGATTCACCCGAGTTCAGCCCTTGTTCTCATTTTTTTCCTTGAAGTTTTGAAGTATTGGGGGAAAGAACTTGTGAAAGTTTTTGAAGAGATTTCAATTGATTTAAAAAAATTATGTAAAATATAATTGAATTTTGATGTATTGGTGGCAAAGACATCGAGTTTTCTTGTTGGTTCTTTCCTAATGGAGCCTTGAACCAGGATGAATAATAGAGAAAATAAAATATTATGAAAATCTCCTTGCATTGTTCTCATGTGATTTCAAAAAAAATTGCATATATAGGTGAGGAAATGGAATAATAGATCATGCCCTTGAATTCTGAATTTCCAAGTTTCAATTATGTAATGAAAAACAATTGGTTATGTTAAAGCTTTCAATTTGATGTTATAGGTATAAAGAGGATATGGAAATACTACATTGTAAGCACAAAGTTAATTCTCTCATTGTTAAGTTTCATAGTTGAAACAATCGAATTTGATTAAGAAACTCTGCACCACTTTGTATTCTAAGATAAGGACCATATACTTTTGTTATATGATGCTTGTTAAAAACATAAATTATAGAAAGAAATAAGAATAACCATATTCACCTTCTGGTATGAGCATGTTGTCCCTAGGAAGAGAAGGTGATATATCTATGTCACTCATGGTCTTCCCATATGTGAGTGATTATGTCTTTACACCAACCTAGTTTATGCTTGATATTGTGTTGAGAGTAATTTGAAAGAAGAACCGTGTACCTTGATTCTCCTTTAAGAATAATCAAAACATTATCATCTTGATATTCTTTTATTTTCTTAGTTTTCTTAGGAATAGGTTCAGTTACAATGTTGTCTAGTTATGTGTTCAATCAGTCATAACAAATAGTTAATGGATATGTAGATAGTTAAACTGGTTATATGGATATCATTGAAGTGCATTACTTTTGATGTTTCATGAAATTTGTTAACCATAAATTCTTGTAAGATCCATGTAGACTTAGGTTGAAATTTCAATAATGGTTTACATTAAGATTTCTTAATTAAAATGAGACTTCTATCGTTAATGCAATGTTAGAACATTAACAACTTGAAAATTAATTTGGTCATAGGGAGAGGAGGGGATAAGCAATGTAATTTTTATCAAATATATATATAGTAGAGACTTGTAGAAGTATATTTAACATTCTAGAAAATGTATGGGTTGTCAAAAAGGGAAACTCAAACTATTACAGACATAAAATAATAGGCTGTATAAAATATCATTACTTTGATGGCAAGTGGAAGATATTCTTTTCAAGAAAAAAAAAAAAACAACTCACCTAATTTAAATAACAAAGTTAGACTTTAATCCCTCCATAATGCGACTCCATTTGTGGGATAGTTGCACAATAAATGTGATTTGTAATGCATAATGTTTCTTCATGCACCTGCCAAGTCAAATCCTTCTCCAAGGCCATCCAATCAACATTAAATTTTGGGGAATGTGAATGTCAACAATTTACATAAGCATAAATGCCTTGAGATACGTATGGTAACTTTGCTTTCTAAAAAATGTGATGGATTTGACTTGTGTCAAATCTTGTGGGAGGAGAGAAGAAAATGTGTTTAATGTTATATATAAACTTTAACTCTTGCATATAATTCCTCCTCCCCACCCAATGTGTTGACCCTGCTTTGCATTGAGAGGGCAAGTGAAATTTTAACAAGAAAAAGTATTTGTAAAAAATTCCATTCACACCCTCCAATCCCCTTCTCCATCATGTGCTCGGGGATCATGCAGGGTGAATGAAGACAGGCCTGCATCAGCCTATAAGGCCATGGGGCAGCACACTGTCCTTGTAGACAGGCCCCCTTGTCATAGGTAGATATTAGTTTTGGTGGGGGAGTGTGTTTTGTTATTATATTTTATAGTTGGTTAGTAAGTTAGTAGGTTAAAAATTAGATTATGGTAATGTGTTTTAGAAAGTAAGTTAGGGTTAAGTTAGTTTAGATATGTTTTAGCATGTTAGTTTAGTTTATTTAATTTATTTTTTGTGGTAATTATTAGTATATTAGTTTATTTTGTTAGATTACTTTTTTTTAGTTATGTTCTAGTTAGCTTATGTTAAATTGGTAGTCTTTAATTTTATTAGTAATTTAATAGAATTCTTATAAGAATTAGTATGTGTTAAAAGTATCAGTAGTTAGTAATGTTAAAATTTAGATTTAGTTTTAATTTTATTTAAGTTTTAATGTTTTAATTTTGTTGATTAATTGCTAGTTGTTAAAAGATATTTGCTTTAAATTTTATATATATTTCTTTAGTAGTATTAGTTTAATTTCATGTTTTAAATTAGTTAGTTGTTAGTAAATTAAAATTTTGACTAGTTTGTTTTTCACATTAATAACCTTTAGTTTAAAGTTTGGGATTATAGTTTCGTTTTTAATTGTTATAATTGTTTTAGTTCGTTCTATTTAGATAAAGTATGGAAGGTAAATTGGCTATTTGAATAGGTTTGTATTCGAGTTTATTTGATTGGATTTTACGATTAATCTAAACCCAATTTCATTTGGATTGTTATTAAAATAATTTTCACATGATTTTTTAAGCAATGTAATATCGAATCAAATAAACATTGATATCAATCTAATAACGAAGAGCTTTAAAATCCTGGCAATGTGTTCCTCCACCATAGTTTTAAACTTAAGACGTAATGTATGGAACCTTTACTTAGACTGCTATCACAATCATTTCAAAACTTAGAGCAATTTAATTATTAAAAAAATTTAAAAAATATTTGTGTGTTTTTTCCACGTAGTTGGGCATGACATTTTGGTATCAAAGCTCATGTTTCAACACTAGGAACCTTAAACCCTTACGCTTCTGAAACTTAAAACTAAACATTAAATTATGTAAGATGCATCCTGTTACTCGAAGAAACCCATGAGACAGAGGTTGCAGGGCGAGAGGTTGTAGAGCGGGATAGGGGGATGGACCACCTCCACCTCCACCACCACTGAACCTGAATCAGGACATTATTGATGCACTTTAGACTTTGATCGATGTAGTTCAGCAGAGGGTAGTACCAATAGTTCAGCCAGTTCAGCAGATTCCAGTAGTGGAAGTAGAGGGACCCGGAGGAGGCGGGCCCAGAGGTAGAGAGAGGACTAGGAGTCCCCCACTAAGATAGTTAGAGGGGCAGGATGACCATGAAGGAGAGTCAATACACCAAAGAGGACCCCCATTTGACAGACCTCCTAGACATGTAGGAGATGATATCAGGGAATTGATTCGACTTGGGCCACCATTATTTATGGATTCCATTGAGGGAACAGTAGTAGAGGCATGGTTGCAGAGCCTACAGTGGTGCTTTGGATTACTACCCTATGGGAGTAATCTAAAGGCACTCCTAGCAGTTCATTATTTGAGAGGGGATGCCTCCAATTGGTGGCATCAGGTGGAGATCATAGGTGGAGTGAGGATAGATACCCTCACATGGGAATCATTCCTAGAAATATTCCAAGAGAGGTACTTGTCAGAGAATTTTTGACAGAAACAGATAGAGGAGTTCCATTCTCTTTATCAGAGAGGTCTTACAGTGGCACAGTATGAGAGCAAGTTTCTTGAGCTCCTTCCTTATGTGGAATACAAGAAGGACGAGAAACTATGGGTACATCGCTTTATCATGGGGCTGAATTTCTCACTTCAGGGTCCAGTTTGGATGGCCTTACCTATCACCTTTAGACAGGTAGTGGAGATAGCACTAGTGGTAGAGGATACTTGAGGCAGACATGAATCACAAGATCGGTCTCAGAATTGAAACTCTACCCAATAGAAACCCCCTTGGAAAGGGAATCAGAATTATACACCAGGTCCCTCTAAGGGCCAACAACCTCAGTAGCAGTAGCAAGAATTCTCATAGGGTTACCAGGACTCCAGGCCCAAGCAGTGGCAGTTACAGCAAGATCAAAAAGTACATACGCCACAGTCACAGTCAATACAGACTCAACAGTCTTCCAGGGGTGGATACAGTGGGTCTAGTAGGTCAGGAGGCCCACAAAAGTTAGGATCACAGGATACATGATCTTATACCTAAGGGCCATGCTACACTTGTGGTGGCATGGGTCATATAGCTAGAGAGTGTCCGCAGGGATAGTCATCTAGTGGTCAGAGATGGGCTTTTTCAGAGCCAACAGTTGGAGACATGGGTAGGTCCCATAGAGTTTTTACAGCAGTTGACAACCGCCAGACTGAGCATCAGGCTACAAGTGGAGTTTTTCAGCTAGTTAGCACTAGAGACTATCCATATTATTGCCCAATAGACCCTAGCTCCTCGAGGTCGAGAGCTAGACCAAGATAGGGTCTAGTGGGAATGTTACGATGAGGTCACAATTTCTTGGGAGGATGCAGAACAGATGCAATCTCTATACCCTTGTCTTTTGATGAACTCCAGGAGGAAGTTCATGCTTAGTGGGGGAGAATGTGAGGCCTCGCCCTGACCCTTCATAGCCTTAGTGTTACTTTATGTTTTTTTTACTCATGACTCGAGATGGTCGAGACATTATCAGATACTTGAACATATCATATTATTTCATGTTGTGTGATGTTGTTTTCAGATATTGATGTTCGTCATTTAATGGTTTATGTATATGTATGTGATGAATTAAGTAAAATGTAGGATTAACACATTGATTTTGGAATCTTTATGATTAAGGATATAAGTAGGATGCAAGAAACCATGATTTATGTATGTTTCAATTTATGTAAATTTTTGATACGTATATATGTACATGTGATTTTTAGGACTACTGATGCGTGCAATGAGTGTGCATATTTTTAGTCAAGGAAACCGACAAAGGAACATAACTGATCTCTATGTGCTAATTTTGGAAACCTTGTTGTTCCTAATTGAAGTATTGTATTGTGAGATGTATGTATGTATCTCTTTGTGTTCAGTAAATGTTAATGTTTGTAACTATGTTCTTTCAGTGTCGCTTGACACTCGTGAATTATTTGTGCTCCTTAGCATGCTAGTTAGGATTAGCTATGTAACCCAGGAACCTTAGTTGGTTTAAGTTAGTGTCAGTTGCTAATTTAGGTTCTTAATCGAGTTTAGTCATCCTTAATCCGATTTAGAGCTTAATTTGCATTTTAGTGTTGTTAGATGGCCTTAATTATTTCTTAGCTTTTGGTTGGCTCTAAAACTATTCCTTAGGCTTCAAAACATGAAATAATTATACCCAAGGGGTATGGGTATGGGTTAGGGGTCTTTTCCAACCCCTAAGCCCCTTTTGTTGACTTTTGAGGCCACTCAAAAAGTCCCTTTTTGCCTTTGTGCGAAAATTTCATGCGGTTATCTTGAGTTACCTCACCCCACCTCCTCTTAGTGTTTAACCATGGTGTAGGTCGAGTTAGGAGTTTCTAGAATTGTAAGTTGGTGGGAGTAGTTATTGATCCTTTTGGTGGTTGAGTGAGAGGCTTATTTAGAGGCCTTTCTTGGACTTGTGGAGGTTGTTACCCAATCTTTACATTTAGAGAGGATTCTTGGAAGATTGGAGGAAGGAAAGAGTTCTTCTCAATTTGATCATTTACCATAACTCTTTGGTGAAGGTAGGGATTCTTCACTCCTTTGTATTTTTCTTCATGTTGTCTATGCTTGAACCATGTACAAGTTGATGTGTAGTTCTTTGTTTGTGCTTGCTTGTGTGTTGGGATGGGTTGGAGAGATTCTTGTTGTTTCTTGATGCATTCTTATACTTTTCTTGATGTTTTGTGTTTTGAGAGAATTTCATGGGGAATTGTTTTGGCATCACTCACCCTTGGATAGGGAAGAAGTGGCCATGTATGGGGGTAGGGCCTTAGTTGGACCTCAATGGTGAAGACTCTCCTTTCATGGTGAGAGGAGGGAAAAAGGGTAGGGTGTATGGGCCCCTACTGGTCATCACATACCTTGTTGATATTGAGAAATCTTGAATATGGAAAGGAATGAACATCCTTGTAAAAGAATGGAAATTCTTCAAGTTTTAGCCCCGAAAGGGTTATGGTAAGGTATGGTGATTGACATCTCCCATTGAGAAAATCCACCTCCCCCCTAGTCAGGTGCTATGTTTGAATCTATTATGTAAAATCGGGTTAGGGCGTATGCTTGAATTGTTCTTGATGTTGTGATGATTCACCTGGGTTCAGCCCTTGTTCTCATTATTTTCCCTGAAGTTTTGAAGTATTGGGGGAAAGCACTTGTGAAATTTTTTGAAGATATTTCAATTGATTTAAAAAAATTACGTAAAATATAATTGAATTTTGATGTATTGGTGGAAAAGACATCGGGTTTTCTTATTGGTTCTTTCTTGATGGAGCCTTGAACTAGGATGAATAATAGAGAAAAGAAAAGATTATGGAAATCTCCTTGCATTGTTCTCATGTGATTTCAAAATTTTTTGCATATATAGGTGAGGAAATGGAATAATAGATCATGCCCTTGAATTCTAAATTTCCAAGTTTCAATTATGTAATGAAAAGCAATTGGTTATGCTAAAGCTTTCAATTTGATGTTATAGGTATTAAGAGGAAATGGAAATACTACATTGTAAGCACAAAGTTAATTCTCTCATTGTTAAGTTTCATAGTTGACACAATCGAATTTGATTAAGAAACTCTACACCACTTTGTATTCTAAGATAAGGAAAATATACTTTTGTTATATGATACTTGTTAAAAACATAAATTATAGAAAGAAATAAGAATAAAAATATTCACCTTTTGGTATGAGCATGTTGTCCCTAGGAAGAGAAGGTGATATATCTATGTCACTCATGGTCTTCCCATATGTGAGTGATTATGTCTTTACACCAACCTAGTTTATGCTTGATATTGTGTTGAGAGTAATTTGAAAGAAGAACCGTGTACCTTGATACTCCTTTAAGAATAATCAAAACATTATCATCTTGATATTCTTTTATTTTCTTAGTTTTCTTAAGAATAGGTTCAGTTACAATGTTGTCTAGTTATGTGTTCAATCAGTCATAACAAATAGTTAATGGATATGTAGATACTTAAACTGGTTATATGGATATCATTGAAGTACATTACTTTTGATGTTTCATGAAATTTGTTAACCATAAATTCTTGTAAGATCCATGTAGAGTTAGGTTGAAATTTCAATAATGGTTTACATTAAGATTTCTTAATTAAAATGAGACTTCTATCATTAATGCAATGTTAGAACATTAACAACTTGAAAATTAATTTGGTCACAGGGAGAGGAGGTGATAAGAAAAGTAAGTTTTATCAAATATATATATATAGTAGAGACCTGTAGAAGTATATTTAACATTCTACAAAATGTATGGGTTGTCATAAAGGGAAACTCAGACTATTACAGACATATAAAATAATAGGCTGTATAAAATATCATTACTTTGATGGCAAGTGGAAGATATTCTTTTCAAGAAAAAAAAAAAAAAAAAAACTTACCTAATTTAAATAACAAAGTTAGACTTTAATCCCTCCATGATGCAACTCCATTTGTGGGATAGTTGCACAATAAATGTGATTTGTAATGCATAATATTTCTTCATGCACCTGCCAAGTCGAATCCTTCACCAAGGCCATCCAATCAACATTAAATTTTGGGGAATGTGAATGTCAACAATTTACATAAGCATAAATTCCTTGAGATACGTATGGTAACTTTGCTTTCTAAAACATGTGATGGATTTGACTTGTGTCAAATCGCGTGGGAGGAGAGAAGAAAATGTGTTTAATGTTATATATAAACTTTAACTCTTGCATATAATTCCTCCTCCCCACCTGATGCGTTGACCCTGCTTTGCATTGAGAGGGCAAGTGAAATTTTTAAAAGAAAAAGTATTTGGAAAAACTTCCATTCACACCCTCCAATCCCCTTCTCCATCATTCGCTCGGGGATCATGCAGGGTGAATGAAGACAGGCCTGCGTCAGCCTATAAGGCCATGGGGCAGCACACTATCCTTGTAGACAGGCCCCCTTGTCATAGGTAGATATTAGTTTTGGTGGGGGAGTGTGTTTTGTTATTATATTTGATAGTTGGTTAGTAAGTTAGTAGGTTAAAAATTAAATTATGGTAATGTGTTTTAGAAAGTAAGTTAGGGTTAAGTTAGTTTAGATATGTTTTAGCATGTTAGTTTAGTTTATTTAATTTATTTTGTTTGGTAATTATTAGTATATTAGTTTATTTTGTTAGATTACTTTTTTTTAGTTATGTTCTAGTTAGCTTCTGTTAAATTGTTAGTCTTTAATTTTATTAGTAATTTAATAGAATTCTTATAAGAATTAGTATGTGTTAAAAGTATCAGTAGTTAGTAATGTTAAAATTTAGATTTAGTTTTAATTTTATTTAAGTTTTAATGTTTTAATTTTGTTGATTAATTGCTAGTTGTTAAAAGATATTTGCTTTAAATTTTATATATATTTCTTTAGTAGTATTAGTTTAATTTCATGTTTTAAATTAGTTAGTTGTTAGTAAATTAAAATTTTGACTAGTTTGGTTTTTCACATTAATAACCTTTAGTTTAAAGTTTGGGATTACAGTTTCGTTTTTAATTGTTATAATTGTTTTAGTTCGTTCTATTTAGATAAAGTATGGAAGGTAAATTGGGTATTTGAAATAGGTTTGTATTCGGGTTTATTTGATTGGATTTTATGATTAATCTGAACCCAATTTCATTTGGATTGTTATTAAAATAATTTTCACATGATTGTTTAAGCAATGTAATATCAAATCAAATAAACATTGATATGGATCTAATAATGAAAAACTTTAAAATCTTGGCAATGTGTTCCTCCACCTGAGTTTTAAACTTAAGACGTAATGTATGGAACCTTTACTTAGACTGCTATCACAATCATTTCAAAACTTAGAGCAATTTAATTATTAAAAAAAATAAAAAAATATTTGTGTGGTTTTGCCACACAGTTGGGCATGACACTATTTAAGATATTAGAACACTAAAGATGGATGAATGTTTGAAGGAGTTGTGCATTGATGGTGTGTTGAAACTTGAGCATCAACATCTCAAGAAAAAAGGTTTAACTCACATTCCTCATATTCCATAGGATTTCCAAATAAAATAGATAAGTTTTATCCTCAATCATGTACACGATGGTCAGCTATGGTTAGATCAACTAGTTTTAACAACCAAGAAGATGATCCATATGATCACTGATCTTCCAATCTTGGCAAAAGAAAAAACAACAAAACCCCTAGAATAGGTTGAACTGGCAAAGAAAACCCTTACTGACTAGGATGGAAGGGGAATGAAGATAAGTTATGTCACTGACATAGAATTGAAGTTTGGTATTCATGTCATCGACCACAAAATATATAGCTCAAGTAGGTTGAACAATGCATCTTGTGAAGCAGTTGATTTGGCATACAAGGTAATAAAAAACAATCTATCACTTGACCTTGCCAAGTTATTGTTGAATCAATTCAAAAAGAACATGGAGAGCATTAGAACTTCCAAGAACAATCCATGTAAGTTCAGTTGGCTCTTAACTTGTTTATTTTTCAATGTTCAAAAGTTCATCACATCAAAAGGTATAGTAGTTCGGAGAAAAGATGTACCTATTCTATATCAAATTAATGAATATATTGTTGAAATAGGAGAAACCTATGCAAGTATTATGGACATATACTTTGATGCATTCAAAGAAAAGATGAATCGTAAATTCAAGATTCCAAGGAAGTTTGTCGATGACTATAAAGATGATGTCTATTTCATGGTTGATAGTGACAAAGTATACATTCAGGTAGTTAGGCCAAGAATTGTATAAGTAAACCCTCTTGGATATGAGGTAAATGTTGATGAAACAAAAGAAATAATTGAGACATTGATAAATGAGTGTGTTAACCCTAAAGCTACATACTTCAGCACCTAATCTAGAATGGAACTAGAAATCAAACTTCATTAGGCAATCAACAAGGGGAAGAAGAGAATTGCAAAACTAAAAATCAACACCTCTCTTTTGTTGACCAAAGAAGAAGGAGATGACATTGAGGATGAAGAAGTAGAAGATGAAGAAAAATCAAAGGATGAAAGGCCATTGAAGAAGAAAGGTAAGGGGTCAAAGCGCAAACTTGTGTCACCCTTTTGTAAAGGAAAAGGCTCACAAAAATATAACTATTCACCTTCAATGATATAAAATTGCTATTGTTTATTAAATTTTGAAAATGAACTAAAATAATAAAATTTGTAGAAATTGATCAAGTTTAGGAGTATAATTTTTAAAAATTATTTGGAATAAGAATTGATATATTTTCAAAAATTTTATAGATAATTTTTTAGTTACTGAAAAATGTTGAAAATTAGGGGTCTAGTTCCCACCACAAAACTATATGAAAAATATTTATTTCCCTTTGATCTCAGATTATGTTATAGATAACATATATATCTAAAATATTCAAAAATAAAAATTGGATTTGGAATTATATTATAACTTTTGAAATCATTCAAAGTTAAACTCACCCGAAATTGATATTTTTTATCTCCCACCACATTTTTCAAAATAAATCTATTCTAACAAGGATAAAAAAATATGCATTCTAGAAAAGGACTATTTCCTCTAAAACATCATAAAACTTTTAATTTTTTTATATGATTTAATATTTTTTTTGTTTCTCAAAATTGACATCTCTTCAAGTGTTAAAATATATGCTTCTAGACTTCTATTATTATAATATAGTATATCTACTTAAAACATTATAAAATTTATATGTGAATATTTTTGACTTTGTGCTCTATAAAATGGTGTTTATAAGTTATTAAAAATATATCATAAAAAATAGTTAGAGTTATTGAAACATCATTTTTTGTAATGATTATATTTCTTTACTAATTGGCTACAAACTAGTATAAAGCATGCATTTAATAGACATTTCCAATTAGAAAAGTGTGATACCGTATATAACTTAGCTATAATAAATTTATCTAGATCATATATTTGAAAAAATTTGAATTTTAGATCGAAATACTTAAAATTATGTCATTCTGATAAGTTAGCCTAAAAGGTGACATAGGTTTGTACTTTGACACTAAGGTAATTATTACAAAGCCTGTCAAGACATCTACTACTATGTTCACAAGGAGATCATCTAGAAAGAAAGCAGATAAAGAAGGAGGAGACATAATCTTCAAGAGGTCTCCACCGACCTTTGAGGAAAGGATGAAAGAATTAGAATCAAGATGGTGTCTATTTCATGGTTGATAGTGACAAAGTATACACTCAGGTAGTTAGGCCAATAATAGTATAAGTAAAACCTCTTTGATACGAGATAAATGTTGATGCAACCAAATAAATAATTGACACATTGATAAATGAGTGTGTTAACCCTAAAGTTGCATACTTCAGCACCTAATCTAGAATGGAACTAGAAACCAAACTTCCTCAGGCAGTCAACAAGGGCAAGAAGAGAATTACAAAACTAAAAATCAACACCTCTCTTCTGTTGACCAAAGGAAAAGGAGATGACATTGAGGATGAAGAAGTAGAAGATGAAGAAAAAGCAAAGGATGAAAATCCATTGAAGAAGAAAGGTAAGGGGTCAAAGCGCAAAATTGTGTCACCCTTTTGTAAAGGAAAAGGCTCACAAAAATATAACTATTCACCTTCAATGATATAAAATTGCTATTGTTTATTAAATTTTGAAAATGAACTAAACTAATAAAATTTGTAGAAATTGATCAAGTTTAGGACTATAATTTTTAACAATTATTTGGAATAAGAATTGATATATTTTCAAAAAAATTATAGATAATTTTATAGTTATTGAAAAATGTTGAAAATTAGGGGTCTAGTTCCCACCACAAAACTATATGAAAAATATTTATTTTCCTTTGATCTCAGATTATGTTATAGATAACATATATATCTAGAATATTCAAAAATAAAAATTGGATTTGGAATTATATTATCACTTTTAAAATCATTCAAAGTTAAACTCACCTGAAATTGATATTTTTTATCTCCCACCACATTTTTCAAAATAAATCTATTCTAACAAGGATAAAAAATATTCATTCTAGAAAAGGACTATTTCCTCTAAAACATCATAAAACTTTTAATTTTTTTTATATGATTTAATATTTTTTTGTTTCTCAAAATTGACATCTCTTCAAGTGTTAAAATATGTGCTTCTAGACTTCTATTATTATAATATAGTATATCTACTTAAAACATTATAAAATTTATATGTGAATATTTTTGACTTTGTGCTCTATAAAATGTTGTTTATATGTTATTAAAAATATATCATAAAAAATATTTAGATTTATTGAAACATCATTTTTTGTAATGATTATATTTCTTTACTAATTGGCTACAAACTAGTATAAAGCATGCATTTAATAGACATTTCCAGTTAGAAAAGTGTGATACCATATATAACTTAGCTATAATAAATTTATCTAGATCATATATTTGAAAATTTTTGAATTTTAGATAGAAATACTTAAAATTATGTCATTCTGATAAGTTAGCCTAAAAGGTGACATAGGTTTGTACTTTGACACTAAGGTAATTATTACAAAGCCTGTCAAGACATCTACTACTATGTTCACAAGGAGATCATCTAGAAAGAAAGCAGATAAAGAAGGAGGACACATAATCTTCAAGAGGTCTCCACCGACCTTCAAGGAAAGGATGAAAGAATTAGAATCAAGATGATGTCTATTTCATGGTTGATAGTGACAAAGTATACACTCAGGTAGTTAGGCCAATAATAGTATAAGTAAAACCTCTTTGATACGAGATAAATGTTGATGAAACCAAATAAATAATCGACACATTGATAAATAAGTATGTTAACCCTAAAGTTTCATACTTCAGCACCTAATCTAGAATGGAACTAGAAACCAAACTTCCTTAGGTAGTCAACAAGGGCAAGAAGAGAATTACAAAACTAAAAATCAACACCTCTCTTCTGTTGACCAAAGGAAAAGGAGATGACATTGAGGATGAAGAAGTAGAAGATGAAGAAAAAGCAAAGGATGAAAATCCATTGAAGAAGAAAGGTAAGGGGTCAAAACACAAACTTGTGTCACCCTTTTGTAAAGGAAAAGGCTGAGAAAAATGTAACTGTTCACCTTCAATGATATACAATTGCTATTATTTATTAATTTTTGAAAATGGACTAAACTAATAAAATTTGTAGAAATTGATCAAGTTTAGGATTATAATTTTTAGCAATTATTTGGAATAAGAATTGATATATTTTCATAATTTTTATAGATATTTTTTTAGTTACTGAAAAACGTTGAAATTTAGGGGTCTAGTTCCCACCACAAAACTATATGAAAAATATTTATTTCCCTTTGATCTCAGACTATGTTATAGATAACATATATATCTAGAATATTCAAAAATAAAAATTGGATTTGGAATTATATTATAACTTTTATAACCAGTCAAAGTTTAACTCACTTGAAATTGATATTTTTTTATCTCCCACCACATTTTTCAAAATAAATCTATTCTAACAAGGATAAAAAAAATATGCATTCTAGAAAAGGACTATTTCCTCTAAAACATCTTATAACTTTTAATTTTTTTAAATGATTTAATATTTTTTTTGTTTCTCAAAATTGACATCTCTTCAAGTGTTAAAATATGTGTTTCTAGATTTTTATTATTATAATATACTATACCTACTTAAAACATTATAAATTTTATATGTGAATATTTTTTACTTTGTGCTCTATAAAATGGTGTTTATAAGTTATTAAAAATATATCATAAAAAATAGTAAGAGTTATTGAAACATCATTTTTTGTAATGATTATATTTATTTACTAATTGGGTACAAACTAGCATAAAGCATGCACTTAATAGACATTTCCAATTATAAAAGTGTGATACCATACATAACTTAGCTATAATGAATTTATCTAGATCATATATTTGAAAAAAATTGAATTTTAGATAGAAATACTTAAAATTATGTCATTCTGATAAGTTAGCCTAAAAGGTGACATAGCTTTGTACTTTGACACTAAGGTAATTATTACAAAGCCTATCAAGACATCTACTAATATTTTCACAAGGAGATCATCTAGAAAGAAAGCAGATAAAGAAGGAGGAGACATAATCTTCAAGAGGTCTCCACCGACCTTTGAGGAAAGGATGAAAGAATTAGAATCAGGATCTGGCATGAAAAATTTCATGGCACTGAAGTGAATCTAGGACTATAGAGGAGAAAAAGAAAATAGAAGATATGTGAGTATCCAAGATGGGTAAGTGGAAGTACTCACCAGATTTTCTAGCTTAGCAGATTCATAATGCTTTAATGGAGAAGATTCAGCCAAGATGGGAGAATGCCATGAAAGCCACAAAAGATATATATATGAGTAGACACTAAGGCAACTCATGAAAAGTTTAGAAGTCAAGGAGGTAAAAGAATCTTTGAAGAACATTGACCATGTTGTGAAGAACACTACAAATGCATGGAAGAATATATATCTTCTTCACAAGTTGAGTGATTCTGTATTTTGTGTAAGTGTCGAGGATGATGAAGATGTTCAAGAGACAAATGAAGAGATTGATAATGAAGAGGTGAAACATTTTGACAATGTGGATGATGAAAAGGAACAAGGGTAGGAAACTACCAAGGAAGACTTACTAGATGTACCAGATACTAAGGAGACTGACCCAATAAAGATTGTTGTAGGACTCAGAGCCTCCCTTCCTCATTCTCCAAGAAATTTTTTGAAAAGACCAACCCTAGAGAAAGCTTTAGCAAGATTGATTGTGACAACCATTGAAAGCACTAGCACTTAATCAATGTTTGCACCTATCTAGCTCCATACTTCATTGATAGAAGAGGCGAGCACTTCCCTCTACATCAATTTTAGCCACACCAAGTATTTATTCTATTGGTATTTCAACAATAAGTTTAGTATCCACATTTTCAACAAATCCTACCATTTCTACAATTGTTTCCATTCCTACTATGCAACTAATAAGTACAAGGATAGTTGAGAACAAGCCTCGACCAACCACAAAACTTTGGGAAGAAGGAAAAGAAAAGATGAATAACAAATTCAAGATTCCAAGGAAGTTTGTTGATGACTATAAAGATGATGTCTATTTCATGGTTGATAGTGACAAAGTATACACTCAGGTAGTTAGGCCAATAATAGTATAAGTAAAACCTCTTTGATACGAGCTAAATGTTGATGAAACCAAATAAATAATTGACACATTGATAAATGAGTGTGTTAACCCTAAAGTTGCATACTTCAGCACCTAATCTAGAATGGAACTAGAAACCAAACTTCCTCAAGCAGTCAACAAGGACAAGAAGAGAATTACAAAACTAAAAATCAACACCTCTCTTCTATTGACCAAAGGAAAAAGAGATGACATTGAGGATGAAGAAGTAGAAGATGAAGAAAAATCAAAGGATTAAAATCCATTGAAGAAGAAAGGTAAGGGGTCAAAGCACAAACTTGTGTTACCCTTTTGTAAAGGAAAAGGCTGACAAAAATGTAACTGTTCACCTTCAATGATATACAATTGCTATTATTTATTAAATTTTGAAAATGGACTAAACTAATAAAATTTGTAGAAATTGATCAAGTTTAGGATTATAATTTTTAGCAATTATTTGGAATAAGAATTGATACATTTTCATAATTTTTATAGATATTTTTTTAGTTACTGAAAAATGTTGAAATTTAGGGGTCTAGTTCCCACCACAAAACTATATGAAAAATGTTTATTTCCCTTTGATCTCAGACTATGTTATAGATAACATATATATCTAGAATATTCAAAAATAAAAATTGGATTTGGAATTATATTATAACTTTTATAATCATTCAAAGTTTAACTCACTTGAAATTGATATTTATTATCTCCCACCACATTTTTCAAAATAAATCTATTCTAACAAGGATAAAAAATATGCATTCTAGAAAAGGACTATTTCCTCTAAAACATTATATAACTTTTAATTTTTTTATATGATTTAATTATTTTTTTGTTTCTCAAAATTGACATCTCTTCAAGTGTTAAAATGTGTGCTTCTAGATTTTTATTATTATAATATAGTATATTTACTTAAAACATTATAAATTTTATATGTGAATATTTTTGACTTTGTGCTCTATAAAATGGTGTTTATGAGTTATTAGAAATACATCATAAAAAATAGTAAGAGTTATTGAAACATCATTTTTTGTAATAATTATATTTCTTTACTAATTGGGTACAAACTAGTATAAAGCATGTATTTAATAGATATTTCCAATTGGAAAAGTGTGATACCATATATAACTTAGCTATACTGAATTTATCTAGATCATATATTTGAACAAAATTGAATTTTAGATAGAAATACTCAAAATTATGTCATTATGATAAGTTAGCCTGAAAGGTGACATAGGTTTGTACTTTGACACTAAGGTAATTATTACAAAGCCTATCAAGACATCTACTACTATGTTCACAAGGAGATCATCTAGGAAGAAAGTAGATAAAGAAGGAGGAGACATAATCTTCAAGAGGTCTCCACCGACCTTTGAGGAAAAGATGAAAGAATTAGAATCAGGATCTCGCATGAAAAATTTAATGGCACTAAAGTATTAATCTAGGACGATGGAGGAGCAGAAGCAAATAGAAGATATGTTAGTATCCAAGATAAGTAAGTGGAAGTACTCACCAAATTTGCTAGCTTAGCAGATTCATAATTCTTTAATGGAGAAGATTTAGCCAAGATGGGAGAATGCCATGAAAATCGCAAAAGATATATATGAGTAGACATTGAGGCAACTCATTCAAAGTTCAAAAGTCAAGGAGGTAAAGGAATCTTTGAAGAACATTGACCATGTTGTGAAGAACACTACAAACTCATGGAAGAATATATATCTTCTTCACAAGCTGAGTGATTCTGTATTTAGTGTAAGTGAAAAGGATGATGAAGATGTTCAAGAGAAAGATGAAGAGATTGATAATGAAGAGGTGACACATTTTGACAATGTGGATGATGAAAAGGAACAAGGGTAGGAAGCTACCAAGGAAGACTTACTAGATGTACCAGATACTAAGGAGACTGACCCAATAAAGATTGTTGTAGCACTCAGAGCGTCCCTTCCTCATTCTCCAAGAAAAAATTTGAAAAGACCAACCCTAGAGAAAGCTTTAGCAAGATTGATTGTGACCAGCATTGAAAGCACTGTCACTCAATCAAAGTTTGCACCTATCTAGCTCCACACTTCATTGATAGAAGTGGATAGCAGTTCATCTACCAAGCTACAATCACTTCCCTCTACATCAATTTTGTCTACACCAGGTATTTGTTCTATTTTTATTTCAACAATAAGTGTAGTATCCACATTTTCGACAAATCCTACCATTTCTACAATTGTTTCCATTCCTACTTTGCAACTAATAAGTGCAAGGATAGTTGAGACCAAGCCTCGACTAACCATAAATTTTTTGGAAGAAGGAAAAGAGATGGAAGAAGCCATAGATATTGATGAGGAGATTTTCATTCCTAATTGGGACATCTCTAATCTCAATCCCTATCAAATGCATTTTTTTAGTGAAATTCTTCAAAATAAAGCTAAGCAGTAGAGTCTTAGAGACGAAAGCAACAAGGAATTCAAAATAATTGAGGATTCTAAGATTATCCTTGTAGAGGCTATACACATAGAGGTTGATACTTCTAAACCAATTTTGAACTAGTTGGTAGAGGAAATCTAGATATTTAATAAAGATTTAAATGGATAGCACATATTCTTATAGAGAGTTGAGAATAAGTTTGAGAATAAATTTTTGGAACTTATTGCACAACAAATTGCTATTCATCAAGTAGAATTATCTATTATTCTAGGCTCACTAGAAACCTCCTACAACAATGTATCTTTACTTTTTGCTAAACTCTACGATACATCAATTTTCACCAAAAAATAAGAGATAATCTTTCTAAAATCTATGAGGATTTGAATGAAAGTGAAAAAAAGTTGCAACTTGACCTGAGTTCTAGCTCTGACCACCTCAACAAGATCAGATTTCTAACAAAGAAGTAGGAATAATTACTAAGAGGAGAGGCAAGAATAAGAGCTATATTGATATATATTCAAAATTTGATTCTCCCAAACATGGATGCATTACAAAAGCAAATTACACATGCAAAAATTCTCATTGATGACAATAACTTCTCCATTGTAGACCATATGATAGAATTGGTAGTAAAAGTGTTGATTCCATTACACACATGCAAGGTGTTGCAAGAGAATTTAGACAAGACTTTGGCACTTATCTTGAAGGTAAATTCATATTTTGTGTAATTTTTTGGCATTACTATATAAAATATATAGAATTAATCTTTGGCATTAATGTCAAAAAGGGGGAGAAGACTGGAGAAGATGTAAAGAGAAAGGGGAAAAGGTTTCAAATTATATAAAATGAATATTGTACAAAGGAGGAGAAGGTGTATAGAAAGGAAGAAAAGCTATATATATCAAAAATGAAAAAGTGTATAGTATATTATATATTATGAATTGGGGGAGCATTATACTCTATTTTGTATGCATGTATAACTCTTACAAAATCAATTTGAAAAATCTCAATACGAGTATAATTTACCAAGTTGGAGAAATAAGGTGATGAATTAAGATGTTCTTCAAGATTTTTTAATTCAATTTTGGCTTACAAGTATTTTTATAACTAATGTCAAAGGAGGAGATTGTTGACATTATAGTCATGTTTACTATTAGTGACATACACTTATTTAGATTGTGAGCGTCTACCAAGTTTTTTATATACTTAACAGTGTTAACCAAGCATTTCAATTACTACCAAGCTCTAGAGTTGCCACCATGTCCTTTGGACAAATTTTAGTTTGCATCAAGTAGTTAGTACAAAGTTGTTGATCAATAGTGTAAACCAAGTATCTCAGTGTATACTAAATATACCAGTGCCAATTGAGTCTTACAATGCTTACCGAGATCATAGTTAATATGATAGAAATCTAGTGTTAACTGAGCTACTTGGTGTTAACCAAGTCACTTAGTTTATACCAAGCTCATAGAGAATGTAATGTTGACCAAGATTTTACATCTATTGAGTACATCAAGACATTGAACATTGACAGTGGATGTCAAGTATCAGAACCTCACCAATCTAGTCTTCAGAACTTGAGTTTCTACACTTTGGCCAACTTTGTGATTTTTATATAAACTTGTATTCTGGCCAACTTTGTAATTTTTTAATAGGATTTTTATATATGTAATCAATTGTATCATATCCAATGGAAGAAAAAGGAATAAATGAATTAAGCACATAAGAGTGAATTACAAAAGCTACAATATTATGAGGAGCAGGAAAGATTTATCTATCATAGCAAGGTGATTTCTACACTTAGAGGAATCGCATTTAGCAAACCAAGTTGTGGATCAGAAATTGACTATTGCTTCATCTTGATAGGTGGATGAGAAAAATCCTTTAGCAAGGTAGACCTAACAATCTCATGTAAATATCTTTATAAAGTGCATACTTCATTGTGTATTTGTAAATCCTTTTGCAAGATGGACCTAGGAGTCCTTATTGCTCTTAATACGGTAGGTCATTAGAAGTGATCATTGTAAGCCTTAATAGGCCAACTCTATATTATAGTAATAAAGCTTATGGGTATCATCTCCACCCTAGTTTTACTTTCTATTTGGAAGGTTTTGACATAGGTAAAAGATGAAATAAATAGGGCCAAAGGCACACCCAACTATTCAAACCACTCTACAAGAGATAACACAATAGAATCAAACACAATAAACAACAACCAAAGGAGCAAGAAGAGTGAAATACTTTTATTGATTCATAAAAATATCCTCATGCATGTCAAATTGTAAGGCCTTCTAGGTTATGGAAAAATACAAATACATTCACATTCAAAGATCCAACAAAAAATTTGCACTTTCTAGTTCTACTCTACAATTCCCTTTCCAAAAAACTTGCTTAACTTTGAGCCTAAACACTCTATATATACTTGCCAAAATGACTTATAGATCATTCTAGAACATTACATAAGAGGAAGTCCAGCCCAATAATGGTCTAGACACATCCCAAAAAAAGATTTTAACATAAATGTTGTGATCAAAATAAATCCCACAAGTCAGCTCACAAAAATCACATCTAAATGCTAACACTCGACATAAGAAAGAAAACTCAGCACATGAAGGCTCACTCAAAATACACTAGGTAACTTAGCACATGAAGAGTCACTTAGCATACACTAGGTAACTTGGCACATGAAGAGTCATTTGGCATACATTGGGTAACTCAAAACATTAAGAAACAATCAGTCAACACTAGATTGCTACAATAACTTGACATCCATTAGAGCTATAGTAACTCGACATCCATTAGAGCTACAATAACTTGACATCCATTAGAGCTATAGTAACTTGGCATTCACTAGAGCTATAGTAACTTGACATCCATTAGAGCTATAGTAACTCAGCATCCACTAGAGCTATAATAACTCAGCATCCATTAGAGCTATAGTAACTCAGTATCAATTAGAGCTATAGTAACTTAGAATCCACTAGAGCTATAGTAACTTGGCATTCATTAGAGCTATAGTAGCTTGGCATCCACTAGACCTATAGTAACTTGGCATTCATTAAAGCTATAGTAACTCAAAATCAACATGTAGAATGAACAAAAATGAGCAGGATAACAAGGCAACTCAAGATGGTCCTACATTAGACAACTGTAGTTGAAAGAAATGATTCTCCTAAATCATTGAGATGTCACAATTTGAGTTGAATCGAACTAAGATTGATAAATCCATGAAGTATCTTTAGTAGGCCTATTTTTCCACTTCACCAGATATTCATAGTAATTTTTTCCTCTTGTGCTCTTGCCAACTCTATGATCCAATATCTATTAAACTTGTTTAATTTGCTTCTTAGGATAAATTTGTTTATACAACAACTTCATCCTCTGACTCATGGTACTTATACAGATCAACAATATTGAATATAGGAGATATATCCATGTTATTAGGTAACTCAACTTCATAAGCATTGCCACTGTCAAAAATTTTCAAGATCTTACAAGGTCCAAATTTCTTCATGTTTAGCTTACTATATGTTCCAATTGGGAATCTTCCTTTCTTTAGATGAACCATCACCTCCTCACCAACTTAAAAATTACAGTGTCTTCTAGACTGATTAGCATTCTCGTTACACTTTTGATTACATTGTTCCAACCTCAAATTCACATCCTTTTACAAAGACTCCATAAAATTAGTAAATTCTTCTCTTGTAGCACTTCTCTTTTCTTCACCAGCAACATCTCTCAAATTTGATACTCATCTAGGCTTCATTCCAGTGAAAATCTCAAAAGGTGTCTTTCTTGTACTCCTATTCATGAAATTATTATATGCAAATTCAGCTTGTGCCAATACCATGTCTCAATTACTTGGCTTATTCCCAACTAAACATCACAACAAATTACCTAAGCTTCTATTCACAACCTCTTTTTTCCCATCTATTTGTAGATGGAATGTAGAATTAAACTTTAATTTAGTACCTATCATGTTCCACAAAGTCTTCCAAAAGTAACCAACAAACTAACTATCTCTATTAGAAATAATACTCCTCGATAATCCATGCAATCTCACAATCTCTTTAGAAAAAAAGTTCAACAACATGCTCAGCATCTGATGTCTTCTTATGTGTTATGAAATGAGCCAACTTATAAAATCTATCCACTACAACAAATATGGAATCATACCCCTTCACTATCTTAGGTAATCCAAAAAGAAAATCCATACTAATGTCACTCCAAAGTTTCTTAGGAATAGTAATCGGTGTATACAAACTAGTATTTTAATTTACTCCTTTCGCACTTTGACAAACTCCACAATTCTTTACAAATTTTTGAACATCCTTATACATTTGTGGCCAATAATACTTCTCTTTTAGCAAACTCCATTTCTTATCAATTCTAAAATGTCCAGCCAATCCACCACTATGCTTTTCCTTAATCAGATTCAACCTAATAGAACTTCTAGGAATACACAACTGAATGCCTTTGAACAACATACCTTCTTGAATGAAATACTCATCATACTTATTTATGTGATTTATCAGATTTGGTGCTCTACACTCTCTCCATGCCTCATAAAAATTAAGATCAACATCATACAACTCTTTCATTTCATCAAAACCAAGAACTTCAACCTTCAATTTAGTCAACAAAGAATGTCTTCTACTCAATGCATGAATAACTCTATTAGTAACTTTATTCTTATGCTATATAAAAAATGTGAAACTCTACAATTATCCAACCCACTTCATATTTCTCTAATTCCATTTATGTTGACCTCCCAAGTATTGTAAAGCGTTATGATCATTATACAACACAAATTCCTTAGGAATCAAATATTGTCTCCACTTCCTCAATGCTTGAATAATAGCATAAGACTCTTGATCATACACAAAATAATTCCTTTTAGCATCATTCAACTCTTCACTAAAGAAAGCAATGGGTTTATCTTCTTGATTTAATACAACTCCTATTGCATTACCACTTGCATCACATTCAACTTGAAATACTTTGTTAAAATCATGCAAAGCCAATATAGGTAATTCAATAACCTTTTGTTTCAAAGTCTCAAAACTCTTATTGTCTCCATGTGTCCACTTGAATTCTTCTTTATCTCCCCTCATTGTCTTAGTCATATCATTACAAATAGCGCTAAAATTCTTTATAAACTTTCTATAAAAACTAGCCAAACCATGACATGATCTTACCTCACCCACATTCTCAGGTGTAGTCCATTCCAAAATTTCTTTAACCTTATTAGGATCCATCTTCAATCCATCATCTAAAATCACAAATCCCAAAAACACAATCTCCTCTTGCATAAAAGAACACTTTTCAGATTAATCAACAACTTTTCCTCTTTCAACCTCTGTAATAATTTTATAATATGCTCAAGATGTTCTTCCTTAGTCTTACTGAATATTAGAGTATTGTGCAAATAAATAATCTCAAACTTACCCAAAAAAAAATTTAGAACTTCATTCATCAACTTCATGAAAGTACTAGGTGCATTAGTCAAACCAAAAGGCATAACCAACCATTCAAACAAACGATCTTTTGTCTTGAAAGAGATCTTCCATTCATCACCTTCTCCGATTCTAATTTGGTGATAGCAAATCTTCAAATTAATCTTGCTAAAATACTTTGCTCCACTCAAACAATCCATTATGCCATCCATCCTTGGCATAGGAAACCTATATTTCACTGTGATCTTGTTAATAGCCCTAGAATCAATACACATTCTCCATTCTTTTTAGGTGCTAATATAGTAGGTACATCACATGGACTCAAGCTTTCTCTAATCAAACCTTTCTGCAACAACTCATGCACTTGTCTATTAAGTTCTTCATTCTCTGAAGGTGTCAATTTGTATTTTTCTTTGTTTGGAAAACTAGCTCAAGGAATTAGATCCATACAATGACTTATATTTCTCATTGGCAGCAAACCATTAATAATATTCTCAACAATACTATCCTTGTACTCATTTCACAATTTTGTAATTACTACTGGTACTTGGCTATCACTATCGATTATCACTCGGTCATTACTAGCTTCTATTGCTCGGTCATTACTACCAACACTTGGTCCTCTAGGAACTATGGAAAATAGACTTGATTCTTCTTCACTTTCTTTTCAAATTATTTTCCATTAACCATACAAAGTTTTATTGTGGTACAATTGACTTCCTATGGACTTTCAATCAAAGGTAGCAATGTTTGTTTCTTCTCATTTACCCAAAGAGTATATTGATTCAATCTTCCATAATGTACATCATATATATCATATTGCCAAGGTCTACCTAGAAAAATATGACAACAATCCATGGGCATAATATCACACAAAACTTCATTAAACTAATGTCCAATTTTGAACTTCAGAAGGCATTATTTACTTACCAATTTCTTATGCTCATCTTTGATCCATGAAACATGATAAGGTTTAGGATGCTTCAACCTCTACAATTGCAACTTTGCAACCAACTGTTTTGATGCCAAATATGTAGAACTTCCACTATCAATGATCACTTTGCAGCATTTTCTAGCCATCTTACATATTTTCTTGAAAAGGCTTCTCCTTCAAATAGGTTCCTCATCACTTCCCTTATTACATAGGGTTCTTCTCACCATCAAATTTTCTCTAGCATTAGGTTCACTTGGTGAACCCTCATCATCTCCTTGAATCACAACATTTCTATTACCTTGCCCACTTTTAGAGTATCTACATTCAAACAAATTGTGTCCCTCTTTACCACATCTAAAAAAATTACAATGAAAAGCACCTCTAGAATAGGAATTACCTCTTCCTTAGTATGAGCTACCACCTTTCCACTCAATATTTTCTTTGTCATCATTCCTCTATTCAAACTTTCCTTTATCATGCATAGAACTATTAGATCTACCACCTCCTCCATAAGATCCACCTCTATCTCTCTAGAATCTACCACCTCTACCTCTTTGTCTTTGTTCATGATTCTTTGCTAAGATCTCCTTAGCGTTCAAGGCATATTGATATGCTTCTTCAACACTTTTCAACTTCACAAAAATTATTTAATCTCAAATTCTAGATCTCAATCCAATTATGTACCTTGCAATTTTCTCAACATCATCATCCACATGTCCAGATCTGATGTCTAATCTATAGAATTCCTCAATATACTCTTTCATAGTCATGTCCTTTTGTTTTAAATTTTGCATCTTTGTCAACAAGCTAACTTTATAATCAGTAGGAAGGAACTTGTTCTTTACCTTACTCACCATCTTTGGCTAAGTTCTAATCTTCTCCTTTCCTCTTCTTTGTCTATCATTTTGCAAATGCTCCCACCACAGTGAAGTGTGACCTTTTAGCCTAGTAACTATAATCTTCACCTTCCTATTATTAGGAGTATTTTCATATTGAAAGAATTTCTACATATCAGAGATCTAATCCAACATAGCATTGGTATCTAATTTTTCATCATAAGGAACAACTTCTATAGTAGGCTTTGAATTTTCCCTAGAAAATAGTCACAATAATCTTTCCTCATCTTGATCTTCTTTAGGTTCTAAATTATGGTTTGGTGTTGCTGCTTCATCATCACTTATATCATCAAGATGTGCTTCTCTCCTATGAGTTGTCTCTACAACATCTAATCTGACTATAATTTGTCTCAACTAATCCAATATGGCATTATTAGCATTTTCTCTACCACAAACCATCCTTACAAATTAGGTTCCTACAAGATCATAACCCTATGCTAGTTATAGGTCAAATATATAGATCTACAACCCTACAACCAAATCCAAATTAGGATTCTACACAATCCAATCTTCACAAGGATGAACCTCAAGCTTTGATACCACTTGATACAGGGAAGGGGTGAATAACTAGGGCCAAAGGCACACCCAACTATCCAAATCACCTTCCAGGAGTTAACACAATAGAATTGAACACAAAGAACAATAACCAAAGGACGAAGAAGAGTGAAACACTTCTATTCATTCATTAAAATATCTTTATACATGTCTAGTTGTAAGGCCTTCTGGGTTATGGAAAAATAAAAATACATTCACATTCAAAGATCCAATTAAAAATTTGCACTTTCTAGTTCTTCTCTACAATTCCCTTTCAATAAAACTTGCCTAACTTTGAACCTAAACACTCTATATATACTTGCCAAAATGGCTTATAGATCATTCTAGAACATTACGTAAGATGAAGTCCAACCAAACAATGGTCTAGACATATTCAAAGAAAAGATCTTAACATAAATGTTACAATCGAAATAAATCTCGCAAGTTAGCTCACAAAAATCATGTCCAATTGCTAACACTCAACATAAGTAGGAAAACTAAGCACATGAAGGGTCACTTTCCATACATTGGGTAACTTGGCACATGAAGAGTCACTTGGAATACACTAGGTAACTCAGTACATGAAGATTCACTTTTCATACAATTGGTAACTCGGTACATGAAGGAATACTCAGTCAACTCTAAATTGCTATAGTAACTCGACATCCATTAGAGCTATAGTAACTTGGCATCCATTAGAGCTATAGTAACTCGACATCCATTAGAGCTAGAGTAACTTGACATCCATTATAGCTACAGTAACTTAGCATCCACTAGAGGTACAGTAACTCAACATCTATTAGAGCTATAGTAACTCAGCATCCACTAGAGATATAGTAACTCGACGTCCATTAGAGCTATAGTAAGTCAACATTTATTAGAGCTACAATAGCTTGGCATCCATTAGAGCTATAGTAACTCGGCATCCACTAGAGCTACAGTAACTTGGCATCCATTAGAGCTACAAGAACTCAGCATCAACATGTATAATGAACAAAAATAAATAGGATAACAAGGCAATAGAGGATGCTCTTGCATTAGGTTTCTAGGTTACCAAATTGTGTGTCAAAAAGTGTTATGAATGCTTTAATATTTTCAATTTCTCATGCATACAATTACATTAGAAGTAATTGCCAAAAAGGATTAGGTTTTATTAGTTACTGATTTACCCCTCCTCTCTCAATAATTTATCCTATCATAATATTTTGAACACTTATATCTTGAATCTTATTGAAAAATATTATCTTTTGATTTTGATTAAGGTGGTCATACATACATCTAACACTTATTCTTGTCCTAAATTTTTTGTACTATTGTGTTAAAAATCAAAATTTTGACTACTCAATTTTAATTTTTTTATAATAAGGCCTAGTAGTTTAGAAACTAAATTCAATTTCTTGGAGATTATTTTCTCTCAACCTTTTGATAGAAAGTTCATAAGAAGTTGAAAATTGCATGCCAAGTTGACATAACCCTGATTTGCTATTTTTCATTGCTACTCAAGGGCATATTTTGGTTGACCATGATCTTGCACATACCTTGACTTGGTCTGCTCTTCTTTAGCAATATAGCATTATTTCTTCTCTTTATCCTTATAAGATTTTTTCTTTCTATATTTGGGATCTTTCTTATTACTTATGTCACTCATAATCATTTTATGACATCTTGAAATTATATGACCTACTTCATTGAATTTAAAACATATTAGAGGCAGTTACTCTTGAATTTACCTCTACCCCAAGGTAATCTCCTTGTAGACAATTATTTAATATCATCCATATCATCTCCTAGTTCTGATTCACATTCATCTTTACTACTCTTTTCATTTTTTAAACCACCTATTGTTAGTTAGGTCTTGATATCATTCCTAATTGTAGGAATACCATTATCAAATTTACTTAATTCAAATGTAGTCAAATAACCAACTAAATGATCAACAATGAAATCATTACTAGGCATAGCTTTGAATTCTTTAATTGCACATGCTTTATAGCACATATAGGTAAGAGAGCTATGAGAACTTTACATGTACCTTCAATATCATTGATGAATTCTCATGCATCTTTAATAACACTTACAACTTCCTTGATTTAGTTCACATATTACACAACATTTTCACCTATTTTCATCATGTTATCATAATATTTTCTTCTCACTCTTTTTATTTTTCTCTCAATACATTATCATCACCACCATGTCCAAGTGCCAACTTGTCTAGGAGATTTCTCTAGTGGTAGTATAGTTGTTTCCATCATCAAACTTGCATCATTCAAGAAAATAACTATTAGGATTTCAAATAATTGTTAGGTCCACTTGGTTAAGATATTTTATCTACTACAATGGTAAGAAAGTTGTAGTAAACTGATTGATTAGGTTTAGAACTACCATACTTTTTCAGATATCTTCTCTTCTCCATCTTCTTCTTTCTAATCTCTTTTTGACTGATTTATATACTCACACTTTAAGTTAGCACTTCCTCTACTTGATCTTTCCACACTTTTTATGATTTGTTCACAATGTGTCCTATTTTGACTTTAAGAATTTGATAAAAAATACTAGCATCAGAAAAAAAATAAAAAATTTAATCCTATTCAATAGAAAAAAATCCATTCCAAAATCTTCTAGATTTTTCCACTTAATTATGATTATAGATATCAAATTTATAGCATTTAGTCACTCACAAAACAAACTTCCTTCTTACATTTTAGATTTATTAGATCTTTACCATTAGATCTCCATTGCATTTCTCTAGTCATAGATCTCATAACTAACTTTGACTTTATCCTTTGAAATTCATAAACATTCTTAATTTTCACCAAATGTTGTCCTCATATAAAATATGTTCTTAACATGTTCATAGTTGGTGAACATTACAACTCTACTCAAGGAATACATCACTTGGTTAACATTGAAATTACTTAGTCAACACTATAATTTAACATTTCTTCACCAAACACTTGGTGAAAAGTGTAGTAGCTTGGTTAATATTGTGTTATTTTATTCACCATGCATTTGAGTTGATATAACTTGAACCTATATGACCTTCAATACTTTTTCACAAACATTATATGATTTTATATTCAAACTAGCATTCCATTGTTAGGATGTAACTCAATCAAGTGCTCATTGAATACCATGCACATATCAACTCTTTCATCGTCATACTTTCTTCAAATCATCTATATTAATCAAATGAAAAAACACTCTCCTGAAATAGTATAATATCTTACTAATTAATACTTGACATGAATGACAACACAACAAGTGATGTGACTCTTTTACACACATTAAAACATTATGAGTTGAGGCCAACATTACCTCCTTTAGAAACCAATTTTCTTTGTGCTTGATTATATATATTGCAGGTTATATTGTTTGAGTAATCTCTATTACCTCAAATCATACAATCATACCCATAATTTTCTCTCGCATATACATTTTTGTACAATTTTTTATTCATATAATCTTTGGATTTACACCTCTAGGTCCTTGAAGTTTGCTTGGCTCTTATACTAATTAATATGAACTCATTGGTTTTGTTAGTCCAAATGAGTTTTAACCAAATACCAACACAAATACCAATGCTAATGAAATTCAATATGACACAATTCAAATGTTATTTATATTATGAGACTTTATTTACAATATTTATCTCAATTTGATCAAACCTCATGCTTTGATATATTATTTTGGAGATAACACCAGCTAAAGTAATAATTTATTTAACTTCATCACTCACCTATACTATGTCCTAAATATCTCTTCTCTTGTTTGAGTCCACAGGTTTACAAGAAATACAACAAAAAAATAGGCTTCATCCTTAGAGTAAGTGAATTCATTTTTTATTCACAAATACTTATATTTCTATCATTATTGTCCCTAATCCTCTTACAAAAGATCTATTCATATTTTTATTATAATCTCTCTTTCTTCCCATATGATGATCCAACTCCCTCACTTTTACTATTACATCTCTCCTCATGAATTTTTTCCCCTCTCCTTATTTCAATTTTCAAAAAGAAAAAAATGTGTATTTTTGTTGTGTGTATAGTAATGGATGAGAATCCATTAATTTTAGTTTCTCACAAGAACAAATTGTAATATTTTAGTAATGATAACAAATTTTTGGAATCCATGATCTTATGTGTTAGGCGTCTGGATGAGATTGTGGAAGTTTCTTTTAGATCATACTCAATGATCTATCATGTGGATGAGAGAGCCCAACAATGAAAAAAGATGTAAGGAAGTACACTAATACTCCTTAAAAAAAAAAGAGGGTAAGGAGGGAAGGCACACAAATTGAGACAAAGGAAAATAGAAGAAAAGGTACCAAGAAATATAGAAAGAAGATAAAGTCTCAACAATAAGAACACTAGTAAATGGATTAAAAAAATAGAAATAAAAAGATGAGAATAGTGAAATAAAAAGGATATAGAAAGCAAATACATATATGAGAGAGGAAGTTTAAAAAAAAACACCAAGTATAGAAATAATTGTTAAAAAATAATTGAAATAAAAATAAATAAAACCTTGAAGAAGCATATGCATAGAAAAGAGGAAGAGAGAAGAAAGAAGTGTAACAAGAAACAAAGGTGATAGAAAGAGTAAAAATAAAAAAAAATAAAGGAGCAAGAGAATGAGAAAACATAAAGCCCATACGTAAGAATAAAATAAAAAAATAACTAATTTTATATCAAAATTTATATATCAAAAAAGTAATAAAATAATAAAATAACTAAGGATTTAACATGGAAACCCAATTTATGAAAAAGCACTGGTAACATGCTACAAATTTCCACTCTTTTGAAGTGAGCCCTATGAGCAGCCAACCTTTTTTAAGAATACAATACAAAATGTTAAATGTCACCTTGCTAAAGGATTTCAATCACCCGGTTAGGATTACGCCTTGTTAGAGGACTTTAGATAATTCCATTATAATATCACCCTGTTAAAGGATTTACTCATGACTATTAGGTCATCCTTATTCCAAAGGATTTATCTAGACTGATACAATTGTTAGAAAGAAGCAACAAAACTTGATCTGATAATAAAAAAACCTCACTTGTAGATGTTAGATCTCTAATTTAATTCTACATTCTTTTTGGAATTCAATCTCCTTCATCTCTAATAGCTTGTTCAGCCTTCAAACATTCATCTATTGGAAATATATGAGTAACTTGGGGGGGGGGTGTGAATCAATTACCACTAAATTAAATCCCAGATCCCTTATATGTTAACAATAAAATTTAGACTAAGAGAACTAATTGCTACTATTACTTAGTAAATGTTGAGTGTGAATTACTTTTAGTAGATCTTAAAACATTGACAGTTATTAAATGCAAACATAAGAGAAATAACATGAACACATGAGAAACCAAGATTTAACATGGAAATCCAATATGGGAAAACCATCAAGGTGAATAGTTACTATTTATCACTCTTCTGAAGTGAGACCTATTAGGAGCCAACCCTATTAAAGGTTACAAAAAAAACTATTAGGTGTGACCTTGTTAGAGAATTTAATCACCTTTTTAGAAGTGTCCTTGCAAGAGGTTTTAAAAAAATTCAATGGAACTATCACCTTGTTAGAGGATTTACATATGGCTGATAAACCAACTCTATTAAGAGATTTTAGATCATTGCTACAATAGTTAGAGAGTAACAATGAAATGACTTGATTGTTATGCAACTTAATTGCTGATTACAAATATCTATTCTACTTCATACTTAATCCTTCTTGATCAAATAACACTTTTCTAATCCATAAGGATACCTGCTTATCCTTTATGTTTGTTTCCATTCTATCCTTCTTAATTTAATCAACACATTTGCACACACACTAGAAACCTCAACTTGACCTTTTATTTATACCTTCTAGATTGTCATGTTGGCTCAATACAAATTACAATGACTACTAATCATTACCATAGTTAGCTAGAACCAATACTTAAAATAATTAAGCTTCTCATGCCAAAACAAAAAAATCCTTTATTAGTTGACCTTACTTGGTAAACACTCGTTTTGAGACGATTTCTTGTGTTAACCAGCAAAAGCTTGGTTAACACTAGGAACTTGCAAAAATATTTTGGTATCTGAGTGAACTCAGTTAGCACTAAATTTGATCAACTTTCCTTCATCAACCATGTGAACTCAGTTAACACTATTTTTCTATGTGAATTCCTTTGATGCTCTAGTGAGCTTCGTAGACACTGTCTTCCTAGAGTAAACTTTAGGAATGCTCAGTAGACAAGGAAAAGTTGTCTTATTGACCAAGTGAGCTTGGTAAGAATTAATTAACAACTCATATGAAATTTGTGTAAAATTAAAGATAATACACAATTAGATAATTGTATCCAACAATCTCCCTCTTTGAAATTAATGGCAACACAACATGTCATAGCACAATAAAATTTGAGAACAATACTTTTTCTGAAAGAAATTTTCTCCCTCTTAGAATTTTCACAAAAACTTCTTCTTTAATATAGTAATATCCCTCTGTGAAGGAATTACATAACTTCTATGATAATATACTTCTCCCTCAGAAAGATATAGACAAATTTTAGAAAGAGATGATAGTAATCTTCTCCCTCTTTGACAACACATGCCAAAGACAAAACATACCAAATTAGTATCAATGTACCTTGAGTACTGATTCATATGCAATATTCTCTTTGACTATGCTACATCAACTGATTGATCTCCAACTTGGTTCTTATTGGTACACCACAAAAACTTCATTTAGTGAGCTTTAGATAAGGGAATGACCCATAACTTACCTCTTAGATATAGGAATGCATCCTTAGGTAATGGCTTGGTGAATATATCAGCAATATATTCTTTTGTATGAACATATTCCAATTTGATTTCTTTGTCTTGCACCAATTCTCTAGCAAAATGATATTTTATAGTAATGTGCTTAGTTTTAGAATGCATCATTGGGTTCTTTGATATGTTGATTGCACTAGTGTTATCACAAAATATGACAACTAGTTCTTTGATCTCAACCCTCATACCTTCCAATATTTGTTTGAACCAAACAATGTTAGAACAATTTACTGGTGCTACAACATATTCTACTTCTACTATAGATTAGGATGTGTCATTTTGCTTCTTGCTTGTCCAAGATACCAACCTTTTACCAAGAAAGAATGCTCCACCACTTGTACTTTTTCTATCATCAAGATTTCTTGCCCAATCAAAATTAGTGAATACCTTTAGATCTAAGTTTCCTCCAAGTTTGTACCACAAACCATAGTCTTTAGTGCCTTTCAAATATCTCAAGATTCTTTTGATTGTCATCATGTAATTTTCTCTAGGTTTCCTGAGAATCTTGGCACTATCCCAACTGCTAAGGCAATATCAAGCCTTGTGTGAACTACATACTATAATTTTTCAATCATTGATTTGTATAAGGTCTGATCTACTTTTTTGGAGTCATCATCTTTTGTAAGCTTTAGTCTAGTACAAATTGGGGTTCCAACTAGTTTTGAATCTTCCATACCAAACTTCTTGAGTATCTTCTTGATATACTTAGATTGAGTAATGTAGATACCATTCTTGTTTTGTTGTATCTATAATCAAACAAAGAATTTTATCTCACCAAACATGGACATTTCAAACTCTTTGTTCATTTTTTCTAAAAATTCTTTGCATAGATCATTATTCCCTATAAATAGAGTATCATTCACAAATATCTCTACCAATACAATCTTTTTATCTGGTCCTTCCTTAATATAAAAACTACTATTATCATTAGTTCTTTGAAAACCAATTTGTATAAGTTAGCTATGTAAGCTTTCATACCATGCTCTAGTAGCATGCTTCAGACCATATAGTAATTTGTATAATTTGCAACCCTTGTCCCTTTTGTTTGGATCAACAAAACCTTCTAGTTGTTCAATGTAGACTTCTTCATCAAGAATACCATTGAGAAATGCAAATTTAACATCCATCTGATATACTTTGAATCCTTTGTGAGCTGCATATGCAAGTAGAGTCCTAAGACCTTCTAATCTTGCAACAACAACAAAAGTATCATGATAATCAAATCCTTCTTCTTGAAAATACCCTTTGCACACTAATTTGGCTTTGTTTCTTGATACTTGTCCATCTTCATTCAACTTATTTCTAAATATCCAAAATTTTTTCAATCACATTTTTATCTTTAGGTTTAGGTACAAGGGTCTAAATTTTGTTCTTCTCTATTTGTTCTATTTCTTCATTCATAGTATCAATCCAACATTCATTTTCCAATACATCCTTAATACTTCTAGGTTCAATGTTAGCAAGTAAATATGTACCTTTGAGCTTACTTCTTGTCATAGTACCTTCTTGTCAAGTGAATGATGCCTTTTGACATACTTGTCCAATATAGGTTCTTTTCCTTTTGAAAGAATTGTAGTGTCTACATTTTGAATCTCAACTTCTAGCTCAGGTCATTTAGACTCAGTAGCTTCAAAATGTGACTTGAGTCTCTATAACTTAGTTTGAACTTCTTGCAACTTGGTGGCTGAGGAAGACTTGGGAGGTGAAGTCTCCTTATTGTCAAATGTTCCTGGAAATGTATCAAGTTTGAAGTAGACAAATCTTTTGTAATCTTTTGGTTCCCTTTTGCCTTCTTCAATCTTTTTTGCAAACTCATCAATTCTCACATGTGCACTTTCTATGATATTGTGAGTAGACAAATCCAAACATCTATATGCCATACTTTTACAAGAATATCCTAAGAATATACCTTCATCACCTTTCACATCAAAATTGCCTTTTCCAAACTCTTTTACATAACTTACATAGGGTTTGTAGCCATACCATAATTCATAGGGAGTTTCATGTGAGTCCTTCTTTAACTAAACTTGGTTCAAAGTATGGACTATAGTGCTCGTGGCTTCCTTCTAGTGTTTGATAGCAACATTCTTTTCAATCATTAGAGTCCTTGCATAATCCATGATGGATCTATTTATTCTTTTAGTTATTCCATTCTACTTAGGAGTACCAGGGGCTGATACCTATATTTTAATTCCTCTTTCAATGCAAAAATTATTGAATTTATTAGAGATGAATTCACCACCTCTGTCTAATCTTAAGCATTTCAATCTTTTCTCTATTTATTTTTCTACTCTTGCCGAATACTATTTGAATTTCTCAAATGCTTCTAACTTTTCTTTAAGATACATAATAGTCATCATTCTAGAATAGTCATCAAAAAAAAGAATAAAGATTTTTTCTCCACTATAAATTTCTATTCCAATGGTTCCACATAGGTTAGTATGCACATTTTCCAAGACATCTTTAGATTGACAGTTTTTGCTCTTAAAACTAGTCTTTTTGATTTTGCCAATCTGACAATTTTTGCATAATCCAACATCTAGTTTCTTCAAACTAGGAATTCCTCTTACTTTTTTGAATTTTCTTATCTTGATCACATTATCAAATTTTACATGACATAGTCTTATGTGCCATAACCAACTTTCTTACATTTGAGCAATAAAACATGAGCAATCACCAACATCAAGATAAAATAGGTTACCTCTTATTTGTTTGCCTGATCAAATTAGATTCCCTTTGTCATCTAGTATTCTTGCCTTTCCATGCATTAATTTTACCTTGAATCCAATGTTTATTAGCTAATATACACTTAGCAGATTATGTTTTAGTCCTTCAACCCAATAGGCATTGTCACATACAAGTTCATTGGTTAAAGATATTTGGCTTTTCCCTTTTATGCAACAAGGTTCATTGTTACCAAACCTTACACTACCTCCATCATAGTGTCATAATGTTCAAAGTATTCAAATTTAATTTAATTTTTTTCCAGTCATATGATGTGAATATCCACAATCTATGATGCATGTATCATTTTCAGTAACATGAAAGATAAGCTCCATCTTATCTTCTTCTTCATTGGATTCATCTTGTACAACAATGTATGCTATCTCATCTTCATTTTTATTAGAATCTTTAGCCATAAAATAAGTCTTCTTACCTTTGTACTTGTATAATTTGTGATTTTTGAAATCATTTTTGCCTTTTTACTTGTGACTTTTCTTCTCATCCTTGCTCTCTCTATTTGGGAACTAGGTAGCAATATGACGAATCTCTTCACATGAAAAATAAGTTAAAGGAACTTTCCCTTTGTACTTGCCTCTACCTCTAGAATATTTCTTTGCAAGTAAAACTTCAACAACTTCACGATCACTATCAAAACTTTCCTTTGTTTCCTCTTCACTTTTAGATTAAATGTCCTTTATTTTCTTGCCTTTCTCTTTGAGTGAAAGTTTAGCTTCAAATGTAGACTCAATGTTTTTGGAGGTTGGAACATAATTGTCAAAGTTGTCTAGCTCAAAGCCTGTCAATCTTCCTACTAAGGCATCCAAAATTCACTTGTGATTTGGATTAGACCTCTTTACTTGAATAGTAGATACTCTAATTGCATAGATAGGAAGAAATATTTTGAGAACTTTACTTACAATAGTTTCTTCCTTGATTTCTCCTCTAGAAGCTTTGATTGCATTAACACTAGCTTTGATTCTTTCCACATATTTGCCAATTTTTTTGTCTTCTCTCATTTTCATCTGATCAAACTATCCTCTAAGGATTTATACTTTGGCTCTCCTTACATTTTCATCACCACCATATATGTCTTTTAGCTTGTTCCACATATTGAAAGTAGTT
Source organism: Cupressus sempervirens (assembly GCA_028749045.1). Classification (NCBI taxonomy): domain Eukaryota; kingdom Viridiplantae; phylum Streptophyta; class Pinopsida; order Cupressales; family Cupressaceae; genus Cupressus; species Cupressus sempervirens. The sequence goes on from CM053790.1 coordinate 560,235,971, forward strand.
TTACAATCTATGATCTCATCAAATTCACCATAGCTAAGAGCAGATGCAATATCAATCATTATGATGTTATGGTTCTTTTTCTCAGCAAGATCTCCAACAAATAATGTACCAGTAGGAGTTTTCTATTCTTCCTCAAGCTATTTCAAGCTCAAAATCATTAATGGAGGCTAGATGAAGTCTCACAAGTCCCTACCATGCTGAAAAGCTTTCCTTATTTAGCTTTGGAATCTCTCTCTTATAGGACATCTTGATCTTTAGCTTAGGTCCTTGAAACCTTTCCTATAAGCACCAAACACTCTAATACCAATTTTTGGAAATATAGAAGGAATAACTAAGAGGGGGGGGGGGGGGGGGGTGAATTAGTTCCCACTAAAATAAATCCCAGATCCCTTAGATGTCAACAATAAAATTTAGATTGAGAAAATTGATTGTTGTTGTTATTTGGTAAATGCTAAGTGTGAATTACTTTTAATAGATCTTAAAACATTGATAGTAATTAATTGCATGCATAAGAGAAATAATATGAACACATGAGACATTAGGATTTAACATGAAAACCCAATATGGAAAAACCCACCAATATAACTAGTCAATATTTTTCACTCTTCTGAAGTGAGCCCTATTAGGAGCCAACCTTGTTAAAGGTTAGAAAACACATTGTTATGTGTGACCCTATTAGAGGATTTAATCACCCTTTTAGGAGTGGCCTTGCAAGAGGTCTTAAAAAAATTCAATGGAATGGTCACATTGTTAGAGGATTTACAATTGGTTGTTAAACAAACTCTATTAAGAGATTTTAGATCAATAATACAATGGTTAGAGAGTAATAATGAAATTACCTAATTATGATGTAACTAAATTTCTGATTACAGATCTCTATTCTATTTCATACTTGATCCTTTCTAATCAAATAACACTTTTCTTCTCTACAAGGATACGTGCTTATCCTTTAAATTTGCTCCCACTCTTTCTTTCTTAATTTAATCACCACATTTGCACACACACTAGAAATCTCAGCTTGACCTTTTATTTATACCTTTGAGATTGTGAAGTCAGATCAATAGAAATTAGAATGACCACTAATCATTATCATAGTTGGCTAGAACTAATACTTAAAATAATTAACCTTCTCATGCCAAAACAACAAAATCCTTTATTAGCCGACCGTGCTCAGTAAAAACTAGTTCTCAAAATATTTCCTATGTTAACCAACAAAAGCTTGGTTAACATTGCAAACTTGCAAAAATCCTTTCGTAATTGAGTGAACTTAGTTAGCTCTAACTCTAACCAACTTTCCTTCATTAACCATGTGAACTTGGTTAACACTATTTTCTGCTTGAACTCCTCTGACACCCAAGTGAGCTCGATAGACACTGTCTTTATAGAGTAAACTTTAAGAATACTCAGTAGATAAGGGAAAACTATCTTGCTAACCAAGTGAGATTAGTAAGCACTAACTGAAAATTGATATGATATTTGTGTAACATCAAAGATAACAAACAATTAGACAATTGTATCCAACATCATCACCTTAAGCCTTCTTTCTTAGTATGCTAACTACAGATCCATTCATTCAACCACCATGTGAAGCAATACCTTAAGACTCCTTGTCTTTTTGCTAACCCTGGAATTTTTCTTTTAGCTTTGTATCTCCTTAAATACAAAATTTAGATCTCTTGCAACTCAATCTAGAAAAATGGTTTAGCGTAGAGTTAGGTTAGATTCATTGAATCCTCCCTCATTTCTATTTTGTTCCCTCTAGAAACTTCTCTTACAACCCTCATTAGGTTCATCTCAATTTTTTTTATCTTGAATTATGTGTCTCCATCTCATCAATCTTATCTTCTACACACTTCACACAATTCAAGAAATCCACTTTATCGGCTGACATTCATCAAATATTTGATTAAACTCTTTATGTTGTCACTTAGAAATAACTAGCCTTTAATGCTTAATCAACACTCAGTTTCCTGACATCCACAAAGATTTTTCTGTATTTCTAGACACATACTATCATTTTCTCTTTTTCTCAGCACGTACTGATTTTCACTTTTTCTCAGCACATACTTATTTTTTGCTTGGCTTGAACTAAGATTTCTTGGCTCCTCCTATTTTCTCTATCAAGCTTGGAAAATATGATTTTTTACATAGCCTTCTATAAATCTTAGCTTCCATATATCCTTTCATTGCAGCCTTAAGTAGATAAACAATACACTATATTAGATCAATATCTTATTTGGTCTAAGTACATTTTTCATTTATACACCATATGTTAGAATTAGTGAATACTAAGAGGGGTGGTGAGCTAGTATTCTACAATCTTTTGTTACCAACTAAATATTATTTATTACTTTGAACCATACATAAGAAAGTAGATAGGTAATGATGAATAGTAAGAGTAACCATGCACAAAGAGAACTTGTAACACCATATTTTGTTAACTAGGAAAACCCTAGCGAAGGGAAAACCCTGGTGGGAATAATGCACACAAAGATATACATACATACATACATACACATACATACATATACATATACATACATACATATAAATACACACACACACATACACACACACACACACACACACACACACATACACACACACACACACACACACACACACACACACACATATATATATTCTCCTTGTTAGAGGATGGACCCTGTTGGGAGTCTATAAACACATTTAGTACATAACAGTCCTTGTTAGTAGACTTTGAATCCCTATTAGGAGATTCCAACCCTATTAGAATTTGTACAATGTATTCAAGTAGAGATCATTGCCAAAACATGTACTTTTAATTAGAAGAAAAGCTCACTGCCTAACCAAGTAATTTATCCTTTAAGTTCCTCAAATATAGAAGTATAGATGTTCTAACTTCTTTCTAGTTTATTTCTAACCTCAACTCAATCTAAGATCAAAAAATTAGGTTATCGAAAACTTGGTTCTTAAATATGATATAAAACTTCGCATTCATAGCTTTCATGCACAACTTCTAATTAACCTTGCAAGATGTCTTTTCATAAATACCATGCCTTTTCACAAATTGTTGCTAGGTTGGCTAGGACCAAAATAAACTATGCAACATAGAGTAAACATATAGGATGTCATCCCTAATTTCTCAATTAATTATTTTGCAAATAAAACAATTCCTTTGCCTTATATTTTGTTGATTTATACATAGTTATACTGGTAGATCTTAAATATCACTTTTTAAAAATAACTTGTACCGATGCCTACAATTATAAACATCATCGTCAACATGCATATTTTTTCCATATAACCTGTCTCTCAAAAATAACATCATATAAATATGTTATACTTCAAATATTGCTCTTTGTTCATGTCTAATAAACACATAATTGCATTCACTAGAACTTATATAATAAGTGTTAAAGTATGTATTCCTACAAGTGACATTAACCACATGTTAAAATCACTTCATTTTTCCTCCATGTAACCTTTCTATTCATAGTATGATGTCATCAACAAGTTGCATACAAACAATAGACTATTGTAAACCATTTTCATACTTAGACATTTTTCTAAGTACCAAAAAGCTAGGTATCTTTATTTTTGAGGTTTTCTACAAGCATGTACATCATGTGTTTCTATTAGTGACAATATTTACATATCTACTGATGGGGACACAACCCAACAACCAAAATAGACACAATAGAAAGGGGAAATTATATTAACTAAAAAAAAAAGCTGGTACAACAGTGCAGAGAAAATAAACTCAAAACATGCCCTGCGGGCTTACAATAGCATAAATCTGGAGAATATTTCTCCTTTTAGCACCTCCTCTCAAGCTCCAATCCGAACTGCCTTTTACAATGCCAGAAATCTCCTTAAATAGACCCCGGAGGGTTAAGGACTAGGAGTACATTCTAGAAAGTTCTAGTAGGCATCCACCGACAAAATAGAAGGTTCCGGAAGCTGCGTTAGAAGTCGGTGCAATTCTAGAAGAATCTAGAAACGGTAGCCGAACTTCCGGGAGGCATAACTTTTGAACCGTAACTCCGATTGATGAACCGTTTACATTTTCGGAAAGCTCTCGAAGCGCTCTATAGCCCTATGGACAAGTTTTGCTCGTCCCCCATTTTTCAACCCTTTTCGAGGTCATTTAATGCCCCAAACCTGACTTTGAAGCATTCTTAGGGGGTCTCCAAAACCCGAAAAACTGCAATAACTTTCAAACCGTGGGGCCTTTTAACCTGATTCTTTTTCTAGAATGCTCTAAATCTTGATTACATTCATCTGGCCAAGTCACACCTTCTAGGTCACCAAAATGATGGTCAAATTGCATGCTCCTATTTTTTTGAGATTTTTAAATGCACTGATAGTTGAACTATGAGAGTTGGAACCTTTATTTGAGCCAAATGGGTATCCAAAAATGCAAAGACATAAAATAGAAACTAAGTCTAAGTACATTTTTTTGGGTGACACAGGATTGCCCTTATACCTCTGGATGCTCCTGCATCATCTACATATAGCCAATTTTCAAAAATCTCTCCCTTTGGCATTGATGGCAACAAAGTAGGGAAAATTGGTTAAGTATCAATACTTGACCAAAACTTACGACATTACTACACTTACCATTTATTAAAAATGCTCCATCTTCATTCAATACAAATGTTCCACATTTTGATATGACTACAAAATGCATTACTTACTTAAAATTTTCTCATACATCTTCTCCTCCTTTGACATCAATGACAAAGGTCAAAATGTCCAAAATAATACTCTCAAAAAGATCTGTCTACCTACTATAAAAAACTGTCAACACTTGTCAAAATTTTTGTCTCACAACCTCAAGCTAATATCATCTTCATGCACTCATCTAAATTTTCCTTTAGACTATCCATACCTTTCTCACATGTGTCCTTGGTTTCTTTGGAAATAGTGGGAATAGCACATAAGCATATGATGCAATCACAACTACATTAACGTCAGAATATATGAATTTGGAATAAGTGTCCTTTGTTTTAACATATTCCTTCAATTGTCTCTCAAGAGATGATAGTTTTAGATCTATATAATTCTAAATTTTGATAATCTTCTCAAAATTTCTCTTTTTAAAGTTGTAGTTTCCTAATGTTAATGTGAACACTGACAACTTGTCTTTCAAAATGATGAACTCTAGTAGGGGGTTGTTGTAACTGATTTGTCAGAGCTTCTATCTTACTTAGCTTCCCTTCAATATTATTATCCAAATATTTAGTCAATTTTTGAGATAAAGTACATTTGATGTATAGTACCTTGACATCTTGTTGACATATTTAGAGTTCCTTGATAAAAGTATTAAGACTCAACAAATCGTTCTTTATCTTTTACAAAACATGCTAAAAATATTAGCATCATGAGAAATTAGAGCCTTAAACTCTGCAACACTTAACAAATCTATAAATTCACCACCAAAGTATTTGACTATAGTTTTGACTCTTTGTTTGGGGTCTGCTTCTATATGTTTGGCTGCTAGAGTGCTATGCAATCTATTGGTCACCTCCATTAATGTCCTTTGTAGACTTTTGAATTTCTTGTTCTTCTCAATCAACTTGGTCGCAGATGAGATCAAGTTAGATTAATCATCATCATCACTTGTAAGTTTGACAAGAGATAGTGGCATGGATGAGCTAGATGCTTTAGTCTCATCTACCTTTAGTTTCTTCTCTTTTGCCTCTCTTGTTTGTCTCCCTTCTTCTTCCTTCTCTTCTTTTCATTTTCTTTCATATTCTTTCTTTTCTTCCTCAAGTAACTTTAGCTTGGCTACTTCAATTATTTTTATTTTCCTCTTCTAATTTCCTTCTCTCCTCTTCAATCAATTTTACCTAATCTTGAAAGCTTTCAGAATGGGACTTAGGCTGATCAAAACTTTCAAAAGAAACATCATCAATATTAATAGTAACATTTATTTGATCAATTTGTATTGTATCACAACTTACTAACACTTCCAAAGTTTTCTCTACAGTGGTAGGTGTTGCTTTTAACTCAAATATCATCTTTTTGGTGACTGTACTTGTTTCACTTCGTATGCCATTCTTCTCACCTTCCATAAATAAAAATGGCCTTATATTTACTTCATAAGTAAGGTGCTATTTTGTCCATCAATTTCTTGATTTCTCCTTCATCATTATTTTTGTACTTAGTTCTTATCATGGATTTTTAGAGTTCCATATCTTCTTCATTAACTGGTGCCTTCATTGCTATAAGTTTCTCATAGAACTTTTGATTCATAATGCCTTCAATATCTTCAAGTTTCAAATTTTTAAGAATCGTATATCTCACTATAGAGATATCCATCTACTCTTTCTCAATATCATTGTATGAATCATAAAAAATTATTCATTTGCACAAAGTTCACCTCATTGACAATAGTTGTGTTAATCTTTTCTGTGTTTTGTTTCCAAGGTTTCATTATTTTAACCACTAGCTATTTAGAAGCAATAAACTTTTTAGGTTGTTTGAATTCTTGTTCCTCTTCTTCTTCCTCACCAAAATCTTCAATTGTCACAAAAAATTTCTTCCTTTTCCCAAGTCTAGTAGCTTGTTACTTCACTCCTTTTGACTTGTGAGTCTTAGCTTCTACTAGCCCTTTAGGATTCCTTTTAGGTTTACTAGTTTACTTGGCTAATACAACAAAATGTGGGATGCTTTCCTCTATAGGATTTTCTACAATGAATACACAGAATGCTTGACCAATTAATAGAGCTGGCACATGCATCACACCTTGTTCAATAGTTTGTTTTAGTCTACAAATTATTTATTTGACTACCTATGATTCTCTTTCTATCATACTAGCTTCAATCAATCCTTTCCTTATTATAGTCTCAACCTTCTTATGAGATGCTTTTTCTAAGGATGTCTGGTAAGCTAACTAAGTTATCCCTTCATATGTTCCAAATTTATATGAGGCTTTGTCCTTTCCAAACTTTAGTAATAGATCAATGTAACCATAGCTATATTATCACTAAATTCATAACTTAAGGTTTCAAGAAATATTTCTCTTGGTTCTACTACTTCAACATAAGTTAGGTCTATATCCACCATAAAATATATATCATCCTTAAATCTATCAACAATTGTTGGTGCAATTCTAAATCTTTGTTTCATTTCATTTTGGAATGTTCTCATAATTGAATTGCCTCTATCCAAGATTATATCTACAAGATTCCTTCTCCATACATATGTTATCTTATCCATAATACATCTTCCATTTCTCATGATCTATGTAACTGATAGAAATGGGAATCTTTGAAGTACGTGAAAGAAAATAAGAATGATTAACGACTAAAATTTGAATACACCATTCTTAGTTCTCTTAATCTTCTCAAAATTTTGAAGGAGTTGTACTCTCAAAATTTCACTCAAATTTACTTGTTCTTTCCCAATACAAATCTTGTAGGCTGCATAGATAAAGCCTACTAATAACTTATCATTCTTAGAACTTGCACAAATAGAAGATGCAATGATTCTACTGAAGAATCTCACATAATGTTTTCTAATGGTGTTGATCATCATTGCCTTGCCATTATAAACTACTTTAGTTTTGATTTGAACCTTCTTTTTGACTAATTTCTCACCAATGGGTACACTACCTTATTTGCTAAGACTAGTAACCTCATGAATAATGTCAATAAAGATGTCAACTGTATGGGTAGAAGTACAAAGTTGTGTCACCTTTTAGGCTAACTTATTATAACAACTAAGTTTGAGTATTTCTATGTAAAACTCAATTTTTTTCAAACATATGATCTTAATAAATTTATTCTAGCTAAGTTATATATGGCCTCACACTTTTCTAACTGGAAATGTCTATTAAATGCATTTTTTGTACTAGTTAGTATCCAATTACTAAAAAATTACAATTACTTTAGAAAATAGACATTTCAATAACTCTTAATATTTACTATTATTTTTTTTAATAACATATAAACACCATTTTATAGAGCTCAAAGTCTAGAATATTCACATATAGAGTTCATAGTGTTTTAATTAGATATAGTATTTTGTAATTAAAAAATTCTACAAGTACATATTTTAATAATCAAAAAGATGTTGATTTTGAGAAAGGAAAAAATATTAAATCAAATCAATAAAAATTAAAAATTATATGACATTGTAGAGGAGAGGGTCCCTTTTAGAATCTATAAGTTTTCTTTTGGTTGGAATAGAATTACTTTCAAAAATGTGATGGGAGATGAAAACTATCAATTTGAATAATTTGAAGTTTGAATCACTATAAAAGAGAAAATATAGGTCTAAAGCCAATTTTTATTTTTGATTATTCTAGCTACATATTTTATCTATAACATAATATGAGATCAAAGGGAAACAAGTTTATTTCCATGTAGTTTTAAGGTGGGAACTAGACCCCTAATTTCCAACATTTTTTAGCAATTAATAAATTATCATTAAAAATAGGAAAATATATCATTTCTTATTCCAAAAAATTATTAAAAATTATAATCCTAAACTTCTTCCATTTCTACACATTTCATTAGTTTACTTCCTTTCCAAATTCTAAATAATAATACTAGTTTTATGTCATTGAAGATGAACAATTATACCTTTGTTAGCCTTTTCCTTTGTAAAAGGGTAACACAAGTTTGTGCTTTTACCCCTACATTGCCTCCCATCCAAAACTTCCCATTATGAATTATACTTAAGATAATTTATGTCTATTCTTCTCTCAAGTTCATAATAGAAGTAATAATTGAATAGTTCTAAGTATTTTAGATGTTCAAATTTGGGCATCACAGTCATACCATGGTTGAAAACAATTTTCTTCAAATAAAGGTTTCCTTCAAAGTGTTTCACAAGGACAACCTTCAATTTCGGTCTCTCAACATTCTCAACATTGTGAGCTACTATCATATCCATGATTTTTCAAAATAGAAATTTATTTAAGAAATTCTACACGAAAAATGATAAAATATCTTTTTCTAAAGTATAATTTTGCTCAAAATTGCTTTAACAAATCACTTTTGGGTGATCTAAGCTTCTGAGATGATTGCAATGTGGAAGTAATTAATTTTATAGTCTGTTTATTTATCCAACTTGAACTTTCATTTATTGTGCACTTTGTCAAATCAAAAAAGTTGTTAATTTCATTTCAAAATCAAATATCTGCTCAAAATCATCTATCTAATCTTCAAATGCTACCCAAGGTTAACCATAGCTTCCTTTCATCATGAGAATTCTCCACAAAATTTTCTGTAAAAACATAGATTTCATCTTTTTTCATAGAATAAACTCTCTATTATAGTAGTAACTCTTATTTCCTTTGTAACTTGTTCTGATAAGATCTAAATTTCAAGTGAGCTTAGTTACAGTCTAAACTCATCTAGATACATCTTCTCCCAAACTTCCTACTCATAGTTTGATCTTTAAATGAAATTTCAAATTATGGTATTGTGAACAAGCTTCATTCAACTTGGTTGAATCAAATTTGATTATGGACTTCAATCTTTCTTTATTTGTATCATCTAGCTTTTCTTGAGATCCAATAGTTAATCCCTTTACAAATGTCTCATCAAGTTCTTCTCAAAGTTTGCTAACTAATTTTCATTGATCTTCATTATATTTGTTAATTCCACAATTCCTCTCATGATTCTTTCTATCATTTCCAAATTTTCTTCCATTGTTCCTTTTATTTCTACAATTCTTTTCTATATGTCTGAAGTTTGTGCATAACTGACACACTAGTGTTCTTCTACTAGGATTTTCTTGATCAATAGGTGCTTAACATGTTTTGGCTATGTGTCCAAAGTTATTTCACTTATATCACATGATCTTTTTTCTTTCTTCATAAAGTTTTTGTTCTCTTTATGTCCTCTCATTAGATCTTCTTCTATCTATAGGGTTAGCATTTCCAAACATTCTAATATTTCTTTTATCATTATCAGATTTAATTTTCTTACAATCAATTACCTTAGGACCAATACTATGACAATTATGACAATAAAAAATTGTAACAAGGTTAAAAGACTTATTTGTACAATCTCTTCACATATGATCTATTTTTTTACATGAAAGACACTTACCTCTAAATTTATACCTAGTTTCTTTAGGAGATTCAACTTTCTTAGGTTCATCCAATTTCTCAATTTTCTTGACTAGATTCAATATTATCATGATATTTATATTTTTCTTTTAGATCTGATCAAATTTTAGGTTTCTTTGTAGACATGCTAAATAGGTAGCCAAAACTAGTCTTATCATAGGTAGGTCTTTGTACTGATATTTGTTCATCAAGATTTTCTCTACTAGAATAAAGATTTTTAAGTTGTACCTTGCTATGAGTTAGCTCACCTTTCACAATAGTGTTGTACTTTTGAAGTTCTTCATGATCTTCTTTTAATGCTTCAAGTTCAGATGTCGTCTTTACTACATGGGCTCTAACATTTAAATTTTCAATCTTCAAATTAGATTCAACTTTGCTACGATCATTCTTCAAACTCAACTTTAGATCAGTCATCTTCAATTCATGTTTGAATATCTTGTACTTTGTTTACAACTTTACATATTCATCATCACTAGTTGTAGATTTAGTAGGATTAGGCTTGGATTTAAGATGTTCAATCTTGTTCTTCAGTTGTCCAATGTACACTTTGGAATCTTCATATCTATTTCTCAAATTATCTCTTTCTTCACTAAGGAGATCAATTTCTTCAAGTTCTTGTTCAAGGTTCTTCATCAACTGTTCCATATCTATAGGGATCTTACTCAAGTGTTTAAGCCTCTTCTAAATAACTATGTTCCAATACCAATTGTTAGAAATAGGAAAATACTAGGGGGGGTGAATCAATATTCTACAAAATTTTGTTACCAACTAGATATTATTTATTACTTTTAAGCATACATAAGAAAGAAAATAAGTAATGTTGAATAGTAAGAGTAACCATGTAGAAAGAGAATTCATGACACCATGTTTTGTTAACTATGGAAGCCTTGGCTTGAACTAACATTTCTTGGCTCCTACTATATTCTCTATCAAGCTTGGTAGACACAATTTTTTACATAGCCTTTTATAAATCTTAGCTTTCATTTATCCTTTCATTGTAGCCTTAAGTAGATAAACAATACAATATATTAGATCAATATCTTATTCAGTCTATGTGCTTTTTTTAGACATCATTGTTGACATATCAGTTAAGTTTGTTATTAGTGACACATACTTATTCAAATTGTAAATAGCTATCGAGATTATTGTACAATTAACAATATTTTCCAATAATTTCAATTGTTTCCAAGTTCTACAGTTGCTACTGAGTCCTTTGGATAAATCTTAATGGTTATCAAGTAGTTAAAGTTATAATGAAGATCAATAGTGTAAATCATGCATCTCAATGTATGTTGATTTTACCAGTGCAAAAAAAGCTATGCAGTGTTTACTGAGTGTGATGTGAGTCTAGTGTTAACCAAGCTACTTAGTGTTAACCAAGTGATTTAGTTTATATCGAGCTTAAGGTGATAGTGTTTTCTGAGCGGTGCAATGGTAAAAAGGTGATTTAGTTTATATAATGAGTTTCAAAGTATCTACTGAGTCACCAATGTAGACCAAGTTCAAGAATACTTGGAAGTGATTAGTATGGACTAAGCTTCTACAAATATCAAGTGCATTATGATGTTGAGCATTGATAGTAGATGTCAAGTATCAAAACCTCATCATGTCAGTCTTCAAAACCCAAGTATCTTAAATTGGGAAAACTTTGTAATATTTGTGTAAACTTGTATTGTGGCTAACATTGTAATTATATAATTGGATTGGTATATATGTAATAAAATATATCATATCCAAGTGTGTGAATGTGGATGTAATGTGATCAAATATAATCAGAGAAGAGTAGAAAAAAGAAAATTACAAAGGCTATAGTAGTATAAGAAGTAGCAAAGACATATCTATCATAGCAAGGTGATTAGTACATAAAGGAATCTCATTTAGGAAACCAAGTTGTAGATTAGAGATCAGCTACAATTCCATTCTAATAGGTGAATTAGTCAAACCCTTTAGCAAGGTAGTCTTAACAGTCTTTTATAAATCTCTTTGCCAAGTGCATACTTGACTATATATTTGCAAATCATTTCACAAGGTGGACTTAGTAGTTCTTATTGCTCCTAATAGGGAAAATCATTAGAAGTGATCAATGTAAGCCTTAAAAAATCAACTTTATAATGTAGTACTAAAGCTTGTGGGTATCATCCCAACCCTAGTTTTACTTTCTATTTCGAAGGTTTCTAGGTCATGAAATCTTTATGTTTGAGTGTTATGAATACTTTCATGTTTTTAGTTTCTTATGCATGCAATTTGATCATATTAGAAGTGAGGAATAAAAATGCTAATTGGATTGTTGAATAAAGAGTTGAAATTGTTGAAGTTTTAGAAGTTACTGATTCACCCCTCTCCTCTCAATAACTTAGCATAGTCTAGAATATTTCCAACAATTGGTATCAGAGCATTTTCGTTCTCAAGAGAAATTTTAACAGCTTGAGAAAAGATCAAGCCCATGGATATATTCAAGTTGACAAAGCTATTGATAATGAGAAGCTAGACTTGGAAATGGCTATTGCCCAACTCAAGAAAGAAAAGGAGTAATTGTATCAATTCCTAAAATAAAGAAAAGAACTTACAATTCAAATAAATGATCATCTCTATATTGAAGAAAGAATTGAAGACCTTGAAGACCTTCATTCAAGAAATTCAAATGAAGCCAATGAAGCAATCAAAGAACTCATAGAAAAAGAATGGTCTCCTATAAGAAGAAGTAAGAAAACTAAGAACAGAACAAGAAATTTGGTTAATAAAGTTGTGAGAAGTCATGGAGTAGAAGAACACAATAAAAGAAGAGATAGATGTAAGGAACAATGAAATCTAGAACCAATCCCTTTAGCAATAAGACCTTATTAATTATCTCTTCAATGAAAATGAGGAAATTATGAGTCTAAGATTTTAAAATGAAAGATTACAAAATGATCTAAACTCTGAGCGGAAAATCAATGAAAGAATGATGAATTCTGAAGTAGACATGAATCAATTGAATGAGTAGAATCTCTATAGAAAAAAAGGAAAAGAAAGAATTGGATATACAAAGAAAGATAATCATCCAATAAAGAAGCTCAAAAGAATCAAAGACCTACTTGCAATCACTTTGGTAAGATAGGTCATACATCAAAATTTTTTTGGAGCAATGGAAAAGAAAAACTCAATGAACAGTGCTACAATTTCAATTAGCATGGTCATAAGGCTAATGAATGTAAAGAGAAACCACGATTTGAAGGAAAATGTCACAATTGTAAGAAACATGGACACAAGTTATTAGAATGCAAAACCAAGATATTGAATCTAGCATAATAGATTTTGAAAGCCATATTTGGTTGGGACTACAACACCTAGTGCAAATGTCATTATTGTGGAGAATTTGGACACATTGGAATGAATTCTATAAAGAATCATTTGAGGAAAAGAGATACCACTATAATATGTTTCATTTGTATAGAATGTGGTCATCTTGCCAAGAATTGCATGAATACTGGTAGTATTGAAGATGAGAAGAAGGAAAAAGCTGATAACATCTGAAAATAGATGAGACAAAAATGGGTTTCCAAAGTCTACTAAGAATACAAGTCCAAACAATGGTGATCAAGTCACTCAAGAATTGGGTGACTCCACCATTTCTATTTAAGTTTTGAAAGGAAGAATTGGAACTATGCTATCAAAGTAAGCATTCAAAATAGTTCTAGATTGAAAGAGCAAAATGATCAAAATATGTATTCAAGATACAAAGGGTTCACTGAGTAAAAGGGTACTAGCATCTATCAAGTTACCTTCTCTACTGAGTGAGGTTGGGTCATAGACTTTAATGAGTGAGGTCAAGAGTGATAAGGGTGCATATGGTTAACAAGTCACGAAGACTTTGTCAAGTATTCAATCCAAGCATAGTTGATGACAATTTGTCAGCATGATGTCAATCGAGATACCTTATGTACTAAAACATTTATGGAAATCTTCTAATAAAGGACATGAAATCAAAGTCATTCTTACTATGAAATTATTGAGAGCTATTGCAAACTATGATATTCAAAGCATCTAAGTAATTTGAGAAAATTATCAACAAAAGTTTTTTGAATTCTCTCAAACCCTACCAAGTGAAGACGGCATCCAATAGAAGCAAGGTAAAGCAAGGTTTAGACATGTTGGTTTATGGAGTGGAATGGAAGGCACCAGACTTCAAGCTCACTCCTGAAATCATTGAAACCCTAGATCCAAGAGCATAGTCTCAAATCCCTCCAAAGGTACTGTTGATCAATGATATCCACACTCACTTTAAATGTGTTATTCAAGAGATTATCACTTTAGAAATGGATGATGCCCTAAATAAACTATATATAAATGGAGTTTTGAAACTTGAGCACCAACACATAGAAACTAAAGGGTTAACTTGCATCCCTCACATGCCCCATGAATTTCAAGTAAAATGGATTAGGTTTATCCTTTGTTAGGTGCATAATAGATAGTTGTGGTTGGAGCAACTAGAATTAATAAAAAAGAATATGATTCATCAAATCACTAGTCTCCCAATGTTAGCCAAAGCTAAAATGACCAAAGCCCTAGGTAAGGTTGAACTTGAAAATAAAACCCTACAAAATTGGCACAATAGAGGAATTAAGATTAGTAGTGTTATAGACATGGAGTTGAAATTTGGAATCCATATTATTGCTCACAAGATTTACAGCTCGAACGAGTTAAACAATGTGTCATGTAAAGTAGTTAACCTTGTATACAAGGTAGTAAAGAACAATTTATCTTTTGACTTTGTTGAGCTACTATTGAGACAATTCAACTAGAATATGGAAAGCATTAGGACATCAAAGAATAATCCATGTAAGTTTGGCTCCCTATTAACATGTCTATTCTTTTATGTTCAAAAATTATTCCCTTTGAAAGGCACTATTGTTTGGAGGAAAGATGTACATGTACTTTATTAGTTTAATAAGTTTATTATTGAGATAGGTGAGAATTATAATAGTATTATGGACAACTATTTTGATGCATTCAAGGAGAAAATGAACAGAAGATACTGAATCCCCAAGAAACTTGTTGAAGATTATAAGGATGATGTGTGTTTCATTGTGTATAGTGCCAAAGTATACATTCAGGTAATTAAACCTAGAATTGCATGGGTGAAACCTCTTGGATATTAGGTTAATTTTATAAAACTAAAGATATCATTAAGGAACTTGTTAATGAACCAGTTGACCCTAAGGCTACATATTTTAGTACATATGATGAAGTAAGAGCCAACATAAAACTAGAAATAAAGCTCCCTCGGGTAGTTAACAAATGAAAGAAAAGAATTTCTAAACCAAAAACAAGTTCTACCCTTTTGTTGACCAAGGGAAAAGGTGAGGATAAGGAAGCAAAGGATGTGGAAGAAGAAGAAGAGGAAGAATCTAGGGAAGAAGAACCATTAAGGAAGAAGGGCAAGGTAATTATGACCAGGCCACCAAAGCCATCCACTGTAGTATTTACAAGAAGATCCTCCAAGAAGAAATCTGACAAGGAAGGAGAAGATATTATATTTAAAAAACCTCCACCCACTTGTCATGTCCCCTTTTCAAATAATTAAAAAAATAATAATCTTTGCTAAGGCAGGCAGGCCCAAGAAAGTGAAGTTTCGGAAAAAGGGGGTTAATCTTTGGAAATCCTTGGACTAATAAATGAAAATTATTATTAAAACATGTTTCATTAACCTCTCTTGGATGTGTGTTATGGTTATGCCCTCTTTTAAGGGGTTTGGAGGCATTTTGGGCTGATTCCAGAACTTGATTTTTGCTCATTCTTTGTTATTCTTCAGAGGCTGCCAAACCTGTGGAGAAGGAGACCCAAGAACGGGAGTTTGCAGGTTTCCAAGGAGACCCAAGAACTAGAGTTTGCAGGTTTCCAAGAAGGCTAAGAATGGGAGTTTGAAGCCATTCCATGTGCATGCTCATACAGAGTTTGACTTTGTGCTGAACAGTGCAGATTTGTGGGTTTTCGGGTGTGTTTTTTGTATGAGTTTGGTGTTTTCAGTTGAGTATTTCATATCAGTTTGGGTTGCTGATATATTTCATACTTTAAGGTGTTAAAATAGAGCTTAATATATGTATTGGTATGTGATTAAACTCTGAGATATATTATTAGTGTTTTTGTGGTGTTTTCGGGCATTTTTGTGTTGATTTCGGGAGCCCGATGAGCATAGTTTTTGTCCTACATTTGTGAAATGTTGTGTAAAGGATATACGGATCTGGAAATTTCATTTTGTAGGTTTTTATACTGCTGAAATTTTTGTAAAAATATCCATTCTTAGATTTATTAATAACTTGTGAAGTTGTGAAGCTTTTGGCACTATTTTCAGCATACCCGATTTGGGGTTTCTTGAGAAATTTGGTGAATCTTTGTGATATTAGTTGTTTGATCTTGAAAATCTGATTAGAGGCATGAAATATCATAAAAAATCAGAGAAAGGGACATTTCAGTGGTATCAGAGCCATGATCTTGCTAGCCTGAGGGTTTGTAGAAGTTTTCATGTCAGTTTTGACAACTACCCAGATCTTGCATGTCATAATTTATGGTTGCATGTTGCTTCTAATCAACTGCATGTCAAAATTTATGGTTGAATTATAATTCTAATCATTTTCATGTTAGTTCTTGGTGAATTTGGTGGTTGTATAAGTTTGCATGTCAGTTTTGACAACTACTCAAATCTTGCATGTCAGTTTTGACAACTACCCAGATCTTGCATGTTAGTTTTGACAACTACCCAGATCTTGCATGTCAATTTTGATAACTACCCAAATCTTGCATGTCAAAATTTATGGTTGCATTCTACTTCTAATCATTTTCATGTTAGTTCTTGGTGAATTTGGTGGTTGCATTTTGCTTCTAATCAGCTGCATGTCAAAATTTATGGTTGCATGCAACTAAGTGAAAGAGAAAAAAGATATTTGCAGCGAGAAAAGAATAAAGAAATTTTGATCAAACCTCCAGTTGAAAGTAAAAGTAAAAAATCCAAGGAAGGGAAAAGTATGGCTGATCCAGATGAGATGGCAAACAAATTCTTCCAAGACATCCAAAATACTCAGAAGCAAACAATGGATAGTTTGGCAAAAACTAGAGAGGCTTTGCGAATATTGATAGAAAAACTACAAGGAGTTGCATCTATTAATGAGAAAGGGAGCACTTTAGAGGAGCCAAGAAATCTGAAATCCACACCATCTAAATCAACCAAAACTATTTTCTTGCCTGTAGATGAGCCGCCAGTACCAAATCCAGCCATTAATCCTATGGAAGAGGTTACAGGTAACTTGATTACATTAAGAGCTACTTATAATGGCTTAGATGATGACTTTCATAGTTCGGTTCCTTTTAGATAATATGTGGATATGATGAACACTTTGATGCCCAAGAAAGAGTATAGAAGGGAGCATGACATAAGTGGAAGAGAGCTCAAAAATAAAATAAGCAAGTTTATAGCACCTACTTTTGATGGAACAAATAAAATTTCAGCTAGAGCATGGCTACAAAAATTACAGACCTTCTTCACACTTAACCCCATGAAGGAGAGTGATGTTGTTCAAATTGCAAGTCTACACTTGGAAGATGTAGCCTATGATTGGTGGTATCATGGAATGACTACTCAAGGTCATGATCAGGTAACTACATTTGATGATTTTAGTCAAAGAGTGAGAGATAGATTTGACCTCAAGGATGATGATTATGAGGATGTTGTTGTGCATGATGGTGAGATACTTGGTGGAGATGAGTAGACATTGACCATTCATGACTTTTCTGAGAGAGATTACCAGGCATAGTTAGAGGCTTCGTCACATGAGGTTGAGGCTAGTAGTACTTCACATGACTTATCTCGCTAGCAGAAGGTGAGTGAAGATGATTCACAGGGTATGGATTATAATACTCTAGAGACTAGTGACTTTGAGGATACTCCTTTAGACAGTGCATCAGAGGAGGTTTGTAGGAGACAGTCAAGCCAGTGCCATCATGTGTCTAATCAGTTAAGAGTTAGTGACCGAGACATTGCTATCACTTGCAAGCATTTTGATGCTGTTCGTCATTTGTTAGCAGTTTATGGATGGGGTTCTCCTACTAGTGATGAGAAGGAAGTAGTTATCTTTCCTTTACAGAGATCCACTCTTAATGGGAGGCTATTCAGATTTTGAGATAGAATTATATGCAGTTGGTAGCTGACAGAGATTATCTTATGGAGTGGGGCAGTACAACATATGATGCATTGTTGGCCAAGGAAGATGAGGTGAGTGAGCTTACTGAGCAACTTGAGGTGACTTCTGAGATTCTTGAGAGTACATAGTTGGATTTCAAGGAGTCACCGTTTTATTTGGCTAAGGTGACTATGGAGTTAGAGCGGCTACAGTCTTTACCTGATTCTATACAGTCACAATCTATGGTGTTTGGTGATCCAAAGATGTCCATGGCCGAGATTGTCAGAGACAATGGAGATGGGGATGCATCCATCCTTGATACTAACATTGACATATCAGGTTCATTCCCACTAGAGTCAGGTTCAGTTGAGTTGGGTGTTGTAGCAGATTGTTGTATGCTTGACATGGTGGTGGCCTCTAGTACTGATGGCACAGAGACTAGAGATGTATCAAAGATCTTGTGTGATGTTGGTGAGTCGACAGTTGGCATGGTTCCTACTAGTAATACTACTCCCTTGGTGATATCTTTGGAGGTAGTAGTCAGTTCCAACATGGTTAATGATCAATTATAGTTAGTTTCATCTAGATTACAGTCTGAGCCACTGACTAAGATTGGCGCATTCTATCGGCATTACACTGTAAGGTACGCTCATTAATTTACCTTTGATGACCATGTTGATGAGATTATGATACAGAGATGTACTTTGGTTCCTAGTGCTTATCATCAGTTATGGAATAGTTTGATGCCTCGAGATGAGAGTTGTGATGGGCACGACATGGTGATAGGTCCTACAGTTGATATCTTGATAATACATGACTTAGAGCAAGAGTTTTGGAGTGATGCTTCAGTAGGTGTTGTTATTGATTCTACTCCTTTGGCTAAGACATCTCTTGACTTAGCTAGTGATTAGTCACAGTGGGTTGTATCACGTGTTCATGGTGAGCTATTGACTGAGGTTGGTTTTTTTAATCAACATTATATTGCAGGGTATGTACATTAGTTAGCAATTGATCCTTGTGTTGAGGAGTTGATGGCAGGAAAATTTGGTTTGGGTTCCATTTCTTGTTGTTTATCTTGTGATGGCTTTTCACAATCAGGGGTGCATGGGAGTTATGGTAATGAGACAGTGTTCGATGATCTACAGAGTTGTGTTGACTGCAGGAGTTGTATAGTGTTTGGATTCTCCATACTTGGTATAGTTTCATATCAGAGCATTCACCATTGTTGCAGAGTTGGATTGTAAATTTCGTATAGGCCAATGGGATGCGTTGATGGTATTTATTGTGTTGGCAGTTTGATTTATCCACTTTACTTGGGTTCTAATGTTCTAAGAGTTTGTGTCTCATGGGTTTTTGATTGTGGTAGTGGTGATTTTGGAGTTTGGTTGAGCTGTAATTGTTAGTTTGATTATGGATTCCTCTTGGTCATATTGCAGAGGATATTGCAGGAGCCTATGTTATTTTGGCAGTATTATACTTCATGACTACATTTGGGATCCAGGTGGATTGATTGGTTTATTTTTCAGCCATTGCTTGAGGACAAGCAATATTTGGGAGGGGAGGACTTTTCATTTCCCCTTTTCAAATAATTAAAAAAATAATAATCTTTGCTAAGGCAGGCAGGCCCAAGAAAGTGAAGTTTCAGAAAAAGGGGGTTAATCTTTGGAAACCGTTGGACTAATAAATGAAAACTATTATTAAAATATGTTTCATTAACCTCTCTTGGATGTGAGTTATGGTTATGCCCTCTTTTAAGGGGTTTGGAGGCATTTTGGGCTGATTCCAGAACTTGATTTTTGCTCATTCTTTGTTATTCTTCAGAGGCTGCCAAACCTGTGGAGAAGGAGACCCAAGAACAGGAGTTTGCAGGTTTCTAGCAAGACCCAAGAATGGGAGTTTGCAGGTTTCTAGGAAGGCTAAGTATGTGATTTTGAAGCCATTCCATGTGCATGCTCATACAGAGTTTGCCTTTGTGCTGAACAGTGCAGATTTGTGGGTTTTCGGGTGTGTTTTTTGTATGAGTTTGGTGTTTTCAGTTGAGTATTTCATATCAGTTTGGTTTGCTACTGTATTTCAGACTTTAAGGTGTTAAAATAGAGCTAAATATATTTATTGGAATTTGATTAAACTCTGAGATAGATTATTAGTGTTTTTGTGGTGTTTTCGGGCATTTTTGTGTTCATTTCGAGAGCCCGATGAGCATAGTTTTTGTCCTACATTTGTGAACTTTTGTGTAAAGGCTATAAGGATCTGGAAATTTCATTTTTTAGACTGTTATGCTGCTGAAATTTTTTTAAAAATATCCATTCTCAGATTTATTAATAACTTGTGAAGTTGTGAAGCTTTTGGCACTATTTTCAGCATACCCGATTTGGGGTTTCTTGAGAAATTTGGTGGATCTTTGTGATATTAGTTGTTTGATCTTGAAAATCTGATTAGAGGCATGAAATATCATAAAAAAATCAGAGAAATGGACATTTCACCACCTTCCAAGATAGATTGAAAGATCTGGAAGTTGGAGTCTGTATAAAAAACTTTAATACATTAAAGTATGAAATTAGAATAGCTAAAGAGTAGAAACAAATAGAAGATCTAATAATGGACAAAATGGGTAAAATGAAATACTCACTAGACCAGCTTGATTCTTATATTCTTAATGATTTATTAGAGAAAATCAAGCCAAGATGGGAATTTTCCATGCAAACTATCAAAGACATATATGGAAAAAGTTTGAGGTAGCACATATTGAGCATATCAAGTGTAGAGGTAAAAGAGTCAATAAAGAAAAATGAAGAAAAATTAACTCTAAAATTCAACACATGTTTGATGCTAAAGAACACCATTGAGCATGTTGTAAGGAATGTAACTAACACTTGGAAAAATATCTTTTTTTAACATAAACCAAGTGATATTCTTGTTGATGTAAATGATTAATGATGATGATGGTAAATATGAGAAAGATGAAGAGGAAAATGTTGAAGAAGCAACTCATTTTGACAACATTGATGATGAAGAGGAACAAGGGCAAGAGACTACCAAGGAAGAAAATCAAGATGATGAGGAAACTGATCTAGTTAAGATAGCTAAAACAACCATTGCCTCACTTCCTCACTCTCCAAGCAAACCAATGACAACATCAAGCACTAAGATAGCCCCAACAAGGTTGATTGTGACCACCAATGACAACTCAAATGTCCAATCACTCTTTGCTCCTATTCAACTCAGCACATCATTGACTCTTCATCTATTGAGCTATAGGCTCTTCCCTTCTCAACCAAGTTGGCTACATCAGTTTTGAGCACAATAGTTTTGAACACATCAATTTTGGATTCTTCAAGTATTTCTATTAGTATTCCTTCAATAAGTGCAATATTAGTTTTCACAACTAGCCCTAGTATGTCTATAATTATTTCTATTTTGGTTACACAAGCAATAAGTGCAAGGATAGGTGAAACCAAGCTTCAAGGGAGCACAAAATTTTTGGGTAAAGGAAAAGAGATGGAGGAAGAAATAGACCTAGATGAGGAAATTGTA
Organism: Cupressus sempervirens; assembly: GCA_028749045.1. NCBI lineage: Eukaryota > Viridiplantae > Streptophyta > Pinopsida > Cupressales > Cupressaceae > Cupressus > Cupressus sempervirens. Next base: position 560,257,727 of record CM053790.1, read on the forward strand.
ATCCCAAATTGGGATATTTTGAAGCTTACTCGAGACCAAATGCAATCATTTGGTGTACTCCTCTAGAAGAAAACCAAACAACAAAGGTTAAGAGAGGAAAGAGATAAGGAATTTAAAATTATTTAGGATGCAAAGAACATTTTGGTAGAGGCCATAGGCATTGAGGTTGATTGTTCACAACCAATTTTGTATTAACTAGTAGAGGCAGTTTAGAAGGTTAGTGAAGGTAGTGATGGGTAGGATAGGTTAGTGTAGAAGGCAAAAAAGAAGTTCGATAATAAAGTGATGGAGCACATTGCTCAAAAAATAGCTATCTATCAAGTAGAACTCTCTACAATTTTGGGTTCTCTAGAAACATATTGCACAAATGTATCATCACTTTTGGTAAGCTATGTAATGTTTCTAATTTTTCCAAGGAAATAAAGGATAAATTATCGAAAATAGATTAAGATCTTAAGTCAAGCACTCAACAGTTGCAATTTGACCCTAGTTCAAGTTCTACACACTTCAAGAAGATAAGGCTTTTTATAGATATGGAAGTGAAATTGCTTAGAGAAGAAGGAAGGATTAGATCTACATTGGTAGATATATAGAATATGATTCTTCCCAACATGGATGCACTATAGAGACATATTTCACATTCTAAAACTCTCATCCATGACAACAATTTCTCCATAGTGGACCATATGATAGAATTGTATGTAGAAGTGCAGATTGCACTTCACACATGTAAATTCCTACAAGACAACTGGGATAAAACTTTGGCAATCATTCTCAAGGTAAATTCAGAATTTTTATCTAATTTTGGCATTAGTGTCAAAAAGGGGGAGAAAAGATATACGTTATGGGGGAGAAAATGTAATAAGTTGTAAAATCAATGGGGGAGAAATATATGTACAATAAAGCATATGTTTTATACAACAAGAAGATGTATAGTATACTGTATGTACAAATATATATCTTACAAAATAAATTTTGAAAATTCTCAAAAATAGTATACTCTACCAAGCTAGTATCACAAAGTGATGAATAAAAGTATTCAAGAATCTTTTTTAATTCAATTTTGGATGATAAGTGTTTTTTTGGCTAATGCCAGAGTGGGAGATTGTTGACATATCAATCAAGTTTGTTATTAGTGACACACACATATTTAGATTGTAAATAGCTATCGATCTTATTGTACATTTAACAATGTTTTCCAAGAATTTTAGTTATTGCCAAGTTCTATAGTTGCTATCGAGTCCTTTGGATGAACCCCAGTGGTTAACAAGCACTTACAATTATAGTGAAGATCAAAAAAGTAAACTATGCATCTTACTGTATGTCAAGTTTACCAGTCCAAACTAAGTTATGTATTGTTTATTGAGGTTACAGTTTATGTGATGTGAGTCAAGTGTTAACCAAGCTACTCAGTGTTAACCAAGTGACTAAGTTTATACTAAGCTGGAGGTGATAGTGTTTACTAAGTTGTGCAATGGTAAATGTGTGGTTTAGTTTGTATGTCGAGTTTCACAGTATCTATTGAGTCACTAGTATAGACTGAGTTCAAGACTACTTGGACGTGAATAGTATGGACTAAGCTTCTACATCTACTGAGTGCATGATGATGTTGAGCATTGACAGTGGATGCTAAGTATCAAAACCTCAACAAGTCAGTCTTTAGAACCCCAAGTGCCTGCATTTGGCCCGACTTTGTAATATTTGTGTAAACTTTTACTGTGGTTGACTTTGTAATTGTATAATTAGATTGGTATATATGTAATAAAGTATATCATACCCAAGTATGAGAATGTGGATGTAATGTGATTGAATATAATTAGAGAAGAGTAGAAAAGAGTGAATTAAAAAGGCTATAATAGTGTAAGGAGCAGCAAAGACATATCTATCATAGAATGGTGATTAGTACATAAATGAATCTCATTCATCAAACCAAGTTGTATATCAAAGATCGGCTACCATTTCATCCTAGAATAGGTTGACCAATCAAACCCTTTAACAAGGTAGACCTAATAGCCTTTTGTAAATCTCTTTACCATGTGCATATTTCATTGTATGTTTGCAAATTCTTTTTCAAGGTAGACCTAGAAATCCTTATTGCTCCTAAAAGAGTAGATCATCAAAAGTGGTCATTATAAGCCTTAAAAGGAAAAATTTATAATACATTACTAAAGCTTGTGGGTATTATCCCCACCCTAGTTTTACTTTCTATTTGGAACATTTCTTGGTCACCAAATCTTTGTGTCATAGTGTTATGAATACTTTTATGTTTTCAATTTCTTATGCATTCAATTAGATCAGATTAGATATCTAAAATTAAAATAATAATTGGATTGTTGGATTAAGAGTTGAAATTGTAGAAGTTTTAAAAGTTACTAATTCACCCCTCCCCTCTTAGTCACTTAGCATAGTCTAGAATATTTCCAACAACCATATGTTAGAATTAGTGAATACTAAGAGGGGAGATGAATCAGTATTCTATAAAATTTTGTTACCAACTAGATATTATTTATTACTTTGAACCATACATAAGAAAGTAAACAAGTGATGCTAAATAGTAAGAGTAACCATGCACAGAGAGAATTGATGACATCGCATTTTGTTAACTAGAAAAATGTTGGCCAAGGGAAAACCCCAATCAAAATTATGCCCACAAAGATACATTGATATATATTCCTTGCTAGAGGATGAACCCTATTAAGAGTTTGTAAACACATTCAGTACATAAGAGTCCCTCTTAGGAGATAGTGTGTTCCTATTAGAAGTTGTGGTACAATGTATACAAGAAACAATCTCTACCCAAACATGCATTTTCAATTATAAGCAAAGATCACTTCCCAAAAAAGTAATTTATCCTTTGAGTTCCTCAAATACAAAAGTCTAGATGTTGTAACTTCTTTCTAGATGATCTCTAAGCTTAGCTCAATATTGGATTACACAATTAGGTTATTAAAACCTCACTTCTTTTAAATGATACAAAACTTTACATTCATAACTTTCATGCATAACTTTCAAATAACATCGCAAGATGTCTTTGGATAAATACCATGCGTTTTCACAAATTACAACTAGGTAAGCTAGGACAAAAATAAACATTCTAGCTTAGAGTAAATATCTAAGGTGTCATCCCTAATTGTTCAAGTAACTATTTTGTAAACAAAATAATTCCTTTACCTTCCATTTTGTTGTTCTATTCATAGTTATACTAGTAAGTCTTAAATATCTCTTTTTTGCATTATCCATATTGATGTCCATGGCTATACACATCCATGTTATAGACATCATCATCAACACACATTATATTTTTATATAACATTTCTCTCAAAAATAACAGCATATAAACAAGTTATACTTCAAATATTGTTCTCTATTCCTATTTGATAAACACATAACTGCATTTACTAGAACTTGTGTAGTAAGTGTTAGAGTTAGTATTATTGCAAGCCACATTAACCACATGTTCAAATCACTTAATTCTTCCTCCATGTAACCTTTCTAATCATAGTATGATGCCAACAAAAAGTTTCATACAAAACAATTCTTTTTTGTAAACCATTTTCATACTTAGACAATCTTTTGAGTACCAAAAAGCTAGGTATCTTTATTTTTGAGGTTTTCTACAAGTATGAACACCATGTGTTTCCATTAATGACACCATTTACATATCCACATATAGCCAAATGTCAATATGATATAAATCAACCTCTCTCTAGGTAATCTTGTTATCTTCTCTTTTCAAATCCTCTTCATTAATCATAAAAATGATAACATTCAAACCAAAGTAAGCAATTGTCTTACTAACAAGTAGTAGGTTTGACATTAATAAAAAAATAATGATTGTTCCACATTCTTACACTTTCAAATATCTTCTTTTTCAATACCAAAGAAATCCATTTATTAGTAAATAGACTATTACACTTAGGCATATTACCCTAGGAAAGATACAATAAACTTGCAAGTTAAAAAATAATTCTTCAAAAAAATGATGCATAAATATTACAATAAAAATTATAAGTTTAACTATTATACTTGAGTAACTTATAGTTTGGAGCCACTTTTCTTTGGTTATTTTGAGCTTTAACCATGTGCTAAGGGTTTCTTTATTTCTTTATATCCAATTAATCCTTTTTTTCCTAATCGAATTGGAAGGGTCCATTGGAACCCCGATGAAATATTAGGGCAATAATTTGTTTAGGGCCTAGCCTGAAATTTTATGGGTATGGCCTAGCCTATAATTTTATAGGTATGGGGGGATAAACTAAACTATAATAATTGGCTAGGCTAGGCCCATAAAATTATAGGTTGTGCTATCTATAATAATTGGTATCCCTCTCTCATCTATAGATAGATAGGTAGTAGGTTGTGTTCTTCCTATCCATCATTCATGTACATGTAGAGTCTCCATTATTTTCCTATAAAAATAATGGGACCATGAGTGATGTGTGAATCTGATCCATTCACTCGAATAGTCAAGTTCAACTACCCACTCTTCATGCATGATAATTTTTGTTCATTATTCTTCTGAAGATCAAGATCTTATCATTCAAGAAAGATGTGGGTTTGGGAGAATAATCCTCTTATTTCCAAGCCTTGGACAATTTATTTCAACCCTCTTTCTCTACCACTTAATCAATGCTCAATGTAGATTTTCTTTCCTAAGTCTTCCTATGCTTCTAGGAAATGTCTTTCTACGAGGTTGTTGGGAGATTCATTAGGTGATTCTTCAAGGTTGATGGTTATATCACATCCTTTAGCATTACTAATTTCACCAAAATTTTGGTTGACTTGCTCGTCTCAACCGCTCCCCATAGACCTGGCACTCATAGTTGGCGATCATTATTGATAATAATTGTTGGACTATGAGGGCCTCCCCTTTTGTTTTTGGTGTTTATTTTCTATCAATCACTATGCTCCAAATTGTTGTCTTTTTTGTTGCAAAGGTGTTTCTACTTAGCACAGAAGGTTTCATATTTTGACCATTTGATTGTTTGTGTAGATGAATCTATCTCAAAGTCCTCCTCAAATGGCTCTAAGACTGTTGACAAAGATGTAACCCATATGAAAGTTCTTCGCAAGGCACCTATTATGATTCAAAACCTTGTCAATATTGTTTCTCATAGATTGGATTCAACTATTGTTCCAAGTATCCAAACTATTTCCACCTACTCTACTAGTACTAGGCCCTCTCACTAGGCTTCCACTTCTACTCCCTACTCTTATATGGCTTAACACCATGTTTCTACTGATGCGGCTCAACTTCTTCAGCACTTTATTCATTGTGTTGTTTATTTCCTCATAGGTGTCTCATTTGGGGCACCTAAGGATTATATCACTTTGCCGGTTGTTCAAAGGTGAAGTAATAACTCACACCTTCTATGTTTTGTGGTGTGATTATGGATCACTTTTGTGGGCATTCTACTCATGTTTTTTCTATTGTTTGTAGGATTTCATTGTTTCATGCCTATATTCCCTTATGGTGTATGTTTTTGTCCACTGTGTTTGGGAAACATCCTCTTTTCCTTATTCTTTTCATTGTATTTTTTATCAACACCCCTTGTGTTGACTTTTTGCATCCTTTGTATTATCATTGACTGATTTTTTTGACCTTGTATTGTATATGCTTTTTTGCACCATGCGCTAGCACCCTATTGATACTTTATTTTTAACCATTATGAAATAAACATCTAACTTATGATGATTTTGAGGTCCTCTTTGTAGGGAAATCACTTTATTATGCAAATTTGACACACTTATTTAAAACATCAGTAAAAATTGCACGATAATCTTAACAGTTCATTCACACTTTTCATTGATGATTAATCCTTATATATCCTTCTAAATTTCCATAAACATAAGGTATTTTTTCTCAATAGAAATATAATGAAATGTCTAACCTAGAATATATCAATGTCCAACATATGTATCAACCACAAAATCAAAATTTTGGTCAACTTTAAGGTAAAAAGCTAAGTTCAAGTATGTCTTTCATAGATCTTTCAAGAACATCAAATGGATTGATTTATATTTCACATAAAGGAAAACATCATGTCATCTCAAATATCAATATTAAGAGTATTGACTATTTGCCTCCAAACCACCATAAAGGAACTCAAAACAACATGAAAAGAAAGATGAAGACACTAAATACTACCTAAAACCTTCATAAAATTGTCTTCTAAAAGAATAAATCATAAAATTTTGGGGAAAGAATGATTATCCAGTAAAAATATGAAGACAAAGCAACCTTGATAGACTATCACACCATCATAACAAAATATTTTACTCAATAGAATCAAATCACTTGAAACTTCTATCTTGATTGAAAACATATTCCCAAAATAGAACAAGCCAACCAATCACCAAGGAGAAATTTGGAGAAATTCGGAGATTCATTTGAAACATGATTTTCAAACTATAATCCAAAAAATAAAACTTTGTGACATTTTCTTTAGAAATTATTAAGACTTACAATCATGAACTTTAGTTCTAAACATAATGTGAAGAATGAACCTTGATCTACACTATTAGAGAATAAAAATTACTAAAAGGATAGTCATTTTATAACATGGATACTTCGAAAAATAGTTCAATTACTATTCGTTAAGATAAATTTTCTCATTCAAGTATGAAATTGAACTTTCCAATAAAAGAGTTCTTGACCCTGTAGCAACCATCAAAGATAAATGTGTCAAGAATTATAGAATAAGTTGCAAATTTGATGTCCACTTTCATTTCTAGAGCTCATTACTCCAACTTCTACTACTCACAATGAATGGTTGCATATCAATTTTGGTTTCAACATTCAAGAATCAACTAATAGATATTTCTCCTTATTCATAATCAACTCATGAACATCACCTTTTGTTGAAAAAGTCGATTTTTGAAGTGTGGAGATGAGAAATATTGGTGAAAACTACCAAGGAAAAATCATTATTTTGTCACTCACATCAAACCTAGTACTTGTTCACTAGATGATTGCTTATTTTGGTCAGAATGCTATCATTTGATTGATGGAGATGATTTTAAAAGAAAGGATAACAAGAGAACCTAGAGAAAGGTTGAGTTATATGGTGTATAAAAGGAGCATTAAGAACAAATAAGACTAGAAGAAGACTATGTTACAAAATGTGTCTCCCAATATTGACCAAGAAAATAGTTGAAGCCAAGAAATTTATGTTCAAGCCAAACATAAAAGATAGTATTGTTGGAAACATAAGAGGAGTAGCTGAGAGGGGAGGGGTGAATTAGTTACCATTAAAATAAATCCCAAATATCTTAGATGTCAGTACAAAATAGCTCTATGAAAACTAAACTTTGTTGATTCTCGAAAAATACAACAAAAAATGTTGTAACTCAGTAAATATTGACATTGCTCGATGAATGCTTAAGATGAAAACATTAAGATGTTAATTATGATTAATATTATTTTAACTTAGTTACAAACACATAAAGGAAGTATCATAAACATAGGTGATCCCACAATAATAGGTTCCACTTTTTGACCAATTTTGACACTGAAATCAATATTTTTGCAACAAATGTCACATTCAAGTGACTATATCTCCAAAAATATAAATAATTTCAAGATGACATAAACTAGTGATTTTGAGTACTTTTTCCCTATTTTGTAACCCATATTTTTTAATCTATTTATGTCAATTTTTTTTATCTCCTCTGAAAAGTGGTACATAATAAAATTTAATATTTTAAAAAGTGACAGTTCGTTTGACACACATAACTTTTTTTTCTAGAAATGATAATGAAGTAATTCTTTCAACGTTAGATTTTTTACATCAATATCTAGAGGATACATTTGGTTTGATTTATTTTGGTTGAATATTGTATAGTTTATGAAGTTTTGAAGTGACATGACCCGTAATTCAGACATATGTTCCGTTTGACATAGATTATTTGAAGTCAATTTATCATAAACCATTTTTTTTTTTAATAGAACGGTATCTCAATAAGCCAGCTCCTCCATATTTTTCAAAAAAAATTTAACCTAATTTACTAATTTTTTCGAGGTGTCAAAGTCAGTTGATGTTCAATCGGTAATGAACCTATAATGAGTTAAACTCATATTTGAAAGTCTTAATGATTAAATTATGTATTAAAATTATAGTCATTGGAAAGCTTGCTCCGAGGAGCACATTTTGAAATTTTTTGTTTTACTATAGGAGATCATTCTCCTACAATTATGGAAGTCAAAAGAGCAAAAAAACAGAAAAAAAGGTTAAATTTTTTGTGATTTTACATGTTCGTGCAAACATGGCATTCACGCAAACATGGTGTTCACGCGAACATGTTTACCATGTTCGTGTGAATGTATGTTCGCATGAACGTATTTTTGCACAAACATGCTTATCATATTTGCGCGAACATATTTATCACATATGTTTGCACGAACATACAAAATATGTTCATGCAAACATGATTAAAAGAAAGTTTGCACAAACATATGGTAAACTCAATTTCCCATTTTGTAATTTTTTTCATTTTTTTCCTCCCACTAAAGTGGAACCCATTATTGTGGGTTCACCCACACATTTGACACCAAGATTTAACATGGAAACCCAATTTGGGAAAACCCACCAATTGTAACTAGTTAGGTATTTTCACACATTTGAGGTGAGCCTTGTTAGGAGCCAAACATGTTAAAAGTTATAAAACACACTATGAGGTGTGACCCTATTAGAGGACTTAATCACATGTTAGATGTAGCCTTATTAGAGGTCTTGAGACAACTCAATAGAAATTCAACCTTGTTAGAAAATTTACAAATAACTATTAAACCAACTCTATTAAGAGATTTAGATTACTGCTACAATACTTATAGAGTAACAATGAGATGACCTAAATTCTAATGCAACTGAATTGGTGATTATAAATTTCAATTCTAGCTTGTATACTTTATGCTTCTTGATCGAATGTATTTTTAGCTCCACAAGGATATTCTGGTTATCCTTCTAATTTGCTCTATCTTAGCATCATTATATCTTTAATTATCTTCCATGCATGCTCTCTTTCTAATTCTCAACTTGATCTTATATTTAGATCTTTCATATTGTCAAGTTAGCTAGAATATAACTTGGAATAATCAATATTCATCTCCTTAGTTGGCTAGAACCAACAAACAATTCTATTGAACTCAATATTTCAAAACTAGAAAATCCTTTGTTAGTTGACCCTTTTCAGTAGACACTAACCGGAGATATTTTCTTATGTTAACCAAGTAAACTTGGTTAAAACTACATATTCAAAAAGTTCCTTTGGTAACTAAGTGAGCCTAGTTAACACTAGTTCCATCGAACATTTTATTCATTAATCAAGTGAGCTCAGTTAACACTCAACTTCTACAAACTTTCCTTTGGTGCCCGAGTGAAATTGTTAGACACTATCTTTTGAACTGGGCAAAATCTAGAATGCTCGATAGACACAAAAAACTATCTTCAATGTCCAAGTGAGCTCAACATACGCTAATTAGAAATGATATGATATTTTGTGTAACATCAAAGATAACACATAATTGATCAATTTTTTCAACAATCTCCCTCTTTGACATTTATGGTAGCACAACATGTCATAATGGAATGAAATTTTAGAGAAAGAATAAAGTAAGGAATATATCCTTAGTTTCATTCTAATTCTCATTCATGAGAGCTCCCTCTATTGGTGTGAACTCTTTCTACCTTTAGTTTATCCCTCTATTAGAAAAATTCTATTGGCAACAACTTTTTATGGTAGAAAACTCTTCCTTTGATATTAGACCAAGTTCATTCTCCTTGTTGACATCTCTTTCTCTTTCTCTTTACAAAATTTCTATGAGATATGACAAAAAACTTCTCCCTCTTTGACAGCTCATGCCAAAGACAATATTAAATGAGTATTAGTGTACCTCAAGTATTGATTCATTTGCAATGTGACCTTGTTAGTATTGCACCAAGTGATTAATCTTCAACATGCCTAGTTGACACATCACTAAACTTAATTTAGTGAATTTTAGATAGGGGAATGACCCCTAGGTTACCTCTTAGATAAAAGAATGCATCCTTAGGTAATGGCTTGATGAATATGTATGAAATTTTCTATTTTGCATTTACATATTTCAATCTTACCTCTTTATCTTGTACCAATTCTCTCAAAAAAAAGATATATTATAGCAATGTGTTTTGTTTTGATATGCATCACTAGATTATTTGATATATTGATTGCACTAGTTCTATCATAGTATATGACCACTTGATCCTTGATCTCTAGATTCATACCTATTAATAGTTATTTGAACCAAAAAATATTAGGACAATTAACAACTGCTACCACATACTTTGTCTCTACTATGAACTAAGAAATGCAATTACATTTCTTGCTTATCAAAGACACTAGTCTTTTATCAAGAAAGTATGCTCCACCACTAGTACTTTTTCTTTCATTAGTACTTCCTACCTAATTAGCAATTGTGAATACCTTTAAATCCAAATTGCCTCCTATTTTGTACCATAAACCATATGTTTTAGTACCTTTTAGATATCTCATGATTCTTTTGATTGCCATCATGTAATGGGCATGTGCAGGATCATGGTGTACTAGACTATGGCTTTAAGTGGTAGTGAAAAATCAACAAATCAGGGTTATGTCAACTTCACACATAATTTTGAAGTGGTTATGGACTTTATATCAAAAAGTTGTAAAAAAATAATCTGTAGGAAATTAAATTTAGTTTCTAAACTAGTAGGCCTTATCAAGAGAAAAAAATAATTGATTGGTCAAAAGTTTTAATTTTAATGCAGTACTACGAAAATCTCAGGGCAAAAATAAAAAGTAGGTGTATGTCTGACAACCATAATCAAACTCAAATGATAATATTTTTTTAATATAATTATAGATATGAAAAGTAGACTCATGCCCGAATGTGACACATATTTTTCAGTATTTTTATTCCTAATAAATAATTAAATATGAATTTTCTACTAAAAATTTTTCATAAAAAAAAAGGTCCCATGTCTGACCACCTTAACTAATAGAAAATTTTACCAAATTTAATTTTTTTTTCTTATACTAGTCAAAGGATAGAATGTGAAACAACTTTTAGATTTAAAAAATGTTATATCGTTTGAAAGTTATAAGTATTTTTCAATCAGTATGTCAATCAATGCTTTACAATAATCTTCATTGATAATTGACTAATAAATACTTATCGAACTTAGAATTTGACAAAAATTATATCAATGGATTCTTGAGAGCGATATTAAAAAACTCTTTTTATTTCATTCAATTTCAATCAAAATAACATTGTCAGACAACTACCCAAAGTCTGAATATCACTAAAACCCTCTTTAAATACGTCTTTCGGGTTGACCGGGTAGGCTTGGTAACTACCAAGCCTGATCGGATATCCGATATGGTCCAATGAATTTTTGTGAAAATTTTGAAATCCCAACCCATTTTTGAGGGAAAACAAGATTTAAGAATTCTAGCTTATGATTTATAAATTATTTTTGTTATATTACTCTGTAAATATGTATTATAATATATTATATATATATTAACGTAATGTAAAGATATAACATATAATATATTATGTTATTCTCATTATAATTTATAAATATAATTTACATTATTATTACTTTTACTAAATATAATAACGTAATATATATATATATATATATATAAGTATGCTATTAATATATATATAATGACATAATATTTTTATTAAATATAATAACCTTATATGTGTGTGTGTGTGTTATTAATATATATAATAACTTAATATATATATATATATATATATTATAGCGTAATATTTTATAGCTTATGATTTATAAATTATTTTTGTCATATTACTATGTAAATATGTATTATAATATTATATATATATATATATATATATATATATAATAATGTAATATTTTTATGAAACATAATAAACGTGTATATATATATATATATATATATATAAATATATATGAGTCAAATGGGGTCATAGGTTGATCTATGACCCCCTTCAACACATTACATGACGACATATGTCCCTAGGGGTCCTAGGACCCCTAGGGACATATTAGAATCATTCTTATGGGTCAAAGGGGGTCATAGGTTCACCTGTGACCCCATTCAAACCATTACAAGATGACATATGTCCCTAAGGGTCCTAGCACCCCTAGGGACATATTAGAATCATTCATATAGGTCGAAGGGGGTCATAGGTTGACTTAAGATCCCATTCGACCCATTACATAATGACATATGTCACTAGCAATCCTAGGACTCCTAGGGACATATTAGAATCATTTTTATGGGTCGAAGGGGGTCATAGGTTGACCTATGACCTTCTTCGACACATTACATGACAAGATATGTCCCTAGGGATCCTAGGACCTCTAGGGACATATTAAAATCATTCATATGGGTCAAAGAGGGTCATAGGTTTACCTATGACCCCCTTCGACCCATTACATGAAGACATTCGTCCTTAGGGACATATTAGAATCGTTCATATGGGTCAAAGATGGTCATAAGGTGACTTAGACTCCCCTTCGACCCATTAAATGATGACATATGTCCCTAGAGGTCCTAGGGCTTGTAGGGACATATTAGAATTGTTCATATGGGTCAAAGGAGATCATAGGTTGACATATGACCCCCTTCAACCTATTAAATGATGACATATGTCCTTAAGGGTCCTAAGATCCCTATAGACATATTAAAATTGTTCATATAGATCAAATGGGGTCATAGTTTGACCTATGACCCCATTTGACTCATTAAATGATGACATATGTCCCTAGGGGTCATAGGATGTCTAGAGACATATTAGAATTGTTCATATGGGTCAAAAGGAGTCATAAATTGACCTATGACTCCCTTTGACCCATTACATGATGACATATGTCCCAAGGACCCCTAGGGCCATATGAGAGTCATTTTTATGAGTCAAACGGGGTCATAAGTTGACCTACGATCTCTTTTGACACATTACATGATGACATATGTCCCTAGGGGTCCTTGGTCCCCTAGGGACATATTAGAATCATTTATATGGATCTAAGGGGGTCATAGGTTGACCTATGATCCCCTTCGACCTATTAAATGATGACATTTGTCCCTAAGGGTCCTACGACCCCTACGAACATATTAGAATTATTCATATGGGTCAAAGGGAGTCATAGGTTGACCTATGATCCCCTTTGACCCATTACATGATGACATATGTCCCTATGACCCCTAGGGACATATGAGATATGTTCTTATTGGTCAAAAGGGGTCATAGGTTGACCTATTACCCCTTTCAATGCATTACATGATGACATATATCCCTAGGGGTCTTAGGACCCCTAGGAAAATATTAGAATCATTCTTATGAGTCCAAGGTAGTCATAGGTTGACTTATGACCTGCTTTGTCACATAACATGATGAAATATGTCCCTAGAGGTCCTCAAAACCCTAGGGACATATTAGAATCATTCTTATGGGTCTAAGGGGGTCATAGGTTGATCTTTGACCCCCTTTGACCCATTACATGATGACATATGTCCCTAGGGGTCCTAGGACCTGTAAAAAAATATTAGAATGTTTCTTATGGGTCAAAGGGGGTCATAGGTTGTCCTATGACCCCCTTCAACAAATTTCATCATGACATATGTCCAAAGGGGTCTTAGAAACCCTAAAGACCTATTAGAATTGTTCTTATGGGTCAAAAGGGGTCATAGGTTGACCTATGACCCCTTTTTACTGTTTATATGATGACATATGTCCTTAGCGGTCTTAGGACCCCTAGAGACATATTTTAATCGTTCTTATGGGTCAAAGGGGGTCATAGGGTGACATATGACACCCTTCAACCCATTACATGATGATATATGTCCCTAGGGGTCCTAGGAACCCTAGGCTCATATTAGAATCATTTTATGGGTCAACTAAGGTCATAAGTCAACCTATAACCCCCCTTGACCCATTACATGATGACATATGTCCCTACGGGGCATAGGACACCTAGGGACATATTAGAATTCTACATATGGGTCAAAGGAGGTCATAGGTTGACTTATGAGCCCATTCGATCCATTAAATGATGACATATGTCTCTAGAGATCCTAGGACCCCTAGGGACATATTAGAATTGTTGATATGGGTCAAAGGAGGTCATAGGTTTACCTATGACCCCCTTCAACTCATTAAATGATGAGATATGTCCCTGGGGGTCCTAGGACCCCTAAGGATATATTAGAATTGTTCATATGGGTCAAAGGGGGTCATAGGTTGACCTATGACCCCCTTTAACACATTACATGACGACATATGCTCTCAGAACCCCTACAAAAATTTGAGAATCATTCTTATGGGTCAAAGGGTGTCATAGGTTGATCTATGACTCCCTTCGACACATTACATGATGACATACATCTTTATGGGTCCTAGGACCTCTAGGAACATATTATAATCATTCATATTGGTTGAAGGAGGTCGTAGGTTGACCTATGATCTCGTTCGACTTATTCAAAGACAACATTTGTCCCTTGGGGTCCTAGGACCCCTAGGGACATATTAGAATTCTTCATATGGGTCAAAGGGGGTCATAGGTTCACCTATGACCACCCTTTAACTCGTTACATGATGACATATGTCCCTAGGACCTCTAGGGACATATGAGAATCATTCTTACGGGTCAAAGAGGGTCATAGGGTGACCTATGACACCCTTCAACCCATTAAATGATGACATATGTCCCTAGGGGTCCTAGGATCCCTAGGGACACATTAAAATCATTCTTACAGGTCAAAGGGGGTCATAGGTTGACCCATTACATGATGACATATGTCCCTAGGGGCCATTGGACACTTAGGGACATATTAGAATTGTTCTTATGGGTCAAAGGGGGTCATAGGTTGTTCTATGACACCCTTGGACCCATTACATGATGACATATGTTCTTAGGGGCATTATACAATCATTTTTATGGGTCAAAGGGGCTCATAGGGTGACCTATGACCCCTTTCAACCCATTACATGATGCCATATGTCCCTAGGGGTTCTAAGACCCCTAAGGATATATTAGAATCGTTCTTATGGGTGAAAAAGTGTCATAGGTTGACAATTGACCTACTTTGACTAATTACATGATGACATATGTCCCTAGGGGTCCTAGGACACCTAGGGACATATAAGAATGCATCATATGGATCAAAGGGTGTCATAGGTTTACCTATGACCCTCTTCAACCTAATAAATAATGACATATGTACTAGGGGTCCTAGGACACTTAGGGACATATTGCAATAATTCTTATGGGTCAAAGGGGGTCATAGGTTGACTTATGATTTTTGTCAACCCATTAAATGATGACATATGTCTCTAAGGGTCCTAGGACTCCTAAGGACATATTAGAATTGTTCTTATGAGTCAAAGTGGGTCATAGATTGACCTATGACATCTTTAGACCAATTACATGATCACATATGTCCCTAGGGGTCCTAAGGACATATTAGAATCATTATTATGGGTCAAAGGGGGTTATAGGGTGACTTATGACCCCATTTGACCTATTGAATGATGATATATGTCCCCAGGGGTCCTAGAAACCCTAGGGACATATTAGAATCATTCTTATGGGTCAAAGGGGCTCATAGGTTGACCTATGATCTCCTTTGACCCTTTTTATGATGACATATGTCCTTTGGGGTCCTACGACTGCTAGGGACATATTAGAATGCTTCATATGGGTCAAAGGGTGTCACAGGTTGACCTATGACCACTTTTGACCCGTTAAATTACGAGATATATCCCTAGGTGTCCTAGGACCCCTAGGGATATATTAGAATTATTTGTATGAGTCAAAGGGGGTCATAGGTTGACCTATCACCCCTTTCGACCCATTACATGACGACATATGTCCCTAGGGTTCCTAGGACCCCTAGGGACATATGAGAATCATTCTTATGGGTCAAAGGTGGTCACAAGTTGACATATGACCCACTTTGACTGATTACATGATGACATATGTCCTTAGGAATCTCAGAAATCCTAGGGACATATTAGAATCATTCTTATGGGTTTAAGGGGGTCATAGGTTGACCTATGACCCCCTTCGACCTATTACTATGACATATGTCCCTAAGATATCCTAGGGACCCTAGGGACATATTAGAATTGTTCTTGTGAGTCAAAAGGGGCCATGGGGTGACCTATGATCCACTTCGACGTATTAAATGATGACATATGTTCTTAGGGGTCTTAGGACCCCTAAGAACATAAGTCATCATTTAATAGGTTGAAGGGGGTCATAAGTCAACTTATGAGGCACTTTGACCCATATGAATGATTCTAATATGTCCCTAGGGATCCTAAGACCCCTAGGGACATATGTCATCATGCAATGGGTTGAAGGGGGTCATAGGTCAAACTATGACCCCCTTTGACCCATACGAACAATGTCAATATGTCCCTAGGGGTTCTAGGACACCTAGGGACATATGTCATCATGTAATCATTTGAAAGGGTTCATAGGTTGACCTATGACCCCCTTTTGACTCATAAGAATGATTCTAATATGTCCCTAAGACCCTTCAGGACATATGTCATCATATAACATGTTGAATGGGTTCATAGGTTGACCTATGAACTCCTTTTACCCATAAGAATGATTCTAATATATCCCTAGGGGTCTTAGGACCATTAAGGACATATGTCATAATGTAATGGTTACAACGGTGACATAGCTCAACTTATGATCCTCTTTGACCCATATGAATGATTTTAATATGTCCGTTGGCATCCTAGGACCCCTGGGGACATATGTCATCATATAATTGGTCAAATCATGTCATAGGTCAACCTATCACCCCCTTTGACCCAAATGAATAATTCTAATATGTCCCTAGGGATCCTAGGACCTCTAAGGACATATATCATCATTTAATGGGTCAAAAGGGGTCATAAGAACAATTCTAATATGTCCCTAGGGGTCCTAGGACCCCTAAGGACATATGTCATCATGTAATAGCTCAAAAGGTGGTCATAGGTCAATCTATGATCCCCTATGACCCATCAGAATGATTCTAATATGTTACTATGGGTCCTAGGACCCCTAGAGTCATATGTCATCATATAATGGGTCGAAAGGTGTCATAGGTTAACCTATAACCCACTTTGACCCATAAGAACAATTCTAATATGTTCCTAGGGGTATTAGGACCTCTAGGGACATATGTTATCATTTAATGGGTCAAATGGGGTCATACATCACCCTATAATGCTCTTTGATCCATAAGAAAGATTTTAATATATACCTAGGGGTCCTAGGACACCTAGGGACATATGTTATCATGTAATAGATTTTTGATGCATAAGAATGATTCTAATATGTCCTTAGGGGTCTTAGGACCCCTAGGGATATATTTTGTCATTTAATGGGTTGAAGGAGGTCATAGGACAACCTATGACACCATTTGACCCATATGAAGCATTCTAATATGTCTCTAAGATTCTTAAGACCCCTAGAGACATATGTCGTCATTGTATGGGTCAAAAGGGTTCATAGGTCACCCTATGACCCCCTTTGACCCATAAAAATGATTCTAATATCTCCCTAAGGTTCCTAGGACCCCTAGGGGCATATGTCATCATGTAATTAGTTGAAGGGGGTCATAGGTCAACCTATGACCCCCTTTGACTCATAAGAATGATTATCATATGTCCTTGGGGGTCCTAGGACCCCTAGGGATATATGTCATTAGTTAATGGGTCGAAGAGAGTCATAGGTCAACTTATGACCCTCTTTGACCCATATGAAGTATTCTAACATGTCTGTAGGGGTCCTAGGATCTCTAGGGACATATGTTGTTATGTAATGGTTCAAAGGAGGTCATAGGTCACCTTATGACCCTCTTTGACCCATAAGAATGATTCTAATATGTCCACAGCGGTCCTAGGACCCCTAGGGACATATGTTGTCATTTAATGGGTAAAAGGGGGTCATAGGTCATCTTATGACCCCGTTTGACCCATATGAAGCATTATAATATGTCCCTAAGGGTCCTAGGACCCCTACAGACATATGTCATCATGTGATGTGTTGAAGGTGGTCACAAGTCAACCTATGACTCCCTTTGACCAATACGAATGATTCTAATATGTCCCTAGGTGTCCTAGGATCCTAAGAACAAATGTCATCATTTAATGGGTCAAAGTGAGTCATAGGTCAACCTATGATCACCTTAGATTCATATAAATGATTCTAATATGTCCCTACCTGTTCTACCACCCTTACGAACATATGTCATTATGTAATGGGTCGAAGGAGTCATAGGTCAACCTATGACCCCCTTTGACCCATATGAAAGATTCTAATATGTACCTAGGGGTCCTAGGACCCCTAGGGATATATGTCATCATCTAATGGGTCATGAATCATTCTAAGATATCCCTAGGGGTCTTAGGACCGCTAGGGACATATGTCATCATGTAATGGGTCGAAGGGGGTCATAGGTCACCCTATGACCCCCTTTGATCCATTAGAAGAATTCTAATATGTCCCTAGGGGTCTTAGGGCCCCTAGGGAGATATGTTGTCATTTAATGGGTTGAAGGGGGTCATATGTCAACCTATGACCCCTTTTAACCCATATGAAGCATTCTAATATGTCCCTAGGGGTCCTAAGGCACCTATGAACATATGTCATCAGGTAATGGGTCGAATGAGGTCATAGGTCATCCTATCACCTCCTTTGACCCATTACATATGTCATCATGTAATGAGTTGAAGGGGGTCATATGCCTTTAACCCGTAGAAATAATTCTAATATTCCTTTTGGGGTCGTAGCACCCCTAGGGACAAATGTCATCATTTAATGGGTTGAAGGGGGCATAGGTCAACCTATGACCCCCGTTGATCCATAAGAATGATTGTAATATGTCCCTAGGGGTCTTAGGACCTGTAGAGACATATGTCATCATTTAATGGGGTTAAAGGGGGTCATTCATAAACCTATGACCTCCTTTGACCCATATGAATGATTCTAATATGGGGATCCTAGGACGCCTGGTGACATATGTCATCATGTAATGTGACAAACGAGGTCATAGGTCAACCTATGACCCTCTTTAACCCATATGAATGATTCTAATATGTCCCTAGGGATCCTAGGACCCCTGGGGACATATGTCGTCATGTAATGGGTCAAAGATTATAATATGTTCCTAGGGGTCCTAGGACCCCTAAGGATATATGTTGTCATTTAATGGGTCGAAGGGGGTCATAGGTCAACCTATGACCCCCTTGGACCCATATGAAGCATTCTAATATGTCCCTAGGGGTCCTAGGACCCCTAGGAACATATGTCATCATGTAATGGGTCAGAAGGGGTTATAGGTCTACCTATGGCCTGCTTTGACCCATAAGAATGATTGTAATATGTCCCTAGCAGCCCTAGGACCCTTAGCTATATATGTCATCATTTAATGGGTCAAAGGGGGTCATAGGTCAACCTATGCCACCATTTGACCCATATGAAGCATTCTAATATGTCCCTAGGTGTCCTAGGACCCCTAGGGACATATGTCATCATGTAATGTGTCGAAGTGAGTCATAAGTCAATGTATTGCCCCCTCTGACCCATAAGAACGATTCTAATATGTCCCTAGGGGTCCTAAGACCCCTAAGGACATATGTCATCATGTAATGGGTCGAAGGGGGTCATAGGTCACCCTATGAGCACCTTTGACCTATAGGAATGATTCTAATATGTCCCTAGGTGTCCTAGGACCCCTAGAGACATATGTTATTTAATGGGTCAAAGGGGGTCATAGGTCAACCTATGACCCCCTTTGACCTATATGAAGCATTCTAATATGTCCCTAGGGATCTTAGGACCTGTAGGGACATATGTCATCATGTAATGTGTCGAAGAGGGTCATAGTTCACCTTATGATCCCCTTCAAACTATATGAAAGATTCTAATATGTCCCTAGGGGTCTTAGGACCAATAGTGACATATGTCATCATGGAATGTGTCGAAAGGGGTCATATGTCACCCTATGATCCCCTTTGACCCATATGAATGATTCTAATATGTCCCTAGGGGTCTTAGGACCCCTAAGGACATATGTCATCGTGAAATGTGTCGAAGGTCATCATAGGTGACCCTATGACCCCCTTCGACCCATATGAATTATTCTAATATGTCCCTATGGGTCTTAGGACCCCTAGGGACAAGTGTCATCTTGTAATGTGTCGAAAGGGTTCATAGGTCATCTTGTGACTCCCTTCGACCCATATAAACTATTCTAATATGTCCCTGGGGGTCCTAGGATCACTTAGGGACATATGTCATCATGGAATGTGTCGAAGAATGTCATAGGTCATCTTGTGAGCCCTTTCGACCCATATAAATGACTCCACTAGAAATAATATAGTAAAAATAGTAATAATATAGTATACCAATCATATATATATAATTTATAGATTATAATAATAATAACATAATATATTATTATATATTAATAATATAAGCCATAATATTAATAATATATTATAGATTATAATATACATATGATAATAATAATAATAATATATTATAGATTATAATTTATATATGATAATAATAATATGTATTAATAGCATATATATAATATATTACGTTATTATATTTAATAAAAATATAGTAAAAATAATAATAATATATATTATATTTATAGATGATGATAATAATAATAATAATAACATAATATATTATTATATATTATATCTTTACGTTACGTTATTATTATATATATATAATATTATATAATGTAATATTATTATATAATATATAGATTATATATTATTTTATATATAAAAGTTATGTTATTATATTATATATTTATAGATTATATATTATATCTTTACATATTTCATAACTCAAATTAGTTATATCACTTACAAATTTGTTTTTCCCTCTAATTTTTGTGCCTTTTCCCTCCAATTTTTATGCCGCCGATATCAGATATCGGATCATATCGAATATTCGATATGAGATCTGATATTTGATATGAGATCTGAGATCTGATATCTGATATGAGATCTGATATCCGATCTTATATCAGATATCTGATCTCAAATCAGATATCTGATAAGGCTTGGGCCTTAATTTCTAGGTTTGGTACCTAGATAGGTGTGAAAAAGTCAAAAAAAAATTTGAAGCGCTTTTAGACGTGTTCCAATTCTATTTTTTCACATTGCCAATTTTTGGCACACCATGATCCTACACATACCCTAATTTTCTTTGGGATTTGATGAGAATCTTGCCACCATACCAATTGCTAATGCAATATCAAGTTTTTATGCACTACATACTACAATTTTTCAATCATTGATCTATATGTGGTCTAATCTACCTCTTTGGAATCATCATTTTTGGAAAGCTTATATCCAATAGACATAGGGTTTCCAACTAGTCTTGAATCTTCCATTCCAAATTTTTTAAGTATCTCCTTGATATATTTAGATTGAGTAATGTAGATACCATCTTTCTTTTGTTGGATATGCAATCCAACAAAGAATTTTATCTCTCCAAATATAGACATCTCAAATTCTTAGCTCATTTCTTCTGAAAATGCCTTGCACAAGTCATTATTTCCTATAAATAAAGGGTCATCCACAAATATTTCTACGAACACAATCTTCTTGTATTATCCTTCTTTGATATACAGAGTGTTGTTATCATTTTTTATTTGAAAACCAATGTGTATCAAGTAGTTATAAAGTCTTTCATACCAATCTTTGAGAGCTTTCTTGAGACCATATAATGCATTGTGTAATTTGCAAACCATGTCTCTTTTTCTAGGATCTTCAAAGCCTTAGGTTTCTCTATGTCCTCATCAAGAATTCAAATTTTACATCCATTTGATAAACATTAAAACCTAAATAAGCTACATATGCTAGTAAAGTTCTAACACCTTCTAATCTTGCAATAGGAGAAAAAATTCACCATAATCAGTACCTTCTTCTTGAGAATAACATTTACATAATAACCTTGTTGTATTTCTAAAAAATTCTCAATCTTCATTTAGCTTATTTTTGAATACCCACTTTGTGTAAATTATATTTTTATCCTTAGATCTTAGAACAAGAGTCCAAGGTTTGTTCTTCTCTAGCTATTCTATTTCTTCATTCATTGCTTCAATCCAACTTTCATTATCCAAAGAATCTTTAACATTTCTAGGTTCAAATTCAAAAATTAAACATGTATCCCTCAATTTGTTTCTTGTCATTACTCCATTTGACTTCTTTCCAATGATTTGATCAAGTGCATGATGCCTTCTAACATGTCTTGCTAACACAGGTTCTTTGGATTTGGAGTTTTTTTCACTGATTTCTTCACGAACTTAAAAATTAAGCTTAGGTCCTACTATTTGTGACTTAGGTCTATCAAACTTAGTTTCATCTAGTAATAGCTTAGTAGCTTTTGAATGTGTCTCAAGTTGCACTAGTTGTAACTTAGTAGATATTGAAGATTTTGGGGATTCAAGAGGTGAAGCCTCCTGTATTCAAGATAGATTTGGTAGGCTGTCAAGTTCATAGTAAAAAAATATTCTATAATCCTTAGGCTCAGGGTATCAATTCTCACATTCACACTTTCTTTGATTTTATGATCAAACAAATTCAAACATTTTTATGCTTTACTTCTACAGGACTATCCTAAGAATATGCCTTGATTACCTTTGACATCAAATTTACCTTTCCTAGATTCTTTCAAGGTATAACATTTGCTACCAAATACTTTCAAGTAACATACATTAGGTTTTTAGCCATACCATACTTCATAAGGAGTTTGATTTGAGTCTTTCTTTAGTTGTACTCTATTCAAGGTATGCACTATAGTTTTGATTGCCTCATTTCAGTATTTGATTACAACATTCTTTTCTATATTTAGTGTTCTTGCACAATCCATGATGGACCTGTTCCTTCTTTTAGCTATACCATTTTGCTAAGCCATACTAGGGGCTAATACTTATCTTTTAACTCCTTTTTCAATGTAGAATTTATTGAACCATTGGAAATTAATTCACCACCTCTTTTTTATCTTAAAAACTTTCTTTCTAGTTTCTTTTTCTACTCTTGCTATATACCACTTAAATTTTTGAAAAGCTTCAATTTTTCCTTTTAGACACATTACAACCATCATTCTAGAATAGTCATGAATAAAAATAGTGAAAAACTTATCTCAACTATGACTCTCTATTCAATAGGTCCACATAAGTTTCTGTGAACAAGTTTTAAGACTTCTTTGGAATGATAGTTCTTTCTTTCAAAACTAGTCTTTCCCCATCTTACTAATTTGATAGTTTTTGCATAGACCCATATCAAGTTTCCTCAAGTTAGGAATACCTCTTACTCTTCTATTTTTTCTTATCTTAAGTAGGTTATCAAAGTTCACGTGACATAATATTTTGTGCCATAACCATATTTCTTCTACTTGAGCAATAAAACATGAACTGTCATTGAGATCTAGATAGAATAGACTACCTTTTGTTTGTCTCTAAGATCCAACCAAATTTCATTTGAAATCCAATAGTTTGGCCTTCCCATTCATAAATTCTACCTTGAATCTAATTTTATTCAATTTTTCTACACTAAATAGATTGTGCTTTAGTCCTTCAACCCAATAAGAACTGTCACATATAAGTTCATTGGTTAATGAGATATATCCTTTTCTTTTTATGCAACAAAGTTCATTGTTTTGAAATCTCACATTACCACCATCATAATATTCTATGTGGTCAAAATTTGTTTTAGCTCTAGTCATATGATGTGAGAAGCCACCATCAATAATCAACCTATCATTTTTTCTAGCATGAGAGATAGGTTCCATCTTATCTCCTTAATCATTGGATTCATCTTTTATAGCAATATATAACATTTCATCTTCACTATTATCAGAATCTTTAGCCATAAAATAAGATTTCTTATGTTTGTCGTTGTAGTCTTTGTTGTTTTTGAATTTCTTCTTGCCTTTTTAATTATTACTTTGTTTTTCATCCTCATTTTCTCTATTTGAGCACCTACTAGCAATGTTACCAACTTCTTCACTAGAAAAGTAGATTAGAGGAATCTTAACCTTGTACTTTCCTCTGACTTTGGAGTATTTCCTTGCAAGTAGGCCTTCAACAACTTCAAGATCACTATTTGAACTTTCTTCTTCTTCTTCTTCACTTCCTAATTGATTGGCCTTTGATTTCTTAGGTCACTTTTCTTGAGTGAAAGCTTGGCTTCAAATGAAAACTCAATATTTTTGAAACTAGGAACATAGTTATCATTGTTATCCAACTCAAAATCTATAATCCTTCCAACTAGAGCATCCAAAGTTATATTAATACTAGGATCGCATCTCATTTCTTGAATAAAAAACACTCTAATTTCATAGATAGGAAGAAGGGTTTTGTGTACCTTTCTTACAACTATTTTGTCATCAATATCTCCTCTAGATTCTTTGATTGTACTCACACTTGCTTTAATTCTTTTAACATAGTTTATAATGTTTTCATCTCCTCTCATCTTCATGTAATCAAATTGTCCTCTAAGACTTTTGGCTTTGGCTCTTCTTACATTGTCATCTCCTCCATAGATGGCATTTAGTTTGATCCATATATCATGAGATATAGTACATAAATTGACTTCATTAGAATTAACATAATTAAGAGCAAATGCAATGTCAATCATCATGATGTTATGATTTTTGTTTCTAGCAATATCTTCAACTAATAAAGTTCTAGTAGGAGTCTTGTATTCAATGTCAAGATACTTACAACATGAATCATAGATAGTTTGTAGATGTAACCTCATAAATTCTTGCGATGTTGAAAAGTTGTCTCAATTCAAATTAAGAATCTCTCTTCTATAAGACAATCTAATCTTTAGCTTAGGTCCTTAAAACCTTCTCTACAAGCACCAAAATCTCTAATACCAATTACTGGAAATATAAGAGGAGTAACTAAAAGGGGAGGGGTGAATCAATTATCACTAAAATAAATACCAAATCTCTTAGATGCTAGTATAAAAAAACTCTATGAAAACTGAACTCTTCTAATGCTTGGCAAACACATAAAAAAATTTTGTAACTAAGTAACACTGAAATAGCTCAAAAAATGCTTAACATAAAAATATTAAAATGATAACTATGATTAATATTATTTTATCTTATTTGAAAAAATATAAGGGAAATATCATAAACACATTTGACACCAAGATTTAATGTGAAAACACAATTTGGGAAAAACCACCAATTGCAACTAGTTACTAATTTTCAGTCTTCTGAAGTGAGTCCCGTTAGGAGACAACCCTGTTAAAGGTTACAAAACACACTATTAGGTGTGACCCTATTGGAGGATTTAATAACCCTCTTAGGAATGGCCTTGTTAGAGGTCTTTTGAGAATTCAATAGAAATGTCACCTTGTTAGAGAATTTAAAAATAGCTGTTAAGCCAACTTAAGAGATTTAGATCACTGCTACAATGGTTAAATAGTAATAATGATGCAATGAAATTATTGATTATAGATCTAAATTTTGTCTTATATACTTGATCCTTCTTGATCAAATGTATCTTTTCAGCTCCACAAGGATATTAAGATTATCCTTCTAATTCGCTTCCTCTTACCATCATTATATCTTTGATTATCTTCCATGCATGCTCTCTTTCTAATTCTCAACTTGACCTTATATTTACATCTTTCATATTGTCAAGTTAGCTATAATATAACTTAGAATAATCAATATTCATCTCCTCAATTAGCGAGACCCAACAAACAATTCAATTCAACTCAACATGCAAAAACAAGAAAATCCTTTGTTAGCCAAACCTACTCAATAGAGAATAACTCATAGTGATTTTCCTATGTTAACCAAGTGAACTTGTTTAACACTACATAATTGAAAATTTCCTTTGGTAATTGAGTGAGATTTATTAACACTCAATTTCCACAAACTTTCCTTTGGTGGGCTAGTGAACTCGATAGACACTGTCTTGTCAACTAGGCAAACTCTGGAGTTCTCGGTAGACATAGAAAATTGTCTTCGATGCTTGAGTGAGATTGGCATACACTAAGTAGAAATGATATGACATTTTGTGTAACATAAAAGATGATACACAATTGATCAATTATTTCAACAAGTATGTGCTAAGAAAATTTAGTATATAGCAAGTGTCAATAAACTTCTATGTTGAGTGAGAAAAAATATAGTGCATGTCATCCAACCTAGTGTTGACTAAGCATCAAAACTTAGTGGTTTCTAATTGAAAATATAAAAAGTTTAATTCTATATTTGACAAATCTAAGCTTATAATGTTGATTTCCTGAATTGTGTGAAGTGTGTTGAAGATAAGATTGATGAGTTAGTGGCATGATATTCAAGTTTAACTATTTTCGGAAAAAAATAATAAGGATTATAAGAGTATTTTATAGAGGTAATAGAACAAAAATGAGGGAGGATTTAATAAATCTAACCTAACCCTAAGTTAATCCATTTTTTTTTGGATTGGGCAACTAGAGATCTAAATTGCCTAATTAAGGGGATGCAAGGCCAAAAGTAAAATGCCAGATTGTGAGCAAAAATGAAATAGAGTCTTAAGATGTGTCCTCATATGATAGCCAAAGGGATGGATCTCTAGATAGCATACTAAGAAAGGAGGCCTATGGAAGTGAAGGCTTAAAGGGTGAACAAGCTATTAGAGATGAAGGAGATTGAATGCCAAGTAGAATGAAGAGCTAAATTAGAGATTGGAAATCTATAAGTGAGTTGTTTTCATTATTAGATCAAGTCCTACTACTCCTTTCTAATAGCTATATCAGCTTGGATAAATCCTTTGGATTACAGTTGACCTAAGAGTCATAAGTAAATCCTTTAACATGGTGACATTCTAAGGAAATGTTCTAAATTCCTCTAATAAGGCTCACATGTAATGGGGTGATTGAAACCACTTTATCAAGGTCACATTTAATAGTGTGTATTATAACCTTTAACATGGTTGGTTCATCATAGGAACCACTTAACAAGAGTGAAAATTGGTAGCATTTTACTCGTGGATTTTACCAAATTGGGTTTCCACATTAAGTCCTTGAGTCAAATTGTGTGAATGATTTTATGTTAACTTATGTTTACATTTCTACAAATTTCATTTGAATTAGAATAGTAATATATTAATAATTGAGACATTGGATGATATAATCAAAGCATGAACTTACATTTGTTAAGTATTTAAATTTTTATTTTTACATTTGGACATTGGATAATTGATTCACCACCCTCCCCTCAATTATTATAAATATTCCAACATTTGGTATTAGGGCTCTTGGTGCTTTAGAGGAAACATTTTGAAGGTATTTAAAGATAAAAATGAAGATGTATAGAAAGGAGGTGCCCAAGCTGAACAAGGACAATTTTTTGTGCATGGAAAAGTTTGGTGAAGCTACATCTAGGTGGACATGTAGATTTTCCATAGTCAACTATTAGTACAATTTTTGTTGAATTAACTAGAGTCCTTACCGCCCAACAACTATGTTTCCAACTTTCAATTTCTCTCTATGAGTAGTGGCCATTAATACTTCATTGAGTTCCTATTCAAAATGGCATTTCTAAGTATCCTTTAGGTAACTTACTTCTCATCAAGTCCCAAATCTCTCACATTGTATCTTTTCCAAGTCTCCTTTGCTTTCCCTTTTCGTACTTTTCCATGTGGGTTTCTTGTTATTCTGATGCATTCAAGGTCTAGGTGATTTAGGTGTGGATGGGATGTGTCTTAGAAGTCTTCTTGATGAGAAGTAAGTCACTCTTGTTTCTGTATCTATGATATTGCTCTAACATTATCATCTCTTTTAGATTCTAGATGGTTCAGTTGGTTTTCCCCTTCCACATAGTTCATCAAGCATATATGAAAGAAACAATGTCATGATGATGTTAACAAGCTATCCACATGATTATATCATAATGGACATATCTAGGGAAGTATAAGTCAAATCTAAAAAGATATCAAATCAAGTTTCAAAGGTAAAATCTATTCCCATGAAGAAAAATGGAATTGCGGTTTCCAATTGATCATTAATGGAAATGAATGATTTCCATTCTATTTCCAAAGTTAAGTTGGTTGAAGCCCAAATCTAAATTATTTGTGCATAAGTAGGGAAAGAATGATGTTAAAAGGGATTATTATGAGTCCATAATGAATGATTCATGCTCGAGATCTCAACTGATAGCTTTTTGATTGAGACTAAAGAGAAATGTTGTAGAGTTTTCTTCACTCCAGAAAATGCAGCTTTCAGAGGGTCTTTCTACCCTTAAGTAATGTAAAAGGCCACTTTGTAGAAGGCTTTGGAATTAGAGAACCAATTGAATTTAGTGTGAAAATGTTCTTCAAAAATTCCAAATAGATGTTTCCCTAAAAATGTATCCATGAAGGTTCGACCCCAATATAGAGAAAATCATGTGTTAAGTGATTAGGGTAGAAAATTTAAAAAATGAAGTGCACAAGCTATTAAAAGATCATTCCTCATTCTACATTTTTGATTCAAAGGAAAATGGGGCTTACAAAAAAGTTGATATGTGCTTTCTCCCATGCACATGCTAAGTTGTCAAACTAAGTCTGCATAACAAATTCTAAAGGAAAAAGGTACTTTTTTGCTAAAGTCCTTGTTTCAATGAGATCTTTTTAGTGATAAAACTTTACTTTATGTAAAGTAACAAGGCTTTTAGAGTTATGAGTTTTTATGTGCATGAAAATGGAAAGTTTAAATAGATGAAGATGATGGAATTTAATGCAAATCCTTCAGTTATGATCATTGGTTGAACTTAATTTTGTTCATGTGGTGCCAACATTAAGATTTCTACATCTATTTCATTAAAATTGCATAAAATTTGTTTCCTCAAGTATACTAAAAAGACTATTTATCAAGAACTACATCCTTTGTAAACAAAAAAGATGGAAATCATGATTTTAGGATATGATAAGATTATAGACTTGGAGTGTGAGTTGAAAGACTTAACAGATACATTATTCAAGTTTAATGATTTACGTGATCTTTACAAAAGATTTAACTCTTAGCCTAACCACCCAATTACACAAAAATTGAAAGAGAGTGGATTCATGGAAGTTGTTGGTTTTTTCATGGTTGTATAAGCTCTAGAGCTAGTAAGAGAGTGCATAGAAACATATGACCCAGAGATGAAGAAAATTCTTCCTCCTGACCTATTGTTATTTTGAAACCTTACAGGTTTCAAATTACCCTAATGATAATATGGTACATCTAGGGGTAGCTAAATGCCATTTTTAACATATCATTTCAGACACTAGACCAATTATAAGGCTTGACCATTCTTCTACTTCAGGCTTTGCAAAACCTAGCTAGGTGGACCTCAGACTCAATTAATATGGTACCAGTGCAAAAACATATTCCTAAATCTATTAAGAAAATTTAACCCTTATTTCTCCTATTAATCCATGCAATAGCATAGATCTACAGTAGCTAAATGCAAAACAATGCAATTCATAAGCTAAGTGAGGATTAGACTATTTAGCTCTTCAACATGAAAGGGGGAAAAAAATTGAGCAATAATGTTGAATTCAACAAAACCCCTAATATGCAGCAATAAGAACTAATGATTTGGTAGTTTATTAGTACCTTATCTATTGGGAAATTCCATGAATCAAACACATACATATGGATACTTGATACCTATTCATATATTTAGATATCTAATCTATCCATTCACCTTGTAAATAGACATCTGTGTTCAAGATAAATCTCATTCTTACCTAATGTCCTCCTCAATAAACTTGCAACCTTGTTGATTTCCTTGAAGAATTTACATAACTCCTTGAATTATAAGCAAAATGAAATAACATACAACCTTAAGGGACTACAACTATGACCTAGGCTCTTTGTTCAAAGATCATAAAACATTGAAAATTACTAATAAAGGAGACAAGATTTAAAATGAAACTAAACACCTATTGTTCTTTGTATTGATTTCCTTGAAATAATACATTCATATGCATGAAATA
This sequence comes from Cupressus sempervirens, assembly GCA_028749045.1. Taxonomy (NCBI): domain Eukaryota; kingdom Viridiplantae; phylum Streptophyta; class Pinopsida; order Cupressales; family Cupressaceae; genus Cupressus; species Cupressus sempervirens. Next base: position 560,287,748 of record CM053790.1, read on the forward strand.
AAAACATAGAAAAACCTAATAGATCTAAACTTGCTATAATGTCTTTCGTACTACTATTCATATAAGAGAAATTGCTGAAGAAAATGTGGTGTCATAGTATTGGGAATACATCAAAACAAGAACCAAAACATGGTATCACAGTAGTGAGTAGATTTTCTCCAAAAAGCTGGAACCAACACATTGAGAAAGAAAGAGGATGATATAGGAGGAAGTGAATTCTTGGATCTAATCTGAAGATGACATGTGTCCACTTGAAATTCCCTCAAGAAGTGAAAAGAATCTCTCTAATCTCTCTCTGTAATTAGATATCAAATCCTTAACAATTTTACCTCCCAAAAGCATAAAGTGATTCAAAAACTTGATGGAAATATAACTGCTTTTGATGTTAGATCTCAAATCAAGGCACAAGAAAAAATTAGTTAAACAACCTCTAGAATGCAATATAATCCTTTCAAACAAAAATTTCCACATTTAGGCTTCAACATTCTTATATATCTACCTTCCAGCCAATTTTGATGCTCCATGGTGAAAATTGCCCATTCTGCTGAGAATGCCCCAAAAATTATAAATCTGCATATAAATCAAACTGGTGAATAGTTGTGCAAAAAATAGCTCCATATTCAGAAAGTTCATTTCATCCTAGTTCCAATGGTATATTGAAGTACATATTTTAGATAAAAATTGCCCCAGTTATGCCCCTTTGAAAATTAGGCTTCCATTTGTGACCTTCATAGCACTATATTGTATAAATTTATCCTTTTCTAAAGTTTGAACTATATGTTAAATCAAAACGTTATTTAAAAGGACCCTACACGTGATTGAGGGAAGGCATAATAAAATATTAAAATTTTTACTTTTTTCAAAAAAAATTACAACACTCCTCTGGGTCAAACCTATTGACCAACCCTTGCCACATGTCAACATGTGATTAATTGATTGTTATGACACCTTCCATCTAGATGCCACATGGCATATCTCATTGGGTCACCATGTGACTATGTTAATGATCGTGCATCTTTTCCTTAGTGACATGGCGATTGCCATTAGATCGACCATGTGGCATGATCTGGAGCATCATTGAAATCTCGATTTGCCATGTCACCTCTAATCATAGTTTGCTCACCATGTGTCAAATTCTAGTTTGTTCTCAACCGCTAGCTAGAATTTCACCTTACTGAGAAGTCACTAGCTGGAACTTCAACTTTTTGGTAGCTCGCTAGCTAGAATTTCAAATTTTTAGCAAGTTGCCAAGTTGCATGCTAGAAAGTCTTACAGTTTTCTAGTGGAAACATGGTGCCTTCCTAGATTCTTTATTTTTTTGACAGCATTTCCTTTATTCCAGCAACTTTTTCTAGTGACATTCTGATCATCCTGACATCATCCTTTTTCCTAGTGCGTATTGGCTAAAATTTTTATTTCTAGTTGCCTCTAGCTATCTTTCACATCTAGCTTGACCACAGGGACCCAACATGAGCTTGCCTTTCCAAAAGGCACTTGTCTTTAAGAAAATATGTATAATGTGTGTCAGTGGTTTTAAACACTTAAACAAAAGTCCACACTTTGAATGTGAGATTTATCTCTGCATGTGATTTATTTCTCTTGTATGCCACCCACTTTGTCTGCATTGATGGAGATGTTGCCCATGCCCACAACATTTCAAAACATCTCTTTTTAATTCCTTTCTCAGTGGGGATGTCTTCTATGCCTAATGTCTAGATTATGGGCTTTGATTCCTTGAATCTCTTCCTTGATGAAACAATTTTAGCTTGATGGGATTCGTTGTCTCTTTTTCGGGGGGGGGGGGGGGGGGGGGGTGCACTAGGAAGTGTGCTTGTAGATTGGATGCCAACATATGCCTTGTATGTGTTCCCACTACCCAAGGAAGAGGATGGTACATCTTTAAAACTATCATTTTGCCTTTGGTCATATTCAAGAGGTACTGTTGTGCCCATGTTAATAGACAAAAGATGGTTGCAGTGATCATATCGAACTATGACCATGTTGTATAAAAGGTTTGATGGGACATTCATTTCAAGAATGGTCCTAAAAAAGTTACAGTGCATGTAGCACAGATGCTCACAAGTGAAATAAATATAGCTAGACATTGTGCCTAGATGAAATTCCTTCTTATCCTCCTTACCACCCATCATATCACACTTATGAATTCTTTTTTAATAGTTTTCTGTGAGAATATTACTAGCAGACATTCATCTTGTACAGGTGCAATCTCATATTCACTCTCACATGGTTCAAGTGAATCATTACAGTCCTTTGGCATTTTAAAAATTTGCCACCCCTACTACTCATATAGGCATCCCCTACCTCCTATGACTAACCCTCTTGCTATTCTAGGAATCAAATGATCTACCAATGCCATCTTTCTAGGATCCATATGTGCCACTATTTAGACATTACTCACCTGCTTCTCCATTTCTCACTCCATCTACACTTCTTCTTAGATAATAGCTAGGAAGAACCTTGTCAAGGACAAAACCATTTTCATTTGGTCCACTTGAATGTAAATAGTTCTAAACTTTTTCCAACACAACCCTTAGACCAGTATGATTTAAGACCTACACCATTTTCCTCAATTCCAATGTATGACATGAACCATTTCAATTTTTTGTGTTGCTTCCTTTTGGTACACCCCAAAGGATAGGATCATAACCCCAATTGTAACCATCTTCATTTTTAATATCGATGACTTGAGCTTGTTGCTCTTCCAAATCTGGCTCTAGAAATGCCAATGTGTTTGTGTCAATAAACTTCCAATTCTCTTTATTGTCATTGATGGTTACAAATTGAGGATTAGGTAACAAATGCAAATGTGTTAAATCAGACTCTACCAACTTATTCAAATGGCACCTACTTGTAGAATCATGTGATGTAAACTCAAGGCATGTCCCTCTTAAGCTTGGATTCACACTTTTGTCATTTGCATTGAAATCCCTGATCTATGATTCATAACTAACAATGTCATCAAGTGATTCTAACTATGGCTTCTCATCAGCCAAGCTTTCCCATCCTTTTGGTTCCAACATGGAGTCTAGGTGGTTGAAAAACAAGGATCCTTTATTGTGTCCTACAACCTATAGGTTGTCCCTTATATCTTAAACACACATAGTGAATGTTAATGTTAGTCCCTATTCTGACCATTCACTTGCCTCTTTGATATATGAAAACATGTATATCTAATATTCAGTGAGTTACAGTTGCTTCAATCTCTCAAAATTTGCACAATCCCACATATCTATCAGCCTAATACAATTAGCAGGGCCCCAAAGTGGGTCCAACTAATTTTTTTTTTCTTTCATGCAACTAAATTTCTAAATTGATCCATTAAACTCAAGTTACTAAATGATGTCAATTTTCACCACTAAAACAAATTTGCAACTCATTTTACATCTTTCTGCAATTTGTTGACTTAGTGCTAGAAGGTTCTTTTACTAGCCTTAAAAATTGATCAAAACACTTAACAAGGTTGTGGGAACCAACAAATTGATTCTTTATACCAAATTATTGTACCATGTCAAATCTCATCTTATGAAGGATTCTTAGTCAAAAGATATTAGCTGTCAAAGTTGCCCTCTCAAAACTGCCTGCAAAAAACAATAAATTGTGTTCAAATTTCGCTTTAAAAGCTAAGAAAAATGACACTTGGGAGAATGAAAACTGGAATATTAGTTCACTATCACTAGGAGAGTATAAATCTATAGTTTGGGCTGATGAAAAATAATAGGATGCAAATGGAAACCGGTAAAAGTGAGCTACTTAGAATTTATATCTTGGAACAATGGCGAAAGAGTGTTTTTTGCAAATGGAATTGACTTGGAAAAGTGTGTAGATGGATTTGTGAAAACTTGAAAATTTACACACTTAAATTATTTTTAGAGTATAATATAGTGGTATAATCCATTTGATCTCATCTATCTTGGATTCAAAGATATGACATCATGAACAGAGGTACTGATCAATCTGCATTTCTTGACACCAGTAAAAAGTTACAAGTTGCATTTGGAATCACTTTCAGAAACTAATCAAACGGATTCATAATAAGCTCAAAATTGAAACATAGTAAGTCTCTAACATCTAAAATTCAATGCAAAAGGAATTTAATCATTTTAGTGCACTAGGTCAAAATTATAAGTCAAAGAGGGCTTCCCAGAATTCATAACAAAGTGCATTAGCATGACATCAATAAATGACCAAATTTGAGGGATTAAAAACCTAATCAAATGGATTTGGAATGACTCAAAATCTGAAACATATTCTCTTTGATATAGACACTAAGCACTCCCAAATCAGTGAGTCATGAAACATTAATGGGTGTGAGATATTTAATTACAAACATGGCCTCATGTCATTGTTTGACACTTTGGCAAAAATTTAGAATTGACAATTGCTCAAAACAGGACTTCGCGAAATTTCTTGAAATTGCAATTTATCTTCATGAAAAATATAGACACACTAAATTCAAGGTGTTAGAAAAAATAATCACCCCATGGGCCTTAAATGGATAGCAAGGTACACATGCTTTTAAAATCATTTAAAGAGGTTGATTTTCTCAATGGTACTCAAAATCAAGGCTTCAATTTTGAGTCCCAATAGTGGCTCTGTATGGGGATGCATGTCCCCTATGGGCATGGCAAGGATTTGGAAACTTGGAAGAAGTAGACCATTCCTTAAATAAAAAAAACTTATCTCTTGAATTGCTTTATTGAAAGCTGCTATGTACAAATGATGGCCCCACGCCACCAAACTTCAACAAAAACCTTTACATCTATCATAAATCTAATTCTCATTTGAACTTTCATGAGGTAAACTAGAAATACTATTCATATTAGTCTTGCCAATTAGATTAACATGTTGAAACAACTCACTTGGCCAAACTGAACCTACATCTTCACTTTCACAAAGCATACAAAAACTAGCTTCACTTTCCAGCATTTGCTCATTATGAAAGTTTTGACCAGCATGCTCAAAAATATCACTCAAACTAAAAAACTTCTTCATTTAATGAAATATGCATGCTATTATTCTTGAATATGAAAGCTTCATATTCAACATAGGGAAAATGATCACACATACCTTTAAATTGTATATTCTTATCCATAACTGGATGGTACTCAAATGAGCAACTAGATTTGTATTCACACATGTCATCAATGTAAAAATTTGAAACTAATTTGGAGTCCTACAATGATTCATTTAAATCAAGAGGTAGATTAGTCATCTCCTTAGAAAGTTCATCATAAAACTCATTGCAAAGTGCATGCTGATTTTCATTAACAACCTCGTCAAACACCTTGTTACTCATATCATGAGATGCAACATAATCATTATTTTCACTATCAAACTTAGAAGAAGAAAAATCTAATCTCTCATAGAAGTAGGATAAAGTATGATCATTAAGATCATCCTCAACTAAATCTAAACCATCCATGTGTTCTTGAAAAAAAGAATTGATAACTCCATGCAAAGCGCTATTGTAGACATTATGACAAGTGATGTGCTGATCAACATCAGACTCCTCACAAAATAACGGATAAGTGAAAACTTTAAAACAACTTCTAACATCACTATTGTGGACATTTTTAGCATATGAAGAAACAAAATCAAAATCATCACAAGAAGACATGCCATCAATTCCATCAATGAAGAATGTAGAATATAAATCAAAGTTACTTTCATTATCTTCATGAAGATGATTCAAATGTCTTGCAAACCAATCATTGTTAGGTGTCGATGCATTAACCTCAAAACCATTTGCATATTACTAGTTACTACTACATACCTCCTCAAGACATTCATCTACAGAATCAGGTAATTTGTCCTTATAAACAACCTTTTTATCCTCGTAGTGTGTAGAAAACTCTTCTTCACAACTTTCAACCTCAAGTTGATTTACATAATTCAGAAATGGAACTTCACATTCAAACTTAGAAAAAGAACTCATACCTTTACTAGCATAAGAGTACTCAGTACTCACTTCCATCATTTTTTTCTTCTCCCCAGTTGGCATTAGATTCACATGAAGATTCACATGTAATACCACTCAACAACTCTTGTCATTGTCTTCACATGATGCTTCTTCACAATATGTCCAATCAATAATTCCACTTTCATCACTTGAAACATCACTTCTAGCTTCTCCATCCTCATACTCTAATGAACACCTTTCAACTTCATGATCAGTTATGTTTTCAATATAAAACAAATCATCAATAGGAGAAGAAACCACTAAATTTATATATTACATGTATAACTTGTCAAATGAATCAAGTCTATCATATACTATTGTAATACTAGAAACATGTGCATTACATTCTACAAGAACAGACTCATTTCTTCCTTGAAACCAATAAACTTTATCTGCACATATCTTTAATTCTAAATTTTCAACAAAATCATCTACCACAAAAGGGGTATCTACTTGCTGATTTGAATTTTTCACTTGATTAAAACTTACAACATGGGTATTGATAAGCTGATTTTAAATTGAAGCATCAACACCACATTCATCCTTTCTTTCAAACACATTATACTAGCACACATTTCTAAAAAAATGACTTCTAGTCAATCCTTATTTTAGATTGTTTTCAATCTCTATAGTAGTCATAAAAGCCTAATATAATGTCTTAGGTTATTTATCCCTTAATAGATAACCCATTTTCTTGTCAAATGCATCAAAATAGACAACTAAACACATTTGATCATTTGATAAGTCAGAGATATCATTTGATCATCCAGTTTATAATTCTCAAGGATATCATTTAAAACTTTGGAAAACCTAATATTGAATAGAGGCACAAGTTCATCACACTTAACATAAATCTTCAAGAATTTATCATAAGAATAAGATATGCTTACTCTTTCTCCAAATTGCTCCATCAAGATGGGATACAACTCACCCCAAGATGAAATAGAACATGTTGGTAGAGAAGAAAACCAGTCTCTAGCATTACCTTCCAAAGTTTGAACACATAACTTCATGTGTGAATCCTCATGAGAAATCTCATAGTCATCCAGTCTATAATTCTCAAGGATATCATTTAAAACTTTGGAAAACCTAATATTGAATAGAGGCACAAGTTCATCACACTTAACATGAATCTTCAAGAATTTATCATAAGAATAAGATATGCTTACTCTTTCTCCAAATTGCTCCATCAAGATGGAATACAACTCACCCCAAGATGAAATAGAACATGCTGGTAGAGAAGAAAACCAGTCCCTAGCATTACCTTCCAATGTTTGAACACATAACTTCATGTGTGAATCCTCATGAGCAATCTCACAGTCACCCATCAAATCACTAAATAACTCAACATGATGGCTAGCTGAAACAAAATGGTTCCCACTAAACTTAGGCAATTTATTTCTAACATCATTAGGAATGACGTTTGGGAAACCATGAATGCCATTGAAATTTAATGTCATATACCACTTGGTAGAAATAAATCTCAAAATTTTGCTAATAGGCTGCATACTAGCTGAAAGGAAACTTGGCATTCTTCAAAGATTTGAAACTCATTCACCCATAATAAATCTCAGATTCACAATTTGCAGCAGATCTATACAACCTTCTACCAAATAAATCTCTTCAAATACACTTAACAAACTTAAATATAACAAGATGAAACTCAATCAAATGAAGTGTATAAAACTTGTCAAACTATTATCCTCCTCTTAGTGCTAAAAGTACCACTTGATGGAGGACATTACCTTTTAACAATCAATTTTCATGGAAAGATAATACATGAAAAAAAAAATACCTCAAGATTCGGATGGCTGAAGGTTCTCTGTCCACTATTTACAATAGTAGACCCAAAATCTCATCAATTCTTGACTAAATTAATTGAATCAACACATCACAAATCTTACCAACCATTTGAATGTTTCAAGCTCTTTGAATCTATGCTTCTCCTATAGCAACTAATCACAATTCATGTATAGAATTGCACTGGTACAGAGATTAACTTTGAGTCACCACTCACATTAAGCAAGACATGAATTGCATTAGTCTTGAAGATACCACAAGCTGACTTGAAACAATAATAGATAGAAGACACCTCTTTAAATTTATCTTGAATTTGAAACCTCTACACAAAGCTAAAACATGACTTTCTTAACTCTAAAATTACAATAGCAACTCACACCAAATTGAACTGATTGGAAGCATACTCATTTCTAAACACAATTGACAACCAATTTAAAAACTACTACTATAAGAGAATAAATCTTACTGGGGAACATAAAACCTTGAATATAAAACTAAATATGCAAAATATATCAAAGGTTTCCAGCTCCATAATTTAGGCATTTACAACCTTTGTCCCTAGCAGAATCGCCATTTTGTTGGTGTTTTGAAATGTTACAGGTTTCAAATTACCTGATGAGAATATAGTACATGTTGGGCCAACTAACTCCAATATTTAACATATCATTTTAGACACTAAGCCAACTATAAGTCTTGACCCTTCTTCTACTTCCAGCTTTGCAAAACCTGGACCAGTGGACTTTAGTTAATATGGTACTAGTGCAAAAATATATTCCTAAATCTATTAAGTAGATTTAACCCTTATTTCTCCTATTATCTCATGCAATAACATAGATTTGTAATAGCTAAATGAAAAATAATGCAATTCATAAGCTGAGTGGGAGTTGGACTTTTTATCTCTTCAACATAAATGGGGGAAAAGCATTTGATTAATAATGTTGAATTCAACAAAAACCCTAATATGCAGCAATAAGAACTATTGATCCTATAGCTAATCATAGTCTTATCTATTGGGAAATTTCATGAATCAAACACATACATATGGATACCTGATACCTATTCATATATTCAAATATCTAATCTATCCATTCATCTTGTAAATAGACATCTATGTTCAATCTAAATTTCATTCTTACTTGATATCCTTCTCAATCAACCTGCCACCCTGTTTATTTACCTAAAGCATTTACATAACTCCTTGAATTATAAGAAACAATGAAACACTATATAGCCTTAAGGGACTACAACTAAGAACTAGGTTCTTTTTTCAAAGATCACAAAACATTGAAAATTACTAATAAAGTAGACAAGTTTTAAAATGAAACTCAAGACCTATTGCTCTTTGTATTGATTTCCTCGAAATAATGCATTCATATGCATGAGATCAAAACATAGAAAAACCTAATAGATCTAAGCTTGCTATAATATCTTTCCTACTTCCCTTCATACAAGAGAAATTGCTATAGAAAATGTGGTGTCACAGTATTGGGAATACATCAAAATTGGAACCAAAACATGGTATCACAACAGTGAATAACTTTTCTCCAAAAAATTGGAACCAAAACATTGAGAAAGAAAGAGGATGATATAGGAGGAAGTCAATTCTTGGATCTGATCTAAAGATGCCATGTGTCCACTTGAAATTCCATCAAGAAGTGAAAATAATCTCTCTAATCTCTCTCTATAACTCGATATTAAATCTTTAACCATTTTGCCTCACAAAAGCATAAAGTGATTAAAAAAATTGATGGAAACATAACCATTTTTGGTGTCAAATATTAAATCAAGGCATAGGAAAAAATTGGTTAAATGACCTCTAGAATGCAATATAATCCTTTCAAAAAAAAAAATTCCACATTTAGGATTCAACACTCGTATATATCTACCTCCTGACCATTTTTTATGCTCCATGGTGAAAACTGCCTATTCTGTTGAGCATGCCCCACAAATTAAAAATTTACTTATAACTCAAACTAGTGAATAGCTATGAAAAAACTAATTCCATATTCAGAAAGTTCATTTCCTCTTGGTTCCAACAGTATACTGAAGTCCATATTTTGGATAAAAATTTCCCCAATTAGGCCCCTTTGAAAATCAAGCTTCCATTTGTGACCTTCATAGCACTATATTGCATCAATTTATCATTTTATAAAGTTTGAAAAATATGATAAATCAAAACTTTATTTAAAAGGAACCTGCAAATGATTTAGAAAAGGCATAATAAAATATTAAAAGTTTTACTTTTTTCAAGAAATATTTACCACACTCCTTTGGGTCAAACTTGTTGACCAACTATCGCCACATGTTGACATGTGATTGGCTAACTACTATGACAAATACCATTTGGATGCCACATGGCATTATCTCATTGTGTTGCCATGTTGTTATGTTAAGAGTTGTGCATCTTCTCCTTGGCAACATGGTGACCACCGTCAGATCTACCATGTGGCACGATCTAGTGCATCATTGAAATCTCAATCCACTACATGACCTCTAATCACAATCTGCTCACCATGTGTCAAATTTTGGTTCATTCTCAACTTATCGCCATAATTTCACCTTATTGGGAAATAATTGGCTAGAACTTCAACTTTTTAGCAAGTTGCTAGCTTGAATTTCCACTTTCTGGTAGGTCACCAAGTCGCATGTCGAAAAGTCTTGTAGTTTTCCAATGGCAACATGGCACCTTCCCAAATTCTTGATTTATTCGACAACATTTCCTAGTTTTCGACAACTCTTTCTGGTGACATTCAGATCATGCTAACATCATTCCTTTTCCTAGTGAATATTGGGTCAAAAATTTATTGCTAGGCACCTCCAACTATCTTTCACACCAAGTCAACCATGAGGGCCCCACATGAGCTTACCCCTGGAAAAGACACTTGTCTTTAAGACAATATGCATAATGTGAGTTGGTGGTTCTAAAAACTTAAATAAAAGTCCACACTATGAATGTAGGATTTATCTCTACATGTGATTTATTTCTCCTATATGCCACCCACTTTGTGCACATTGATGGAGATGTCGTTCATGTCTGCAGTGTTTCAAAACATCTATTTTCCCTTCCTTGCATGGTGAGGATGTCTTATATGCCTAATTTCTAGATTATTGGCTTTGATTGCTTGAATCTCTTCCTTGACAAAATAATTGTAGACTAATGAGATTCGTTGTGTCCTTTCTAGGGGGCACCAGAAAGTGTGCTTGTAGCTTAGACACAAACATATGCCTTTTGTTGAAGAGGATGGTATATCTTTGGGACTATAGTTTTGCCTCTAGTTAGATTTGAGAGGTGCTATTGTCCCCATGTTAACAAATAGAAGATGGCTACAATGACTGCATCAAATTGTGACCATGTTGTATAAACTTTTTGATGAGACATTCACTGTGCGAATGGTGCTACAAAAGTTACAGTGCATGTAGCATAAATGATCAAAAGTGAAATCAATATAGCTAGACATTGTGCCCAAATGAAGCACCTTATGATCCTCCTTACCACTCATCACATCAGACTTATGAATTTTTTTTAACAATTTTCTATGAGAATATTACTGGTGCATATTCATCTTGTATAGGTGTTATCTCATATTGACTCTCAAATGGGTCAAGTGAATCATTATAGTCATCTGGCATCTTAAAATTTTGTCACCCTTTCTACTCATGTAGGCATCCCACACATCCTACGACCAATGGTCTCACTATTTTAGTGATCAAATGATCTGCCAATGCCATGATGCAACTGTTACTCACTCACTTCTCCATTTCTTGCTCCATCCACACTTCTTCTTAGATAATAACTAGGAACAACTTTTTCAAGGATAAAACCTTTGTCATTTGGTCCACTTGAATGTAAATGGTTGTAAATTTTTTCTAACACAACCCTTAGACCAATATGATTTAAGGCCTAGACCATTTTCCTCAATTCCAATGTATCACATGAACCATTTGAGTTTGCAGTGTTGCTTCCTTTTGGTATGCCCCAAAGGATAGGATCATAACCCATTTCATAACCATCTTCATTTTTAATACTGATGACTTGAGCTTGTTGCTCTTCTGAATCTAGTGCTAGCAATGCCAATGTGTCCTAATCAATAAACTTCCAATTATCTTTATTGTCATTGATAGATTCAAATTAAAAACTAGGTAGCAAGTGCAAATGTGTTAGACTGGACTCTACCATCTTCTTCAAATGGAAAATACCTATAGAATCATGTGATGTAAAATCAAGACATGTCCCTCTTAAGCTTGGATTCACACTTTTGTCATTCACACTGAAATCCCTGATTTGTGATTCAAAAATAACAATGTCATCAAATGATTCTAACTATGGCTTCTCATCAGCCAAGCTTTCCCATCCTTCTGGTTCCAATATGGGGTCTAGTAGGTTGACAAAAAAGGATCTTTTATTGTATGTCTTGTGACCTATAGGTTGTCCCTTATATCCTAAACACACATAGTGGATGCCAATATTACTCCCCATTCTGACCATTCACTTGCCTCTTCGATATATGCACACATGTATATCTAATATTTAGTGAGTTACAGTTTCTTCAATCTATCAAAATTTATAGAATCTCATATATCTTTCAACCTAATACAATTAGTTAATACACTATCAAAGTTGCCCTCTCAGAACTACCTACAAGAAAACATGTCAGAAAACAATAAATTGTGTTTGGATTTGTCTTTAAAAACTGGGTAAACTAACACTTGGGAGAAGGAAAACTGGGGCATTGGTTCACTATCATGAGGAGAGTATAAATCTATAGTGAGCTGCTCTGAATTTATATCTTGGAAACAATGGTAGAAAATAATTTTTGCAAATGGAATTGACCTGGGAAAATGTGTAGATGGACTCATCAAAACGTGAAAATTGATACAGTTAAATTATTTTCAGATTATAATATAGTGATATAATCCATTCAATCTAATCTATCAAAGATTTAGAGATCTAACATTATGAATAGGGGTACTAATGAATCTACACTTCTTGACACCAATAAAGAGTTACAAGTTGCATTTGGAATCACATTTGAAAACTAATCAAATAGATTCATAATAAGCTTAAAATTGAAACATAGTAAGTCTTTGACCTCTAAAATGAAATGCAAAAGGAATTTCATCATTTTGGTCAACTAGGTCAAAATTACGACAAGTCAAATAGGGCTTCCCATAATTCATAACAAAGTGCATCAACATGACATCAATAAATGACCAAATTTGAGGGATTCAAAACCTAGTCAAATGGATTCAAAATGACTCAAAATATTAAAAATAGGCTCTCTAGTATGGACACTAAACACTTCCAAAGCAGTGAGACATGAAACATTAATGGGTGTGAGATATTCAATTGCAAACATGGCCTCTTGTAGTTATTTGACACTTTGGCAAAAATGTAGAATTGACAATTGATCAAAATAGGACTTCACGAAATAGCTCAAAATGGAAATTTATCTCCATGAAACACATAGATCATTGAATGAAAGGTGTTAGATACATTAAACACTCCATAGGACTTAAATGGATAGCCAAGTACACATGCATTTAAAAGCATTTGAAGGGGTTAATTTTCTCAATGGTACTCAAAATTGGGGCTTTGATTTTGAGTCCCAACATGACCAACCTATCCTCCTCTAAATCAACAAATCTTTAATCTAGTCTTCATTTGGAATGCTTGTAAAGGAGGAATATTGTATCATTGACTTTGTCTCCTTCATATCCATGTTCAATGAGAAAAAGACCTTAAGGAGAGAGGATATGCAGAGGATGTGGCTTCAAACTCCTTGTTCGAAGAAGAGAAAAATCTGGAAAACTCTCTTTGGGAAAAATACAAAGAAGGAAATAGCACAAATTATTCTTGGTGCAAGTCATATGTGTTGAGGGTCTACATATTAAGTGAGCCCAAATTATATATGATGAGCTTTCCTTGTGGTTAAAGTTGGCCAAGGAATTCAAGCAATTCTACATGTATTCCTAATCTAATCTATACTTTGGCTACACATAACCTATGGTCAAGTCTTTGAAGAATGGAGATTATGATGAGAATACTAAGGTGTATGAATTTCACCCACACCTCTATTTACAAAGGAGCTGTGAGTAATATTTAAACCTGAAGGATGCCTTAACAATGAGATTGTTTCAGGAATTACAAGGCTGCCCTAAGAGAAAATTTTCACAAGAAGAATTTTCAGCTATTAGCTACTTTAGATTCTCTTTCATCCAATTTCTAAGCTTCTCATACTTGTGGATAGGTTCTTGTGATGGATTTACCAAAAGACTTCCAAGGTACACAAAGGACAATGTTTTTCTTGTTGAATTGTGTCAAAAAATTCTTGAAGTGAACACTCTATGTTAAAATGTGAAAAAGACAGCCAAGATTTCCTTTTGCATTGTGGTTGGACCTAATTCCTCCACCCCTAGATCCAATTCTTGGAATCTAGTGAAGATCTTTGGAAGTATAGTCAAGTTGATTGACTATGAGGTACTCAGGCCTCAATATGACCCAATGAACTATGTAAGAGATCTTTTGAAGCTAGAATATGCCTATAGATTTGTCCTAGATATTGAAGTTTACTAAGAAGGATGTCTTAAAGAGTATCAAACCTAGGAGAAGTTTTGGTCCTAATTAGAAATTGATGAAATTAAATAGTATAATGGTTCTATTGATATTTCTAATCTTGTAGATGATGGCTCCTAAATGCATCCCTCATCCTATGAGAAAATTAAAAGCACTCTCAATGTGTCTACCCTACCTGTAGGTCCTACCATGGAGGTCCTAATGTAAAAAATTATCAAGAGGGTGGATAAATTGGTGTAGTGGACTCAAGAAAGGAATAAAAGAATGGGCACTACTAGTGCAGTATCTTCACTTTCAGTGACCAACACCATGGCTACTACTTAAATATCTATAGGCATAACCCAACATATAGGCCAAGGTGGAGACCAACCTCCAAAAAGGAATGTCCTAATAAATTGTACCTTTAGATGTGGCTCTCTTATAGATATAGGAAAAATTGGGGAGAAGAAAGGAGACAAGGAAAAAGTGAATGAGACAGAGATAGAAAAGTTAGTTGCTAAGCCCTCCTCCCCTATCCAAGTCATCAACCCAAATGGTAACACTAACTGAATGGATGAACATGACACATAACAATAAAGAGAAAATTTTTCCCTCTCAATAACCAAATTAATTTCCTTCACCATTCCTTGTTAGAGAAAGGAAACTTCTCTAGTGGCAAGGAATCTCTTTGATCCTTCCACCCTTCAATCTAGATTCAGTGTCCTCTAAACCTATTCATGGTTGGAGGAAAGCATTGATGAAAAGAAGTGAAGATGTGAGAAATTTTCCCCATAAAAGGAACTTATTACATAGTATAATTCTTCTCATCCACTATTTAAGAAGACAAATAAGAAAATATTCATAGCAACATTGGCTACTGATTCCACAATTGGCCATATCCTAATGGAAGACAAGTTTCATGAGCTTATTTCCAATGACTTCTAGGCCAAAATGGTGGATCTTGGTATCCCTATTCATGACTCCATGGTAAATATATGGAAGTAAACTAATGGGAAAATAAAGGACATGCTAGAAGAGGTGACAGTAGAGGAAGAGGTCCTCAAGGCCTCAAACAAAGAATTGATGGAGTCTATCAGATCTCTACTCATGATTACTTGAACAAGCCAATTTGACCAGAATGTAGAGAATTTTTTTATAAGAAATTACATCTAAATCTTTAACATGAAAGGAAATTCAATCAAATTGGCTGAGCATGGGCAGACCAAATGAAGGCATAAGATCCGTCATTAATTGAGAGTTTGGAAAGTCTACTGTCGGACATTGACAAGTTGAGTGAGACAACTTCAAGCCATCAAAATACCATGTACAATGTAGAAAATAGATTTATAGAGAAAATGGCCCTATTGCATGAGGTCATTGACATGAGGACCAATGTTTCCATCTTTTACAAGATCCTAAAAATAGTAAAGCCATTGTTTCATTGGAAACAATTTTTGGAGTTCATAGTGGAAATCTTTGTGAGGTCCATGAATGAGCTTAAAGATATGCATGACCTAGTGTAGGAGGTCATAGAGAAGTTATTTGAACATCTTAAAGTGTTGCATAAATATTTCTATGTATCTTCCAATGGTAGACTAATAGATATTGAGAGGATGAAGTCAAAATTCCTATCATTTGTTGATGAAGTTTATGTTGCACTCAATTTCCAAATGTCAAAGATCTAAGAGCTTTCTTTAGTAGACTAAATATTAAGGTGATCATTAGAGAAGTTCCAATAAAAAGTCACCAAAGTGGATGAGTTAATAGAAATGCGTTATTACTAGATAATTCAAGCTGACAATATCATCATCCTAGGTGTCGAGGAGATAGACAAAGTAACAGATGCAATGAAAGATTATAGAGCCAAGGATGTTACACCTAAGAAAGAATGATGCTCTATCATTCCCTCTATTCTCTTCTTTTTTAACCATTTATAGCATTCTTTCAATTAGTTTAGTGTTTAAAATTAATAATGATTCAATCACAGATGCTCTGCATTTTGATCATTAATGTAACTAGCCACTTTGAAGAGGCCTATATATGTAACTTTTTTTGGAGTTAATAAGACTGACAAAATTATTTATTGGAAAACCAATTTAGTTGGGACTACTATGTGTGACTCTATGTCTACTTTTAATTCTATTGTTCATTAGTTCTTTATAAAATTTAGAATTAGTGTTTCATTAATGAAAATTGAATGAGTACAAATAAACCTGGTTTTATTTCCTTCTTTCGGTGGATTGTAAGATTTACTCTCTTTAGCATAAGAATTATTTTATTCTTTTTGTTATACACTATAGTTCATATGTGTATTTTAGTTAATTTTAGAGAGGACCAAAATTTGATTAATGGAGTATGTCAAAAGGAGACAATTCAAGTATTGTCAATTATTAGTTAACTCAACAATCTGGGAATTTCCCATTTCATCATTCCTTGTATTTTGTTATTGTTGTAGCTAGTATTACATGTTTCCATCTTTGCATTTAAGTTAGAATAGATTGTATTTTGTGATTTACTCCCTATCTTTTAAAATTCCTAGGTTGTTTAAAGTGTTGAACAATTTGGTTGTTGGCCTCTTTTGCTCTCTAGTTAAGAGCACACCCCCAAAACCTAAAACAAAATTCATTGCAAATATTGCATCTAAAAGGGAGATATACCTTTCAATTTAGGGATCTTTGATTGATTACTACATTGACCCATTCTATTGCTAACTTTAAATGTTTTCCATTACCCATTGGGCATTCTGAGAGTCATGGTATAAACCATAACATTAAGGAAGATAAACTATTAAACAACAAATTGAAGGAAAAGAAATAACATAATTAGACAATGTTGGAGATTGAATTCACCCTAAGCTATTCAAAGTTTGATGATATCAAAGGATGTAATACTATTAAGAAAATGTGGGATTCTCAACATAAGATCAATAGAGGAGATAAGACTATATTGAGAGCCAAAGCTGAAAGTCTAAGAGAAAATTTTGATGAGATGAAAATGCGAGAAGGTCAGACTACAATTCAGTATTTTGGAAAAATTAAAGAAGTTGTAAATGAAATCAGAGGATCAAATGGAAATATTGAAGATTAGATTGTGATCAGAAAAGTGTTGAGGACCCTACTACCTATGTATGCTATGATCTAGTGTCTTCTATATAGGAATTGAGATGTACTTCTTGTAGTAATATGAACCTTGATCAATTGGTTGGTAGACCTATTACCCAAGAACAATCAAATTTTGACAATTTTAAATCTTAGAATATTGATTATGTTTTCAAAGATAAGCTAAAACTTAAAGATCCTAATCTTAAGTAGAAGAAAAAGGCCAAACATGATAGTAGTGATAGTGAGTTAGATGATGAAGATATAGAAGAACTCAAAGTAATACTAGCTACAAAATTTCATAGAGGTAAACGAAAATACAAAGGTAAGTTACTTGGCATATGTTTCAATTGTAATTAAGGTTATTATATTGCTACAAGGTTTCTTGAGAAGAAAGATAATAGACATGGAGAAAAATTCGAAGGAAGAAAAGATGAGAGAAACAAAGGATACAAAGACAAAGGAAGGAAAGCTTGCTACATTGCTGAACAAAAATCTAATGAGGAATAAGATGATCATGATGATGAAGTTTTCTATGTTACTATGAAAGATGAATTTGATGACGATGAGGCAACTACATTGGACCATTGATAGTGGATGTTCTCACCATATGACTTGAGATTAAAGTAAGTTTATATCCCTTGAGCATTATAATGAAACAATGTTAGATTTGGAAATGATGCATCCTATCTAATCAAATGTCAAGGATAAATAAGATTGACAAAAAGGATCATGTGTGAAAATGTTTACCATGTATAAGGACTTAGCTATAATCTATTGAGTGTGTCACAATTGAATAGAGTAGGATAAAAATTTGAATTTACAAATAGGAAGGCCAAGATCTATGATGTTGATGGAAAAATCATTAGAAGTAGTAATCAGACAAGAAGTGATCTATTTTATCTTGACATGAATGAAGTGACTTGTTTTGTTGTACTATTTGATGATGTGTGGCTATGGTGCAAAAGGTTATGTCATTTAAATTTTGACAACTTGGTTAGTATTAGTAAGATGAAGAGAGTCATAGGTTTACCCAAACTAAAGAAAGTTGATAACATGATTTGTAAACAAAGTCAATTAGGCAAGATGACAAAATTTAATTTTAAGAGTATGACTCATACCTCAAATGAAATTCTATAATTAGTTCATATGGATTTATGTGGACAAATTTATATGCAAAGTTACAAAGATGAGAAGTATTTCATTTTATTTTTTGATCATTATTCTAGGATGATGGTAGTAATGTTTTGGAGAGAAAAATATGATGCTTTTCAATTATTTAAGTGCTATCTATAAAGAGTTAAAAAAGAAATTGGTAAAAGCGTTAAATGCCTAATATCTGACATAGGTGGAGAATTAACATCAAATGAGTTCAACAATTTTTACAATGACATAGGAGTCAAAAGACAAACTTCTACACCTAGGACCCCTCTAGAAAATGGGATAGTTGAAAGAAGATATAAATCTATGATGGATTTTTCTAGAACATTGATGATGGAGAAGCACTATTATTTGAAATACTAGAGAGAATTTGTAAGTACATTTGTATATACCTTGAACAGAGTTTAAGTCAAGAAAGATACAAATTTCACACCTTCTGAATTATGGTGTGGACACTCACCCAATGTAAAACATTTTAAGGTATTTGGAAGCAAGATTTATTTTCTAAAGGACAAAAAAAAAGGTAAACTAGATGTAAAAAGTGATGAAGGTGTATTCCTATGATATTCCACATCAAATAAACCTTATAAGTGTTTAAATACTAACACTAACAAGGTTGTGGAAAGTGAAAATGTAAAAGTTCATAAATATATAGAGGTACATGAAGAAGAAAAAAAGAAGGAACTTGAGGATTACAAGAAAAGTATGCATTACTATGAAGGCATGCATATTGATGAAACTAAGAATACACTTGCTAATTAACAAGAATTAGTTACTGTTGAGTCATAGATAATGGATGTTCAATTACATTTAGGAACCCATTTACATTCAAAGGCCGAGGTACATTTTGATATGGAGATCAATTTACAAGAAAAGAATGTTGAGTTACTCGATAGAGAAGTGCATAGTGAACCTAGATTGAACTTCATGAAAAAATTATTGAAGAAAGAAGAATAGAGCTAAGATTACTGAAATATGTCAGTAGACATCACCTTGCTGAAAAAATAATTGGGGATAAAGAGGATGGACCAATGATAAGGAATAGGTTAAGAAATTCAACATGCTTGTTAAGTATATATTTGCCTATAAAAATAAAGGATGCATTACATCATGTATATTGGATTCAAGCCATGAATGAAGAAATTGAGTAGATTGAGAAGAACAAAACCTAGATACTAGTACCCAAACTAGAGAACAAGAATATTATTGAAACCAATCGGGTGTACATAAACAAGTTAGATGAGAATGGTGAAGTAACAAGGAATAAAACAAGATTAGTCTACAAAGGATATGCACAAGAAGAGGAAATTGAATATGGAGAGATGTTTTCCTCAGTTGCAAGATTAGAATGAGTAGAAACTCTTCTTGCTTACTCTTCTTATGAAGAATTCAAAGTTTATCAAATGGATGTGAAGTCAGCATTTCTAAATGGTATATGGGAAGAGGATGTTTACATTAAGCAACCTAAATGATTTGTTGATCCAAAGAATAAGAACATGGTGTGTAGATTATGCAAAAATTTATATGGTTCAAAGAAAGAACCTAGAGCATGGCATGAAAGACTGCAGAATTATCTTGTGATGATTGGTTTTGAAAAGACTGATTACAACACTAATCTCTACTTGAAGACAAAAGGAGGCAGAGGATCTTTGCTAGTTGAAGTATTTTTTGATGATATCATATTTGGAGGACAAAATTCATTATGTAAGACATTTGGAAATGAAATGATGAAAGAATTTGAGATTCCTATGATTGGAGAGATAAAATTCTTTGTTGGTTTACAAGTATAGTAGATGAAATATAATATTTACATTACTTAGTCAAAGTATGCAAAGAAAATCCTAAAAAATTTTGGAATGGAAGATTCAAAACTAGTTAGCATTGCTATGGTGATAGGACAAAAATTATCCAAAACTAATAATTTTGATAAGGTAAATCAAACATTGTACATGTCTATGATTGGGAAATTGTAATGTGTAGTTTATTGAAAACCTAGTATTCCTCTAGTTGTTGGGATTGTTGCAAATTTTTCTACAAATCCTGACAAGAATCACTTGATGAATGTTAAATAGATTATGGGATAATTGAAAGGAACACAAGAAAATGGTCTATAGTTGATGGAGGAAAATCTTGGGTTGATGTGTTATCCTACTAATTTGTGTTCATTCTACCAGTTGTTGCTAAGTTTTAGTCATTACCAAGTTGCAAGAATTGTTGAGTGCTAGTAATTTTGCAGTTTAAGACAAGTTGAGGTTATCCTATGTCATGTTAACACTCAGGTTAGCATGTTATCCCATCTCACTTTGTAGTGTGTGCTAAGCTATTCTTCATGTGTTGAGTTACCTAGTGTATGCTGAGTGAACCTTCATGTGTCAAGTTTTCCTATTTATGTTGAGCATTTGTATTTTGGACATACTTTCTACATTTTTGGTGTGAGCCTATTTGAAAAATTGATTTTGATTACATCATTTATGATAAGATCTTTTCTTGGGATGTGTCTAGACCATTGTTGGGTCAACATTTCTATTATGTAATGATCTAGAACATTCTGTAAGCTATTTTGGCAAGTATAAATAGAGTGCTTAGGCTTAGAGTTAGGGTAGTGGTTTTAGAGAATTTTAGAGGGATTTGGGTAGATCAATTTGGAGTATAATTGGAAGTGCAAATTTGAAGTTGCATCTTAGATCTTGAAATTATATTGTATTTGGTTGTAACCTTCAAGGCCTTACAATTGGGCATATATGCTAATATTTAGATGAATTAATAAGAATATTGTTCTCTCTCTATGGTGATGTTCTCTTTTTTTTGTTTTCTTTCATTGTGTTAACTTTGCAAGGTTGGTTTGGATTGTTGTGTGTGCCTTTGGCCCTAGTTTTCTTGCCTTCCTTGTTTCAAGTGGTATTAGAGCATAGTTGTTCCTTAGTGTACAAGTAGATCATCAAATTGTAAGGCATTTTGAACCTAGACCTTGGATCATGTAGAACCCTAATTCAAATTCGGTCATAGAGTTGCACATCTATGCATTTGACCTATAACTTGTAGAGCATTATGATCTTGCAGAAACTAGATTTGTAAAGATTGTTCATGGTAGATGAAATGTTGATAATGCCATGTTAGATGCATTTAGACAAATTATAGCTAGATTAGATGTTATGGAGATAGCCTAGAGGAGAGGAGAACATCTTGAGGATGTGAGTGATGATGAAGCAGTAGAACAAAACCATAATTTGGAACCTAAAGAAGATCAAGATGAGGAAATATTACTAAGAGTATTTCCTAGGGCACATTCGAAGCCTACTATAAAGTTGTTCCTTATGATGGAAAATTAGACAGAAATACTATATTGGATTGGATCTCTAATATGGAGAAGTTCTTTGAGTATGAAAATGCATCTTATAATAGAAAGGTGAAGATTGAAGTTACTGGAATGAAAGGTCATGCTTCACTCTAGTGGGATAATTTGTAAACTGATAGACAAAGGAGAGGAAAGGAGAAGATTAAAACTTGGCCAAATATAGTGAACAAGGTAAAGAACAAATTCTTTCCTATTGATTACCAAGTTAGCTTGTTGAGAAAGATACAAAATTTGAAATAAAAGAACATGACTGTGTAAGAGTATATTGAGGAATTTTATAGATTGGACATCAGATCTAGACATGTGGATGCTAATGTTGAGAAAATTTTAAGGTACATAAATGGATTGAGATCTAGAATTTAAGATGAAATAAGTTCTATGAAATTGGAAAGTGTAGAAGAAGCATATCAATATGTGCTAAAAGCTGAGGAAATCTTGACAAAGAAATATGAAAAAATACAAAGGGGTAGAGGTGGTGGATTCTAGAGGGGAAGAGGTAGATCTTATGGCGTAGGTGGTAGATATGATAGTTTTGTGTAGGGTAAAGGAAAATCTAAATGGAAGAATGATGACAAAGAAAGGACTGAGTGGAAAGGTGGTAGTTCATGTTGAGGAGGTATTGATTCTTACCAAGGAAGAGGTAATTCTTATTCTAGAGGTAGATTTCATGGTAATTGTTTTAGATGTGGTAAAGAAGGTCATATATCTTTTGAATGTAGATCTTTTGAAAGTGGGAAAATTAATAGAAATGTTTTGATTCAAGAGGGCACTGAGAGTTCACCAAGTGGACCTAAGGCTAGAGAAAATTTGATTTTGAGAAGAATCTTATGTAATAAGGGAAGTGATGAGGAACCTATTCTTAGAAGAAATCTTTTCAAGACTAGATGTAAGATAGCTGAAAAATATTGCAAGGTGATCATTTATAGTGGAAGTTCTATAAATTTGGCATCAGAAGAGTTGGTTACAAACTTGCAGTTGTAGAGGTTAAAACATCTTAAACCCTATCATGTCTTATAGATCAAATATGACCATAAGATATTGGTATGTGAGTAATGCATTATGAAGTTCAAGATTGGACATTACTTTGATGAAGTATTATGTGATATTATGCCTATGGATTGTTGTCATATTTTTTTGGGTAGACCTTGGCAATATGATAGATATGTTGTACATGATGGAAGATTGAATCAATAAACTCTTTGGGTAAATGGGAACAAGAAAATATTGTTGCCTTTGATTGAAGGTCTAGATGAGGTTAATTGTATAGCAATAAAAGTTTGCATGGTTAATGGAAAGAATTTCAAAAAAGAAGTAAGAGAGAATCAAGTTTGTTTTTCCATAGTTCCTAGAGGACTAAGTTTGGATAGTAATGACCAAGTAATAGCAGATAGTAGTGTTAGAAATGCTTTAGAATAATTGAGAGCGGGGGAAAATAAATTATTCAAGGTCCAAATGTCCAATTAAAACTTTTTCACTAAGTAAAGTGAGCCATTAAAATTATTCATTTATCTAAACTTAGGCTTTCCTACTTAGCAAGTTACTATAAATCAACATGCAAGTATAACAGATGAAGAATCAACACATAACACAATGACTAATGTGGAAACCCAATTAGGGAAAAACCACCAGTAACATGCTACTTAATTCTCACTTTTTTGAAGTGATGCCTTATGGAAGGCCTACCCTATTAAAGGCTACAACACACTATTAAATGTGACTTGGTTTAAGGATTTAACCACCTTCTTAGAAGTGGGTCTAGTTAGATGACTTTAGAAAATTCACATGGAATGCCACCCTAGTAAAGGATTTACAAATGGTTATTAGACTGACATAAGTCCATAGGATTTTTACCCTAACTGATGCAATTGTTAGAGAGAAACACTAAGGGGGTATCACCTGATTACAATTCACAACTTTTGCCTAGATTTTAATCTTTTTAGATTTGATAGCTTATCCTACTTTCAAGCTTTGTCTCCTTGGGTCTTCATGCTCAATGTACCTATGCAATCTTCCTTTCCTAACCACTAATTGAAGACAACTCTCTATGCTCTGTTCTTCCTTCTCCTTAATGTATTCATCTTGACACCCTTCAACCATTTCACAATTTGGCACATCAACAACTCTAGCTTCTTCACCTATGACTCCTTAAATAGAAGTCTAGAATTGGTTTTCCTACTCAATTCTTCCCTACTTTGATTTTAGTTTGAATGGATTAGGTAGGATTCATTGAATCTAACCCATATTTTGTTTCTTCTAGAAACATCATGAAGAATCCTCTTGAATTCACTCAAAAATGGTTTACATAGAATTCTATGCCACGAGCTCATCATCCTTATCCTCTAGCTAGTTCAAAAAATTCAAGGTAACAAATTTTTCAACTCATATCTGGCAAATCTTTGACTTTTTGAATAATGAAGTAGCTCAACACTATTGAAATTATAGTGCTTGACACATACTGTGTTACCTGGCATCAATTACATTTTACTGATGGTCGACACCTACTATGGATTCACTCGACATCTACTAAGTTTATTGATGCTTGACACCTAAATACACTCAGCTCCTTCTATATTACTTGACACACACTAGATTTTTCATTTGCTCGGCACTAACGTAAACTTTGCTCTGCTCGAACTAGCTTGCTCAGCACTCACTAATGAACTTAGTTAAGCTTTATAGACAACCTTGTTGTAAATTATTCCTCCAATGTTTCTAAGTGTGGCCAACCTCTATATCTTCAAGTATATTATTAATACATCATTTTACCATTCTCTTAACTGATCCTTGCACTTCATTACAAAATCATAAGTCAACCTTTCCCTTAGGTACTCTTGTTACATCTTGTTGATTAAATCCTCTTCATCAATCAACTAAGTGATAGTACTAAGATATTATAAGAAATTATCATTTCAAAAAATAGCAGGTTTCACATCAATGACAAAACAGTGATTGAAAACATTATTTATCAACAATTTCCCTCTTTGCAATCAATCTTCTTCACTCTTCAACAATGATCTTTTCAATCAGATTTCCAAAAATCTCCCTCTTTGGCATTGATGGCAAACCAAACTAATCAACTAAGTTAACAAAATGCTAACTAGGTTAAAATAGTAAATCAAATGCGAAAAGAAAACTTTATTCAAAAGTATTCATTCTATTAGTAACATAAACTATCTTATGACTCCCTCTAAATTGTTTGTTGATAAACTATCTTCCTCTGATTGATTATTTTCTATACCAATGTCCTTTTCTTTTGCTTCTCCCTCTTAGTTGTTGTATCCTATTTCTTTCCTTTCTATTCTTTCCTTTTTGCTATATCTTCTTGGACATCCTTTTTCTCCCTCTTTTCTATGGCTTACCACTATTCACTTACTACTCCTGAATCCTTACATTATTTCTCCCTCTGTATGTATTGATCATATTCTACTATTTTGGTATCAACTTCTTCTCCCTTTGTCCATGTGATCCTATAGGTTTGATTAGTTTCTTGCTACTTCTCCCTCTATATTCAACTAAATTTTGTTGATCAATTTCTTACTACATCTCCCTCTTTGACAAAAATGCCAAAGACTTATTGTTTCGGCATGTTAACATGCTAGTATCACATTTTAAGACACTGCAATTTCTCCCTCTATCACCTTGCTTGTGATTTATTTGGAACTTCAGCACTTTAATTACTTCAGGCATGATACTAAAGTAAACATCCTCTGCGTCAATTTGTAATATGTCAACAATCAACTCATTTGATGCAGTGTACTCTTGCTTTTTCTTAGGTAGCCTTGGCTAGGGGTATCACCCTTAAATTACCTTTAAGATACTCAAAATCATCTTTAGGTAGTTCTTTTGTAAAGATGTCAGCAATCTATTCCTTTAAACTGACATATTTCATCCTTACTTGTTTATCTTCCATTAATTCTCTTACATAGTGATACTTAATTGCAATATACTTTGTTTTGGCATGCATCACATGATTCTTTGATATGTTGATGACACTTATATGATAAAAATAGAATATCATAGGTTCAATTACCTCTTCCTTCATTCCTTGCAATAGATGTTTGATCCATACAATATTAGTGCAATTGATAGCAATAGCAACATATTCAACTTTTTCTATAGACTATGAGGTACAACTTTGCTTTTTGCTGGTACACGTAATCAATCCTTTTCTAAGAAAAGTGCTCCTCCACCAGTTCTTTTTCTATCATCAATATTTCCTCCACAATTTGCATTAGTGTAGGCTTTCAACTCAAAATTTTCACTCCTCTTGTAGTATAAACCAAAGTCATCAGTTCCTTTTAGGTACCTTAGTATTCTCTTCACTACCATTAGATGATTTTCTCTTACATTTTCAAAAAATCTTGCCACTATTCCAACAACTAATGCAATGTTTTGTCTACTATATACAACATATTACAACTTTCCAATAATTGATCTATACATTGTTTGATTCACTTCAACTGACTCATCATTCTTAGATAACTTATGTCCTATTACATTGGTCTACTAACGAGTTTTGAGTCTTCCAATCCAAATGTCTTGAGTATCTCCTTGATATATTTTGATTGGATTACAAATATGCCATGCTTCAGTTGATGTACTTGCAATCAAACAAAAAATTTGATTTATCTAAACATTGACATCTCAAACTCATGTTTCATTTGGTTAGAAAAATCTTTGCATAGAACATCTTTTCCTCCAAGTATTATATCATCAACAAAGATTTCAAATTTCAAAATATCTATACCTTTTTATGCCTTGATGTATAGGTCATTGTTGTCATCCATTCTCTTAAATGCTATCTTCACAAGGTATTTATATAGTCTCTCATACCATGCTCTAGGTGCTTGCTTCAAACCATAAAGTGCTTTATGTAGTTTGAAAACCATATCTTTGTTGTTGTCATCAACAAATCCCTCTAGTTTCTCTATATAGACTTCCTCTTCTAGCATTCCATTTAGAAAAGAAAACTTTACACCCATTTGGTAGACCTTGAAACCTTTATAGGCACCATATGCAAGTAGTGTTCTTACTCCTTGCATTCTTGCAATAGAGACAAATGTTTCCCCATAGTCTAGTCCTTCTTCTTGTTCATAGCCTTTATGGAATAATCTGGCATTGTTTCTTGTTATCTCACCATTCTCATCAAGTTTTTTTCTAAACACCCATTTGGTACTAATTATATTTTTATCAGCTAGTCTTGGAACTCAGGTCTAGGTTTTGTTCTTCACAATCTTATCTATCTCTTCTTCCACAACTTTATGCCGATTATCATCTTATACTGCATCTTTCACTATTTTGGGCTCAATCTTGCTTTACAAACATGATTCATTCCTGAATCTATTCCTTGTCATTTTTCTAGCTTCCTTATCACTAATGATTTGTTCTGCAATGTGATGTCTTCTCACATATCTATATAGTCTTGGTTCTGTCCTTCTTTCCATGTTTGGTCTTTTCAGCTTCAGAGTCATTTTGCACTTCTTCTTCTAGTATTTCATTACCTCTTTCATGTGTACTAATTTTAGAGTCAGAATATGCATTTTCTTTGTTCTACAACTTAGCTTTTGAATGCAGCTCAACATTCATTGGTTGTGATTTAGTTGATACTAATTTTTTTTTTGATTCCCAACTTGATTGGTATCTTTGTCTTTAGTAGGCATTCCTTCATAGAAGTATACAAAAGATCTATAATCTTCTAGTTTCTTGGATTCATCAACTTGGACTTCTTCATGCTCATCAAAATTTACATTTGCACTCTCCAAAATCTTGTTGGTGTTAGTATTCAAACACTTATATGCTTTACTTATAGTGGAGTATCTAAGGAATACGCCTTCATCAATCTTTGCATCAAACTTGCCATTTCTAGTATCCTTAAGAATATAACATTTACAACCAAATACTTTGAAATGTTTTACATTAGGTGAGATACCATATCATAGTTCAAAAGGTGTTGCATTTGTACCTTTCTTGACTTGTACTCAATTCAAGGTGTAAACAACAGTACTTATAGCTTCTCTCCAATACTTTAGAGAAACATTTTTCTCCATCATTAATGTTCTAGCATAGTATATCATTGATCTATTCCATATTTTTACAATCCCATTCTATGGTGGAGTTCTAGGTGTTGATGTTTTCCTTTTGATACCTTTATCATTGCAAAATATATCAAATTCTTTTCATGTAAATTCTCCTCCTCTGTCTCATCTCAGGCACTTTAGACTCTTTCTTGTTTCCTTCTCAAGTCTTGCCAAATACCACTTAAACATTTGAAATGCATCAATTTTTTCTTTAAAAACATGGCAGTCATCATCCTAGAATAGTCATCCACAAATAGCATTATGTATCTGTCTCTTAGGCAACTCTGCACTTCTATTGGGCCACATAAATCAGTATGTACTAACTCTAGTACTTCTTTGGAAGTGTAGACTTTTCTTTTTAAGCTTGACTTGGTCATCTTTCCTAGTTGACATTGTTTGCACATTGTATTTTTAGGCTTCTTTAGCTTAGGTAAACCTCTAACTTTCTTCTTTTTGCTAATGCTAATTAGATTGTCAAAGTTAGCATGACACAACCTTTTATGCCATAGCCATACATCATCAAGTCTAACAATAAGATAGGTTGCATTTTCCATATCTAGGTAAAATAGATTATTCCTAGTTTGTTCACCTTTTCCTATCAGATTTCCATCAGTGTCATAGATTTTGGCAGTTTTGTTTCCAAATTGTACTTTGCAACCTACATTGCCTAACTGTGATACACTCAACAAATTGTAGTTCAGTCCTTATACATAGTATGCATTGTCATAGGATATTATCTCTGTAAGTTTAATAGAACCTTTTCCTTTGATTTGACATGGAGCATCATTTCCAAGTCTAACACTATTTCCATCATACTAAGTTAAGGTAATAAACTTACTTTTGTCTCCTGTCATGTGATGTGAGCATCCACTGTCTATGATCCACTTGTCATTTTTGTTCACATAGGTTACCAGTGTTGTTGCTTGATCTTCATCTGATTCATCCTTCATGGCTACATAGACTACTTCATCATAATTTTTTTTAGAGGCTTCTTCAACAATGTAACATATTTTTCCTTTGTCCTTGTAATCTCTTCTATCATCTTATCTTTTGTTCTTGTACTTGTTCCTTTCTTTGTAGTTCTTCTTCTATGTACATCTTGTAGAAATATGTCCTACTTCATTGCAATTAAAATAAATGATAGGGAGCTTACCTTTGAATTTACTTTTGCCTCTATGAAATCTTTTGGCCAATAATGCTTCCAATTATTCCACATCTTCCTCATCTATGTTGCTATCACTGGATGCATGTTTTCATTTTCTACTCATCTTCTTTGATTTCACCTCCTTAGTATCTTTCAATGATAACTTAGCCTTGAAAGTAGATTCAAGATTCTTAGGTTTGTAATTATCATAATTGGACAACTCAGAAGTAGTGCGTCTTCCTACCATTCCTTTAAAGGTTAATTGATTTCCTAGGACACATCTTAGCTCTTGGATGGATAAAACTCTAATAGCATAGATGGGGAGCAAGGTTTTTAATAATTTTTTTTTGACAGTGTCATCTTCCAAATGACCACCCAAACTTCTTATTGCACTTACCACTTCTTTCATTCTGGAGGCATATTGAGTAGCATTGTCACCTTCCTCCATTTTCATGTAATCAAAATTTCCTCTGAGCCTTTCCCTCTTTGCTCTTTGAACATTCTAATCTCCTCCATAGATATCTAATAGGGCTTTCCACATCTTGAATGGAAAATCACATCCTTTGATGTCATCAAATTCAACATAGTCGAGTGTAGAGGCTATCTCCAGCATTTCCTGATTATGCTCCTTCCTTTTGTTCAAATCATCTATAGAAAGGGGTCTAGCTAGATCTACATGTTCCACTCCAATTGAGGCTTTTTCATATCCATCTATTGATCCAAGGTACAATTTCATTAGACTTTTCCATGTAGAGAAGTTTTCTTTGTTAAGCTTGGGAACTTCTCTCTTAGACATCTTGATCTTCCTACTTCTAGTACCTTTAAATCTAAATCAGCAAATGGCTCTAATACCAATTGTTAGAAATGTTTTAGAATAACTAAGAGGGGGATGAATCAGTTATTCAAGGTCCAAATTTCTAATTAAAATTTTTTTATCAAGTAAAATGAGCCATTAAAACTATTCATTTATCAAAGCTTAGGCTTTCATACTTAGCAAGTTACTATAAATCAACATGCAAGCATAACACATGAAGAATCAACACATAACAAAGTGATTCATGTCAAAACTCAATTTGAGAAAAACCACCAGTAACATGCTACTCAATTCTCACTCTTCTGAAGTGATGCCCTATGAAAGGCCTACCTTGCTAAAGGCTACAACACACTATTAAATGTGACCTGGTTAAATGATTTAACCACCTTGTTAGAAGTGGGCCTAGTTAGAGGACTTTAGAACATTCACTTGAAATGCCACCCTATTAAATGATTTACAAATGGCTATTAGACCAACTTTAGTCCATAGGATTTTGACCCTAATTGATACAATTATTAGAGAGTAACAATAAGGGGTTTTGACCTAATTACAATTCACAACTTATCTTGCAGATTTCATATCTCTATTCAACTCACAACTTTTGCCTAGCTTTTAATCTTTTTAGCTCTGATAGCTTGTACTCCTTTCAAGCTTTGTCTCCTTGGGTCTTCATGCTCAATGTATAGGTGCAATCATCCTTTTCTAACCACTAATTAAAGCAGAGTCTTTGTGCTCTATTCTTCCTTCTCCTTGATGCTTTCCTCTTGACACCCTTTAACCACTTCACAATTTGACACATTAACAACTCTAGCTTCTTGGCCCATGAATCCTTAAATAGAATTTTGAAGTTTCTTTTCCCACTTGATTCTTCCCTCCTTTGATTTAAGTTCTAATGGATTAGGTAGGATTCATTGAATCAAACCCATATTTTGTTTCTTCTAGAAACATCATGAAGAATCCTCTTGAATTCACTCAAAACTGGTTTACATAGAATTTTGTGCCACCAACTCATCATCCTTATCCTCTAGTTGGTTTACAAAATTCAAGGTAACAAATTTGTTGACTCAGATTTATAAAATCTTTGACTTTTCCAATAATGTAGTAGCTCGATGCTATTGAAATTCTAGTGCTCGGCACATATTGTGTTACTCGGCATCAACTAAATTTTACTAATGCTCAATGCCTACTATGGATTCACCCAATATCCACTAAGTTTACTACTTCTTGGCACCTGTTACTTTTCTTAGCACCTAAACATGCTTGACTCCTTATGTATTACTTGACACACGCTAGATTTTTCATTTACTTGACACTAACTAAAAATCTACTCAGCTTGAACTAGCTTGCTTGACACTCACTAATGAATTTAGTTAAGTTTTATAGAAAACCTTGTTGTAACTTATTCCTCCAATGTTTCTAAGTGTGGCCAACCTTTGTATCATTAATTATATTATCAATACACCATTTTACCATTGTCTTAACTAATTCTTGCACTTTATTACAAAATCATAACTCATGCTTTCCCTTAGCTACTCTTGTTACATCTTGTTGATTAAATCATCTTCATCAATTAGTTAAGCGATATTACTTGGTCCTGATAAGAAATTGTCATTCTAGAAAATAGTAGGTTTGAGATCAATGACAAAACAATGATTGAAAACATTCTTTATGAACAATCTCCCTCTTTGCAATCAATCTTCTTCACTCTTCAACAATGCTCTTTTCAATCAGATTTCTATCAAGTCGTAGCCAAGCACTAGAAGAAATTATAGAATTAAAGAATGAGTATAAAGAGATTTTTGTTGAGGATATTCTTGATGGGTTATCACTAGTGAGAAGCATAAGTCATTGTATGGATTTGATTTTTGGAGCTAGTTTTATAAACAAAGCACGATATAGATTAACACCTATACAGAATGAAGAACTTAATAGACAAGTGCATGAATTACTATAGAAAGGATTAATCAAAGGAATTTTGAGTCCATGTGCTATACCTATTGTATTAGTAGCTAAGAAGAATGGAGAATGTTGAATGTGTACTAATTCCAGAGCTATTAACAAGATCATAGTGAAATATACGTTTCCTAAGTCGAGGATGGATGGCATAATGGATTTTTTGAGTGGAGCAAAGTATTTTACCATAATTTATTTGAAGAGTGGCTATCATCAAATAAAAAATAGAAAAGGTGATGAATGGAAGATTTCTTTCAAGAAAAAATATGGTTTGTATGAATTGTTAGTTATGCCTTTTGGTTTGACTAATGCACCTAATACTATCATGAGGTTAATGAATGATATTTTGAAAATATTTTTGGATAAGTTTGTGATTGTTTATTTGGATGATATTCAGATATGTACTAAGACTAAGGAAGAACATCTTGAGCATGTTAGACAAGCATTGTAGAAGTTTAAAGAGGAAAATTTGTTAATTAATCTAAAAAAGTGTTCTTTTATGTAAGAGGAGATTGTGTATTTGGGATTTGTAATTTTAGTTGATGGTTTGAGAATGGATCCAAAGAAGGTTAAAGCAATTTTGGAATGTCCTACACCTAAGAATGTGGGTGAGGTTAGATCATTTCATGGTTTGGCTAGTTTTTGCTCAACGTTTATAAAGAATTTTAGTGTTGTTTTTAATGCTATGACCAAGAAAATGAGAGGAGATAAAAATGAATTCAAGTGGACACATGGAGCTGATAATAGTTTTGAGACTTTGAAATAAAAGGTTGTTGAGTTAGCTATATTGGTTTTTTCTAATTTCAATAAGGTATTTGAAGTTGAATGCGATGCATGTGGTAGTACAATAGGAGTTGTATTAATTCAAGAAGGTAAACCTATTTCTTTCTTTAGTGAGAAGTTGAATAATGCTAAAAGGAAGTATTTTGTATATGATCAAGGGTTGTATGCTATTTTTCAAGCTTTGAAGAAGTGGAAGCATTATTTGATTCTAAGGAATTTGTGTTGTATGCTGATCATAAAGCTTTACAGTACTTGGGAAGTCAACATAAATTGAATCAAAGACATATGAAGTGGGTTGAGTATTTGAAAAGCTATACATTTGTGATTAAGCATAAGAGTGGAGTTACTAATGGAGTTGCTAATGCATTGAGTAGGAGATATTCTCTATTGACTATAATGAAGGTTGAAGTTCTTGGTTTTGATGAGATGAAAGAGTTGTATGATGTTGATCCTGATTTTTCTGAGGGGTGGAGAGAGTGCAGAACACCAAATTTGTCAAATCACATTAGTAAGTATGATGAATATTTCATTAAAGAAGGTATGTTGTTCAGGGGTATTCAGTTGTGTATCCCTAGAAGTTCTATGAGGTTGAATCTAATTAAGGAAAAGCATAGTGGTGTATTGGCTAGACATTTTGGAATTGATAAGACATTGAGTTTTCTGAAAGAAAAGTATTATTGGCCATAGATGTATAAGGATGTTTAGAAATTTGTGAAGAGTTGTGAAGTTTGTCAAGTTGAAAGAGGAGTAAGTTAGAATAGTAGATTATATACACCCATTTTTATTCCTGAGAAACCTTGGGGTGACATTAGTATGGATTTTGTTCTTGGATTGCCAAAGACAACAAAGGGGTATGATTCTATATTTGTTTTGTGGATAGATTTTCTAAAATGCCTTATTTTGTCCCTTGTAAGAAGACATCAGATGCTAAGGATATTGCTGAACTTTTCTTCAAAGAGATTGTTCAATTTTGTGGATTACCAATAATTATGATTTGTGATAGAGATAGTTTGTTGGTTATTTTTGAAAGACTTTGCCGAAGAAGATGGGTTTTGAGTTGAAATTTAGTTCTACATTCCATCAATGGAATGATGAATAGATAGAGGTTGTGAATAGAATCTTGGGTAATTTGTTGAGATTCTTAGTTAGACATGAAACACATAATTGGGAAATGGTATTGGCACAAGCTGAGTTTGCATACAATAATTTTGTGAATAGAAGTATAGGGAAGAAACCTTTTGAGATTGTTATTGGAATGAAGCCTAAAGGAGTACCAAATTTAAGGGATGTTTCTGGTGAAGAGAAGAGAAGTGTTGCAAGAGAAGAATTTTCTAATTTTATGGGGTCTTTGCATAAGGAAGTGAATTTGAAGTTGGAAAAAAGTAATCATAAGTACAAGGAGAATGTTGATAAGTCTAGAAGACGTCATATTTTTGAAGTTGGTGATGAGATAATGGTTCATTTGAAGAAAGGAAGATTCTTGGTTGGAACATATAGTAAGCTGAACATGAAATTTTTTGGACCTTGTAAGTTCTTGAAGAAGTTTGATAGTGGAAATGCTTATGAAGTTGAGTTACTTGATGACATGAATATATCTCCTATACTCAATTTTTCTAATCTATAGAAGTATCATGAGTCAAATGATGAATTTTTTGTACCTAAAAATTATCCTAAGAAGTAGATTGAAGAGGTTGAACATATATTAGATTAGAAAGTTGGTAAAAGCACAAGAGAAGAAGACTACTATAAATATTTGGTGAAGTGGAAGAAAAAGCTAGTTGAAGATGCTACATGGATTTCTCAATCTATTTTGGATTAAACTTAGGTTGTGACAATTGCATGATTTAGAAGAATCATTTCTTTCTACCCTGGTTGTCTACTGTAGGAGTATCCTAGGTTGACATGTTATCATGCTCATTTGTGTTCATTTTGCTAGTTGTTACTGAGTTCTAGTCATTGCCTAGTTGTAGCAATTTTTGAGTGCTACTAATTTTACAGTTTAAGCTAAGTTGAGGTTATCCCATGTCATGTTAACACTTGGGTTAGCATGTTATTCCATCTCACTCAATAGTGTGTGTCAAGTTCCATGGTGTGTGCTTAGCTATTCTTCATGTATCCTATTACCTAGTGTATGACAAGTGAATGTTCATGTGTCAAGTTTTCCGATTTATGTTGAGTGTCAATGTTTTTGATGTGCTTTTTGTTTATTTGATGGGAGACAAATTGAGTGATTTATTTTGATTCTGTCATTTATGATAAGATCTTTTCTTGGGATGTGTCTAGTCTGTTGTTGGGTTCGCCTTTCTATTATGTAATTATCTATAACACTTAGTAAGTCATTTTGGAAAGTATAAATAGAGTGTTTAGGCTTAGATTTAAGGTAGTGATTTTAGAGAGTTTTAGAGATATTTTGGTAGATCGATTTGAAACAGAACTAGAAGTGTGAATTTGAAGTTGGATCTTATCTCAAATGTATATTGTATCTGGCTATAGCCTAGAAGGCCTTATAGCTAGGCATGTATGTTGATATTTTGATGAATTAATAAGAATGTTGTTCTCTTCTGATGGTGTTTTTCTCTTTTTTATTTTTGCTTCCATTGTGTTAACTCTACAAGGTTGGTTTGGATTTTTGGGTGTGCCTTTGGCCCTAGGTTTCTTCTACTCCTTGTGTCAATACAAAAGAAGAATGATATGTTTGAATTGAGACCCTTTATAGTTGTTGATTGGGATGGAAACATTGATGATAAGAAAAGTACAAGTGCTAGCACATTTTTTTAAGGAAAAAGACTAGTTTGCTAGACTAGTAAGAGATAGAATTGTATTTCAAAATCTATTACTAAAGCTGAATATGTGGCTATTGTAGTGAATTGTACAAATGTAGTATGTATTATATAGTTACTCAAAGGAATGAAGGAAGAAATAAGTGAACCAATAGTAATTTAGTGTGACAATGCAAGTGCTATAAATATATCTAAGAATTCTAAGATGCACACAAAGACAAAGCTCATTGCAATAAAATATCATTATTTGAGAGAAATGGATAAAGACAAAGAAGTGAGAATGGAATATGTTAGTCCAAAACACACGCCTCATTTCCTAGTAGAAATGGTGACCCCCTACTTTTATTTTTGGCTTTTGGGACTCCTAATCTAGGATTCAAGTCATTTTAGGGTTTTTGTAATCCCCTAGTTTGCCTCTAGGTCTTGGCGAAGGGGGTAGTTTGCTTAGAATCCTAAAATTTTGACTAAGAGTCCCTTTTTTTGCATGTAAAAGGCACACCAGTGCACCTTTAGGGGTGCACTGATGAGCCAAAAATGTATTTTCTTTTATAAAGACCTAAGCTATGTAAAGCCCCCAAGTCTATGTAAATGGGGGCCAGGGGGTTCTCTTACCTCTTGTATTTTTGTTTTTCCCTTGCTTGCCATGATGATATCTCTACATCTTTACATTTTCTAGATCTTCTTAGTCTACACCAAAGCATAAGAACACCAAGTCATGAATATTGGTGTACATTAGCACATCTAACTTGGTGTGCTAAACCACACCAATATTCATGTTAAAAACTCAGAAAAAAAAAACAAAAAAAAATGAAACCTAAAATGCAACCAAATTTGGTGTGCTAGCATGCACCCCAAAATGCAAATAAAAAATTATACAAAACTTAAAACAAAAAGGCTTCAGTCAAAATGAGGTGTGCACTAGTGTACCCCATAAAGTACCATAGTGCACACATCATTGTTGAAAGTAGATTATAAAGTAAAGTGCACTAGGTGCACCTAGCTGCTGCACCAGATGTGCTAAATTTTATTCAAGGTTTTTAAAAAGGTTTTTCTATTTTTTTTATTAGTGTTTGCATTCTAGATTTTTGTGCAAGATAGTTTTGGGTGTTATTAATTAATTTTTCTTCAACCTTAGATCAATGGATGTCCCTTTTGTACAAATATAATGGTATCCTCATCAGCTTCACTTGGTGAGAAAATGGCACTGAAAACCATTGTCTTCAAGTTACAAGGCTTTCCAACTAAATCAAGGTTCCAGGATGATACTCAGAGACCAAATATATAGACTTGAAGCATGCTGATTTGGGAGAATTCTTGAAGATTTGTAACAAACCTACTAAGAGGTCTACTATGGTCTCTATGTTGATGTGATCAAGGCTAGTGAATGCAACTTTGCACCCAATGTTAATAAAATCTTCATAGCTCATAATAACACTTGCACAAAACTTTGTCCCTGAGGAGAGGGTTGTGAAGAGCATAACTCAAGAAATTGTCCTTGATCTCCAACCTGAGAACATTGAGAAGGTATACCATATCCCATGTGAAGATCAATTTATCAAGCTTACCTATGAATAAGAAGAAAGGTGGTACCAAGAGCATATTGAGGAAGTCTCTAAGATCATTCAATCATCCTACCTTATAGAGAAGACCCCTTTGTAAAATAATATTAGTAAAATTGACATGACCAAATGATATATGAAAGAAAACATTGTATACTCAATTATATTTTTAAGTAGGGTTACAATTTTTCCAGCAGCCAAACATTTGAACATCTTTATGGTGCATTTTATTGAGACCATCAAGATGAAAAAGATGCCACTTGATTGGGCCTCTACTTAAAATTTATGTGAATAGTTAGAGGTAGTAAGGAAAAAAAGGAAGTTCTATATCACATCATATTTGGTGTACTTGTTAGCCACAAGGGCAATAGACTATCCAAGGTGGTACAAGAGGAGTAGCATGCAAGATCCTAATGCATGGCCATATATCATCTACCCTCAATTAGTAAAGAAGAAAATTAGAGCAAGGAGTATAGAATTGTTAATGATGCTTTCATATTCACCATAATTAGATTCATAGAAGGCGATTATGTGAAGAGATTATCAAATGATGTAGTGGCATAGATAATGGTACTTGAAGCATACTACATTCAATTCAAAACATTTACATATGTAAGGGTAGTTGGTGCCACTATTCCCTAAATAAGCTTCTAAGGAACCTTTGTGATAGACTTGTGCTCTTGGAGATTTCTTGACAAATTGTGTCTACAAACGATAGAGTCAGAAAACATCATAAATATTGTTGGATGTGGCCTCTAACCATAGGACCTTTTCAGGTGCTTTAGAAACAATATATTTCATCTTTTGAATGTAAATGGGATAAATATCCCTTAGAAAAGTACAATTCTCTAAGGCCATGTTTTGATAATATCGAGAGAGTATAGTATCTAGCAAGCAAGACATTTTTGCATGAAGAAGCTATCGAGGATCACTAGATGAATGCTACAAATGACTATGATATCCAAATAAGGGATTATTATAGAATGAATTTGTACTTGGTGGAAAAGTCCTTAAAAGTAAAGATTCCATTAAATATATTGCAACAAGACTCAAGGGAGTTTCTTGATCCTTTGTTCAACACAGATAAAATTGGGAAATGACCCATAGTGAATGCTAAGGTTGATAGAGAGGAGAATTTTTGAATTAATCAACATCATTAAAATGACACAAGATTGGATCAAGAAACCAATTAAACTTGATCTAATAAATGAGACACTAATATTTCATGCACATGTTTGTCTGACAAAAGGTGGAGTGAAGAAAGTCACCAATAAGACCCAAAATAATGTACCAACTTGACAGACTATTTGGATACTATCATCCTTGAGAGAGAGAGAGAGAGAGAGAGAGAGAGAGAGAGAGAGAGAGAGAGAGAGAGAGAAGTGCAAAGGAAAGAGGAATTATTCCTAGATATTTGAGCCAAAAGAGGGTGAAATCACAACACCTCCATAGTGAGGAGAAGTAAATTTACAATAGTCAGAGGATACTAGGGCATCATAAGTTCAAGATAACCTGCAACTACCACTAGCTATTCCACTTAGCCACATGGAGATAGAAATCAAGATTCAAGAGGTTTCCCCTCCTCAATAAACAAAACAAGCATCCACTTCCACAAATAAGAAAGGAAGAAAGATCAAGACTTCAGTCAAGAAAAGGAAAAGGGTGGTCCAAAAAGTAGTACTCATTCCATCAATTCTAGAATCTATTTTTGAGGATGATGAAGATGATGTACCTTTGAATAGAAGAACCTGGCTAGCAAGAGCCATGGAATAGGATAGGAGAAGAATTTATATTGTTACATGACCACCAATCCTAGAAGAACCTCTACAAACAACCACATTAGAGGATAAAATGTAGCAATGGATTGATAAGTAGGATATAGGGGGAACTGGTGTCTTTAGGATGTTAAATTTTGATTTCATGCCCATGGGAACTAAATTAGTTGGGGACAAGATCTAGGATACACCAACTAATGAACCTCAATAGGAGGATTGGGATTAGATGACACCACAATCACAGGGGTCTAAGGTTACTCCTTCTTCCCCAATCCAGGTTAAAGCTATTATGGATAAGGGCTCTACTACTCCTTTTCCATTAGGCATCAAAGAAGATCAAGTCCAAAAGGAATAGGAGGAGAGCCACAAAAAGTATCAACTGATGAAGTGTCTAGAGAAGGAAAAATGGTTAAATATCCTTAGCAAGCCTCCCAGGACATAGAGGTAAGAATTGTAGGCTCTACTAAAATTGAGGCTATCGAGGGAGAGCCATCATAGAGAGAGAAAACTTAGTAGAAGAGTGATAAAGAAAAGGGAGAGCAGAGCAAACTCCTTCATCATCAAAAGGTAGGCCTTCAGTAAAATGCATCCCAAGATGGCTGTGAAAAGAAATGATAGGAAGTAAAAGAAAAATATTCAATGTTGATGAAGAACATATGATACAATTGATTGAGGTTTTGAGGAAACTTGAATCCCCATAAAAAGAAGCAAGAGCATTATTGTTTATTAGCAGTGATCGAAACTAGGATTTATTTGCACAAGTGGCTATTTCTCCTCTTGATTCAGAAATAGAAGATTTGGATCCAAAACATTATGAAATTAGAGAAGTTATGCTTTAGAATCCCACATTAAACACTTCCATATTAATGGTTACAATGGGGATGAAGGAGGTGTTTAGAAGTTTAGAACAAGAAGGGGTAGAATTGATAGCACTTCGAAGGAAACATGAAATCCTAAAAGGATATTTAGTCTAAGTTGTTGTTCCCTTAGATCCTAAACACCCCAAGGAGACTCTAAATGCTACACTTGAAAGAAGAGATAGGGGAGGGGTACAATTAGATCCATTTTTGAATTCCTATCAGCAATGACGAGAAAATTTTGAGGAAAAGGACATTCTTATCATACAAGGTAATCTGAAGCTACTTCATGCTATGCAAGAAAATGTGGATAAAATGGTAGCAATTTTGAAACAAGATTTCAATATTATGGATGAGGTATATGCATGGATAAAATATTTACAAGTGCTTCGGGTGATAAAGGGCCAGAGATATAGAATTTTTATGGATGTATATATTGTAGAAGGACTAGATTTAACACTATAGAAGAACTAGATTTAATTGATGACTGGATATAAAAGATAGTAAATACCAATAAAGTAATGGATTCATTAAATGCAGAGATCCACCGACCCAAGGACCAAGCCCAACAGTAGATTTTGGAAGTACATAAACATTATAGAGATGCATGTCTCAACATTTCTAAAGATGATGCATAGGAGAAATCTATACCAGTAGAGGTAGTAGTTTAGAAATCTAGGAAGAATTTTGAATAGGGTTCCACTGATGAAGATATCTAGCAAGCATTTAGGACAGAAGAAGCCTTGCTAGATTTGGATACTAAACTCGGGTATTTTGTTGAGACCCATATTGAGGTAGAAAACTACAGGAAGAAGGTCAAGGATAAGTACAAATCTTTATAGTTACTAGATGTAGAAAAAATCATTGAAGTTATTGAGAAATTCAAGGCCAAGCATCCAAACATTGCTCTGGTATGTAGGGGGACAAAACCTAGAAGTTGAAATTTCATTTTTGACAATTAGTAAAATTTTCAATTTTGTACCTTTGAAGTATGTTAGTGTGCTAGTATGGTGATGTGTAGGTGCACATTTTTCACAAAGCATTGGAAGAATTTTGAAGAACTTAGAGGTGTGTAGGTGGGCTCGTACGCTTTCTTTTGAGGTGCACCTTTTCAGAGATGCACCAACAATTAAGTACTAGTTCCAAAATTAGAGCTTTCCATGAATCAAAAATGCATTCTAACATTATTTTAACTTTGACAGATGCCCAATGAAGCATTAGCTTCTATTTTTGACACTTCTAGACAATTATACATCAATTAAAGGCTCTCTTATTCTTTTTCTCTCATAAATTTTTTTTTTATGACATGTAAAGGCTCATGCATCCAAATAATGATATAAAAATGGATGGAGTCCTAGTATGCACTAGTTAGATAATTAGTTTGTATATAATCAATTGGTTTGTTTTATTAAATTAGAAGCATAGGATTGCATGAAGGTATCTCTCACTCTCAACATAAATTGAGGAGATAATTTCTTGTAAATAGTGGATTGTAATATGTAATCAAGGCCACCATTATTTTGCAATAATATATGCTTTTGGTGCTCACATTTGGAGTGTAGTAATTATTGTCTTAATGTGCCCTATTTTTTTGAATGTATGTTCATAGAATTGTGATTGAGCCAAACCTTTATTATGATTATTTATGGTTGTGTGATCTTTTAACTCTAATTTTTTCTATAGTTTTACAAATTTTACTAATGTATCTAGCTTGAGAAGAAATCACCAAATTGTGCTTGCATAACATTTTGTCTTGTGTGAGTACACTTTCCATGACCTTACAATTTGATGAATAGTGAAACATCATATGGTTATTAAATTTTTCATTGAAAATTGCATCAGTGGAATCAAGGAAGCACTACTCCTACTTTCATTGGTTACATATTGATTTCTTCAAAATCTTAACTCGCAGACGTGTTGTTTTCATAGCTTATGTCCATTAGTATTTTAGTTTCACATTATTTTCTTTAAAGTTTTTGTTATTTTCTTTACTCACCCCTTCTTAAAATAGGAATTCATACTAGCAACATTATTAGATTTCATTCATATAAAAATAGATAAATACAAAAACATAGTTTTTTTTGCATGTTTGTTTTGAAGTAGTGAGCGCATTCTACATCTTAGCTGAGATCATCCAAACTAGCAAAGGCCTCCTTGTGAACAAAATTTTTTATCTTCAATTGAAAAAATTCTAGTAGGTTGCAAGATCACCCAAAACCTTGGAGTTGATCCATAAAGATTGACTTTTCAAGAGAGGAGTTCAAAAGAATTCTTACTATTTAGTATTGTGCATAAAAACAGCTCAACAGAAGTTGTGCATGAAGGAGGGCCACCATTTTGATTTTTTGAATAGAGACAAAGTGTACCAAAGTTTTGAAATTATGCACATTTTTTACAAGTTCAAATTTTTTTTTTGAGTTTTTGGGAAATTTAGGAGCACTATCGCATAGGTGCACTGGTGCACTAAATTTTGAGGTGCACATTATTTGCCAGAAAGTATGCTTCTATAGAGGTGTGCTTTTTCTAGAATTGATGTAAACTAGAGGATCTTGATCCAAAATCCCCATTTTAGCAAGATTTAAGATCTTCCCCAAGTACACATTAGTTTCTCAAGCTTAGCCAATTTCACAAGCCTTGAAGTGACAAAGGAGTACCTCAAATTCAACCACTTCCATTCAACATTTCATCATCTTCTTCAACTCCACCTCCACAATAGCCACCCTTAGGTCCACCAAGTCCTCCAATGGCCTTTTTTGCAAAACATTGTAGACTCACCAATCAACTTCAGAGATGCACTCCATGACCTACCTAAGAAACTTGAGAATTTTTGCCCAAGGTTCATTTATGGAGAAACACGAACTGCCAAAGATCACATCAAGGTATTCAAAGAAATTTGTAACTGAAAATAGATTGCCAACAAGGATGTGGTTCTCTATTTATTCCGTTACTCTTTGGGTGAAGTTTCCTTCAATTGGTACATTAATTTTCCACCTAGATGTATTGGAGATTGGGATACCTTTGAAAAATTGTTCTTAGAATAATTTAAAACTTTTATCAACTCAACAGTGATACATCAACAATTCATATCAATAAAAAAGGACCCAACTAAGATGTTTGCATGCTTCAATCATGCTTTCACATGGCATATTGCAAATTGGAAACACAAAATACTATACAAGTTGAAGTAGCTATTCAAATTTACCTTAATGCTATGGACCCTCTTACTACTACCTTTTTGAGAAGACTTCTTGCAAAAAATATTGATACCTTTGAAAAGGTCTTTGTAGAAGCAATAAATTTTAATGAGCAAGCCAATCCTAATGGAGGAGAATTGATGCTTCCAACTCAAGCTATAACAGAAATGCCAACATACCTTGTCAGAGTATCCACAATGCCTAGAAAATTCATGCCTATTAATCTAGTTCCATTACAATAGAAACCCACTCCATGGAACCCCACTCTAACATATTGAGGGTATGAACCTTCAAAAGTTTCTTTCTTTGAACAAAAGGCAAAAATTTCCATAGAATAAAACAATAGTTTTATTTCCAAATTTGGTCAAATGAAAAAGACTATATCACAAATGAACAATGAGCTAACTTGTCTAAAATTGTCATAGGGGAAAAATAAAAATTTTTAAAGGAGCAATGTTGGCCCTTACAACAACAATTATGGCCAAAATTATAATAGGAACTTCAGTGGGAACAAAAATAGTGGAAACAACAATAGAAGAAACAATAATTGAGGGAACAAATTCAATCCTCCTAACCATAATAATGGCTTCCAAAGAAAAAATTAACAATGGAACACTCATTTGAATAATGGAAGCATTCCTAAAAATAATAACAACAATAATATTAAGTATGCATATATCAATCAATATGACGATGGTCAAAATGCATCTAACAATGATGGTTCATATTATGATGCAAATCAAGAAATGATTCAAAATTCACAAGTAAACAACAATGCACCTCCTATGCAATTTAATGCCATGCTATTAGAGTTTTATGATTCTACATAGAATGCAAAGGTAGAACAACTTGTCAATGAAGAATTCTCATTCTCATTTAGCCAGGAACCTAACCTTCAACATGAAGAGATGTTTTCCTTTTGCAATGACAATCAAAATAAATACAACCTAAGAAGTAGAAAAGAAGCTCTGATAGATGGAATTCCCGTAGCACTACAACCAAATCCTCCCGATCCAAGAGAAAGTAATAATGCCATAGAAGACAAAAAAATTAGAACCAAGGAAATGTACCAACGATATTGAAAAATCTTTCTTGGTCTACTGAGAAGTATAATGCCATAGAAGACCTGAAGAAAATAAAGAGCAACATGTCCATGTTTGACATGTTACATGATTTCCGACAATAATGAGAAGTGCTCATGAAGACTTTGGATCATACAAAGACATCCCACAATTTGAATACTACCCCTTAAAAGACAATATCCCAACAAGTTAATGTTGTGAAGGCATTTCCCACTATGTCTAATGACAAGGAAGAGGTACCCCCATTTTTTCTCAGCATCAAGATATATGGGAAGAATCTTCATAATTGCCTTATCAATTTAAGAGCCTCTTACAACATCATGCCACTATCAATAGTAAAAAGGTTAGGAGTCAGCCCTCAACCTACCAACTAAATAGTGATATAGTTGGACAAAACAGAG
The DNA here is from genome assembly GCA_028749045.1 of Cupressus sempervirens. Lineage (NCBI taxonomy): Eukaryota > Viridiplantae > Streptophyta > Pinopsida > Cupressales > Cupressaceae > Cupressus > Cupressus sempervirens. The sequence continues at coordinate 560,332,114 of CM053790.1, forward strand.
GTGAAAGTCATTGGCATATTAAAAGATTTTTTGATATAGTTAATAGTCAACCCTTGGATTCAAGATGTCATTGATATACATGTGGTTGATAACCTGGAAACATATGGATTACTCCTAAGTAGAGAATGGACAAAATGCCTAAGGGGATGGTTTTCCACAAATTTTACTCAGCTTTAGTTACTACAGAAAGGTTTGAACAATCAAATCAAAATAAATGCAAAGCCAAAGTTAAAGAAGATGATTATAGAATACAATGCTCCTAATAAGGTAGACTTCATACAAATAGAATTATGCTTCTACAAGCTAATGGTTTTTTATATAACTTTGATCAAAATATTAGAGGATCAAGACATGTACTCCACAATTTTGACCTTGAAAGGTGAGGTTGTAACACAATTCATAGATCACATGATGGCTAATTTATAGTGTCTAGGAGAAGAAGCTAATCCCAATATCCTCCTCCTTCCAAGATTTTGCCGATTGCATAAAGCTATCCATTCAAAGTTCAAATGTTCATCATGTCAAGAAGTAGTTGCTAAGGTATTAACACAAATGATGGGAGTAGAGAAAGACAATGATCCACAAAATGAACCCATAGAAAATCAAAGTTATACAAACATGTCTAATGTTGTTGAAGAGATTGAAGAGGAAACTAAAGATCTAAATGCCTCATATAGCAATACTTCTTCAAATGGATGAGGTTTGTCCTCTCCTCCACTTGGAATGATCAAAGTTCAAAGAAGAAGATGGTACATAAAAGACCAAGGATGGACTTTAGTAGTTGTCCACCCTAAACCTAAAGTGGATGATATTAAAGAATTGATAGGAAAAATTTAGGACAAACAAGAAGAAAAACACTCCCAATTTTGAGGAGTGACAATGGAAAGTCAGTAAGCCCACCCCACAAAAGACTACAATGGGTACACAAGAGATAATCCTTCCGATCTCAATTAAAGGAAAAGCTAAGGACAAATAAGCATAAGTTTAGAAAACCTGAAGAAAACCCAATTTGGACACTTCACTTCAATGCTTCCAAATGCAAATCAAGAGTCAGTGTAGGTATTGAGTTGATTAGTCCAAAATGTAAGTCTTTCTATGCAACATATCAATTGCAGTTTAGATGTACTAACAATGTTAAACAATATGAAGCATTAATTTGAGGAATTATTTTTACACTCAAGAATGGAGTTATAGCTCTCATGGTTGAAGGAGATTCTTAGTTGGTTATTCGACATGTGAAATCATTATATTCTTGTAATGATAAGAGGTTGCTTGCTTATAGAAAAATGGCATGGGATTTACTGGATGATTTTGAGCCTTTAAACATAAAGTCTATTACAAGAAGGAAAAACATGGTAGTAAATGCCCTCGCTCTTTCAGCAAGTGCCATACAACTAGTCGAAAGAATGAAATTGAAATTATTTTTAGTAAAATTGGTTGCCGCTCCATCTATTCCCAACAATATCACAAACTTTCAAGTTTTTTAGGATGATCAACACATACTTGAATTTATTATGTGCAGTGGCCACTTTAAGGGACTAGAAATTGATGACACTCTAGATGACACACCTGAGGACAATGAACTTCAAGATGAAGATGGAATCCTAAATTTGAAAACTAATACTATTCCTAAGGGGATGATTTAGTTGGAGTGCATTTTTTATCATGATGAATCAACATTTAATAAAAGGACTACTAAAGAGAAAGGGACCGAGGAATATGATTCATATAATTTTGGTATAGATGACGATGCTAAAATGGTAAGGATTGGGAATGCCTATAATCCACAAGAAAGGGAAGAAATGCTCAAATTGCTTATAGTATAAGGATTTCATTGTTTGTAGCTATGAAGAACTAAAGACATATGATCCTTAGATTATTACACATGATATTCCACTCAAACTCAACACCAAACCTTTCTGACAAAGGAAAAGACCCATCAATCCTATCCTTGAGCCTCTAATAATGAAGGAAGTCAAGAATTTATTGGATGCTAAGATTATTTTCCCCATATGCCACTCTACATGGGTGGCTAATTCATTCTAGTATGAAAGAAGACTAGGGAGATTCAACTTTGTGTGGATTTTTCTAACTTGAACCTAGCATCTAAAAATGATAACTACCCATTACCCTCACTAGATGAGGTCTTGCAAATTGTGAATGGTTTGAAAATGATGTCCTTCTTGGATGGATATTCAGGATATAATCAAGTAATGGTAGAGAAGAAGATAGACTAAAGATGGCCATTACAACCAAATGGGGAACATTCACCTACAAAAGAATGCCATTTGGATTGATTAATGTAGGGGCTACATTTCAGTGAGCCATAGATGAAGATTTTAAAGGATTGATAAATAAGTGTATAGGTATCTACATGGATGAATTAACTATATTTTGAAAGGATCAAAGTACTCACACTACTGATCTAAGATAGATATTCAATAGATATCATAAATACAACATATCTCTCAATCCAAAGAAATGTTCGTTCGGGGTTACTAAGGGAAAACTCCTAGGTCATGTCATTTTTGAAGTTGGCATCTCCATTGATCTTGATAGAGTTGAAGCCATTTTGAAGCTATCATATCCACATAGTCAAAAGGAACTCAAGTCTTTCTTTGGAAAGATAAATTTTGTGCAAAAATTAATAAGCAAATTTGTAGAGATAGTGCATCCCCTTAATGATTTACTCAAAAAGGGAAATAAAATAGAATCGGTTCTAGAGGTAAAGAAATTGTTTGAGGATATCAAAGTAGCCATTTCCATTGCTCTAGTACTAGTAAGTCCTGATTATGAGCTTCCCTTTAAGATATATTGCTTCGCTTCAAAATATTCATGCATTAGGATCCTAACTCAAAAGAAGGAAAAGGAAGATGAAAGACCTATTTCTTTTATGAGCTAGCCTTTAAGAAATCCTAAATTGAATTATTCAAATCTTGATAACAATATTTTACTTTGATTAAAGTAGTATAGAATTTCCACCATTACATACTAACCAGTAAGGTGTATGTTATTGTTCTTGATCTAGTAGTAAAGACATTATTGATGTAAAATGAACTTGGTGAGAGATGAGGTGAATGGATGGCAATATTGCAAGAATTTGATTTAGAAATCCAAACCATGAGGTTAGTTAAGGGTCAAGGATTATCAAGAATGATAGCTAATAACCAAATTGGAGATGAAATGAAATTTAAGTTTGATAGTGAGATAAATGACAATGACTAGAATAAAATGATAGTATCTCAAGTTGATATTGGTCAAGGTGTAGTGACAAATGTCTGGTACTAGGATGTATTTACTATCCTCTATAGAATCAATGCCCCTCCTAGATGAATAGTTCACAACGTAGAGGATTTAAAATGAAGTGTGAATCCTATATGATGTATTATAGCAAGTTGTGAAAAAATAATTATGAAGGAATCTACCTAAAATGCTTAGGACATGAGCAAGCAAAGGAAATTTTGCAACAGTTTCATAATAAGTATTGTATAGGGCATGGTTTTCTAGAAGCAATTTGTCATCTAATTTTAAGATTAGGTTATACTTGGCCCACAATATTCAAAGATACTTTTGAGTATGTACCTTATTGTCATATTTGTCAAACTAGTGCTAGCAGAGAAAGATACCTAACAATGTCATTATAACCAGTGTATTAGGTGTGCCCCTTTGCAAAGTCAGGGTTGGATTTTATTGGTCCAATCAATCCACCATCATTAATTGGACACACTTTTATTCTCATAGCTAGTGATTATTGTACACAATGGATTGAAGCAGAAAAATTCAGAAATTGCACTGCTGAGGTAGCAACAAACTTCTTGGAGGAACATAATGTTACTAGATTCAAGATGCCATTCCTCTTAGTATGCAATAATGGATAAGCTTTTGCATAAATATTCTTGAATCAATGGGCATTTGAAAATAAGGTTATTATCAATTTCTCTTTGAATTATTACCCACAAGGAAATGGGGTAGCTAAATCAACAAACAAGAACTTGATCATAGTAATAAGAAACTTGTTAAAGGAGAATCCTAAAGATTTCCATATACAACTCAAATTTTCTCTATGGATAGGTCGAGTAAGGGTATATTTTCTTATTTATGTACAAGATCCAATATTCTCACTTAATCTTACAATTCCTATTTTGAAATTCATGAGTGGGTATGCTAAAGATGCTAACAAAGTACACATTAGATTGATGAATCTTTTAGAGATGGACGAGAAACAAACAATTGCATTGGAGAACATGGCTAAAGATCAAGCTATCATGAAGAGGTGTTTTGAAAAGGGCCACAATAAAGTCCTTCATAATTTATGACCTTTTTCTACATTGGGATAAGGTGAAGGAAAAGTCAGGCAGCCACACCAAGTTTCAATGCTTGTGGATTTGTCCTTATCCAATTGTGGAGATTTTCAAAGAAAAATCTTTTAAGCTTAGTTCCCTACAGGGTGAATTAATTTGATTGCCAGTCAATGGGAAATTTTTGAAACATTATTTTGAAGCCTAGAAGACCCAAAAAGAAAATGAAAAATTAGTTAGATTTAATTTTTGCAAGTGTGTTTATCTTCTGTAAGATTGTTTTCTTCTTAGTTGTGTGATATCTTTCAGTTGTGTGTTTTTTTTCAAAATTGTATCAATCTAGGGGGTGAGGTGCACTCGAGATTTTATCTTGCAATATCTTAATAACTACTCTTTTGGTTCTAATTTTTGGAAGAGTTATTTCTTTGTTAGAACATTTTGATTATTGTGTGTCTTCTACCAACTAAGCAATGGATGTTACTTATAGTAATAGGGAGACTTTTAGTCTTCAATTCAGGATTCTAGACCAACAAGCTCTGGACAATTTGCAAATTTAAAGATTGATAATTTTAGGTGTTGTCAAATCAAGGTTGAAGATAGAAAGGAACAATCCAAACCCCAATTGGTTCAAATGGAAGGGCCTTCTCGAAGCGACTACTAAGATCATTCTATGGTATGAGAGTTTCCAAAAGTTCTAAAAGAGGAATGAAAGGGATGTTCACAAAAGATTGAATATAAGAAACAACATCGATGTCCTAGCTACATAGTCTAAGCATAGTTAAGATATAGAAGAAAAATATTAAAAATAAATTAAATAAATAAATAAATAAAAGAAAACAAAAAGAGAGAGAATGGTGTTAAGACTAAAGGATTCTAAAAGATCTAAAAGGGGTAATTTGATAAATAGATACAAAATGAGCTATCTAGTACCAAAACATTGCTTCAATGAAAAAATCAAATGGAGACATTATGAGCTACATGGAGTGATTATTTAAAGGATTACCAAGAAATTTAAAATAAAAGTGAAAACTTGTGAAGAGCCCTTGAACTAATTCTCTCATCTAGTTGGGCAAAGGATCAATAAATGACCTTCATGGAGATCCTTGATGGATAAGCCAAATGGGGTGGAAGATCATTTCCATGCTATCAAATTTTTTTGATAAGACTACATCCTGACATGTCAAAGGAACTGAATACATGGAGGACACACTGAGCTTGGAGGTTTTGGATCCTAAAGTTTTGACTATGAATTCATTCAAAATATGCTTTGAATGGTCGAGATTCAGTTGGTGTTTGACACATGTCAAAAGAATGTTTACTAATGAAGAAATGCCTTTGTCATTTCTTCCTTTTTTTGTGGCTATTTTTTGTGGTTCCACAATGTACACTACTTTAATTTTTGACTTTTAGGAATCCTAATCTACGATTCAAGTCACCTTAAGGTTTTCCTAATCTCCAAGTTTGTCTCTGAGTCTCATTTGAGGGGGTAATTTGTTCAGAATCCAAAAATTTTAACTAAAGGGGCCTTTTTTTGCATGTAAAAGGTGCACCAACACACCTTTAGGGGTGCACTAATGCACACAAAGACTTGGTGCATCTGCACATCTTCATAGTTGCGCAGAGCCCCTATTCCATTTTTGTTTTTTCGTTGCTTGCCACAATGATCTCTCCACATCTTCACATCTGCCAAGTCTTCTTAGTCCATACCTTTGCACCTCATCTATGTCTACTCCCTCCTTGATCTGTGCCAAAGAATAAGAACACCATGTCATGAATACTGGTGCACAATAGCTCACCTAACATGGTATGCTAAAGTGCACCAATACTCATGTTAAAAACTTGGACAAAAAGAAAACAAAAAAAAATGAAACCTAAAATTGTCATGTCCCCTTTTCAAATAATTAAAAAAAAAGAAAATCTTTGCTAAGGCAGGCAGGCCCAAGAAAGTGAAGTTTCGGAAAAAGGGAGTTAATCTTTGGAAACCGTTGGACTAATAAATGATAATTATTATTAAAATATGTTTCATTAACCTCTCTTGGACGTGAGTTACATTTATGCCCTTTTTAAAGAGGTTTGGAGGCATTTTGGGGGGATTCCAGACTTGATTTTTGCTCATTCTTTGTTATTCTTCAGAGGCTGCCAAACCTGTGGAGAAGGAGACCCAAGAACGGGAGTTTGCAGGTTTCCAGGGAGACCCAAGAACGGGAGTTTGTAGGTTTCTAGGAAGGCTAAGGACGGGAGTTTGAAGCCATTCCATGTGCATGCTCATACAAAGTTTGCCTTTGTGCTGAACAGTGCGGATTTGTGAGTTTCCGGGTGTATTTTTGTAAGAGTTTGGTGTTTCCGGTTGAGTATTTCATATCAGTTTTGGTTGCTGCTGTATTTTAGACTTTAAGCTGTTAAAATAGAGCTGAATATATATATTGGGACGTGATTAAACTTCTAAGATAGATTATTAGTGTTCTTGTGGTGTTTCCGGGCATATTTTGTGCTATTTCGGGAGCCCGATGAGCATAGTTTTGGTCCTACATTTTTGAGCTGTTGTGTAAAGGCTATACAGATCTAGAAGTGTCAATTTGTAGGTTGTTATGCTGCTGAAAATTCTGTAAAAATTTCCATTTTCAGATTCATTAATAATTTGTGAAGTTGTGAAGCTTTTAGCACTATTTTCAACATACCCGATTTGGGGTTTCTTGAGGAATTTGGTGGATCTTTGGGATATTAGCTGTTTGATTTTAAAGATCTGATTAGAGGTTGAAAATATCATGAAAAATCAGAAAAGGGACATTTCAGTGGTATCAGAGCCATGATCTTGCCAGCCTGAGGGTTTGTAGAAGTTGCAGGTCAGTTTTGACAACTACCCAGATCTTGCATTTCAGTTTTGAGAACTACCCAAATCTTGCATGTCATAATTTATGATTGCATGTTGCTTCTAATCAGTTGCATGTCAAAATTTATGGTTGCATGCTACTTCTAATCATTTTCATGTTAGTTCTTGGTGAATTTGGTGGTTGTAGAAGTTTGCATTTCAGTTTTGACAAGTACCCAGATCTTGCATATCAGTTTTGACAACTACCCAGATCTTGCATGTCATAATTTGGTGGTTGCATGCTTCTAATCAGTTGCATGTCCAAATCTATAGTTTCATGCTACTTATAATCATTTGCATGTTAGTTCTTGGTGAATTTGGTGGTTGTAGAAGTTTGCATTTCAGTTTTGACAACTACCCAGATCTTGCATGTCATAATTTGGTGGTTGCATGTTGCTTCTAATCAGTTGCATGTCCAAATCTATGGTTGCATGCTACTTCTAATCATTTGCATGTTAGTTCTTGGTGTTTGAAGAAGTTATATCCTATTGGGGTTACACTCTACTTTATCCAGAATGGACAGGTATAGTACAGAGTCTCAGAGGGAACAATCTTGGACAATTGATAGCCAGAGTCAAAATAATAGAAAGGATGGTTATTTAGACATTCGAGATAAACTTATGAAAATAAGCCATGACATGTCTAAACAGTTGGTTGAGCACCACCGTATAAATGACATGTTATCTGACCCAGCTAAGGTGGATAAGTTGACTGAATTTCTATTTGGCAGATTTTCTCACAGGACAGATGACACAATTCCCAAGAACTTGCATGAGGAGTTTGAGAAACTAGCTGATAGCCAGGTAGAGGTCTCAGATTCTACTCTGCCATAGGAGGTGGTGGGAAAGGATATTACACAGATTGATAGTAACAGTCAACTTGATACTCAAATTAAGACAATTGTTTACAGGTCGTCAAAGGGTGATGCCACAGGTATTCAGGATGGTATAGTTACAACAGGCAGTGACTACAGTGTAGTGGGTTCAGATGATGATTATGAGGATGTTGTTGTGCAAGATGGTGAGATACCTGGTAGAGATGAGCAGACATTGAACATTCATGACTTTGCTGAGAAAGAGTACCAGGCGCAGTTAGATGCTTCATCACATGAGGTTGAGGCAGGTAGTACTTCACATGATTTATCCCGCCAGCTGAAGGTGAGTGAAGATAGTATTGTGACTTCATTACCTCATCATGACAGGTATGTGGAGTTAGTTGGTATTGGTCATATTACTCAGGTGAGGAGTTTGCTTGAGTTACCAGTTGATTCTAGTTTACGGATATGGACTCGAGATTGTTATATTGGTGTTTGGAATTTAGTTGACTGGAGATCTTTAACACTTTTTGGTAGCAATGTTTGTTTGGGTGCTATCATGGATTTGATTAGCAGATTACACGGTGTTGTCTTTTCTTGTGCCAGTATCTTGTCTGATGTTGGTATTAGTTTTTATACACCGGTGTTGGGCTTTGTTCATATATCCAGTCGACCATACTTGCTGGAATGTGTTGATGATCTTTCATATTTGGCAGTGTGTACAGATGAGTCCCAGGATCATATTGGCATTGATGACATCCAGGAGGATGTAGTGGGCAATTTTGAAGACTTAGTTTCTTTGGGTACAGAGGAGTTGGACAGCAGTGCTACAGTTTTTGATACTTTGTATGTTGATATGAGCTTTAGAGTTGATTCACGGGACATGGATGGTAATACTCTAGAGACTAGTAACTTTGAGGATACTCCTTTAGACAGTGCATCAAAGGAGGTTTGTAGGAGACAGTCAAGCCAATGCCATCATGTGTCTAATCAGTTGAGAGTTAGTGACCGTGACATTGCTATCACTTGCCAACATTTTGATGCTGCTCGTCAATTATTAGCAGTTTATGGATGGGGTTCTCCTACTAGTGATGAGCAGGAAGGAAGTTATCTTTCCTTGACAGAGATCCACTCTTTATGGGAGGCTATTCAAATTTTGAGACAGAATTATATGCAGTTGGTAGCTGACAGAGATTATCTTATGGAGTGGGTTAGTACAGCATATGATGCATTGTTGGCCAAGGAAGATGAGGTGAGTGAGCTTACTGAGCAGCTTGAGGTGATTTCTGAGATTATTGAGAGTACACAGTTGGCTTTCAAGGAGTCACAGTTTCATTTGGCTAAGGTGACCATGGAGTTAGAGCGACTACAGTCTTTATCTGATTCTATACAGTCACAAGCTATGGTGTTTGGTGATTCGAGGATGTCCATGGCTAAGATTGTCAAAGACAGTGGAGATGGGAATGCATCCATCCTTGATACTAACATTGGCATATCAGGTTCATTCCCACTAGAGTCAGGTTTAGTTGAGTTGGGTATTGTAGTAGATTATTGTATGCCTGACAGGGTGGTGGCCTCTAGTACTGAAGGCACAGAGACTAGAGATGTATCAAAGGTCATGTGTGATGTTGGTGAGTTGACAGTTGGCATGGTTCCTGCTAGTAATACTACTCCCTTGGTGATATCTTTGGAGGTAGTAGTTAGTTTTAACATTGTTGATGATCAATTGCAGTTAGTTTCATCTGGATTACAGTTTGAGCCACTGACTGAGATTGGTGCATTCTATCGGCATTACACTATGAGGTACGCTCATCAATTTACCTTTGATGACCATGTTGATGAGATTATGATACAGAGATGTACTTTGGTTCCTAGTGCTTATCATCAGTTATGGAATAGTTTGATGCCTCGAGATGAGAGTTGTGATGGGCATGACATGGCGACAGGTTCTGTAGTTGATAGCTTGATAATACATGACTTAGAGCAGGATTTTTGGAGTGATGCTTCAGCAAGTGTTGTTATTGATTCTACTCCTTTGGCTATGACATCTCCTGACTTAGCTAGTGATCAGTCACAGTGGGTTGTATCACTTGTTCATGGTGAGCTATTGACTGAGGTTAGTCTTTTTAATCAACATTATATTGCAGGGTATGTACATCAGTTAACAATTGATCCTTATGCTGAGGAGTTGATGGCAGGAAAATTTGGTTTGGGTTCCATTTCTTGTTGTTTATCTTGTGATCGCTTTTCACCATCAGGGGTGCATGGGAGTTATGGTTATGAGACAGTGGCCAATGATCTACAGAGTTGTGTTGACTGCAGGAGTTGTATAGTGTGTGGATTCTCCATACTTGGTATAGTTTCATTTGAGAGCATTCACCATTGTTGCAGAGTTGGATTGTACATTCCATATAGGCCAGTGGAATGCATTGATGATATTTACTATGTTGGTAGTCCACTTTACTTGGGTTCTGATGTTCTAAGAGTTTGTGCCTCATGGGTTTTTGTTTGTGGTAGTGGTGATTTCGGAGTTTGGTTGAGCTATAATTGTCAATTTGATTATGGATTCCTCTTGGTCATATTGCAAAGGATATTGCAGGAGCCTATGTTAATTGGTAGTAGTATAGTTCATGACTACATTTGGGATCCAGGTGGATTGATTGGTTTATTGTTCAGCCATTGCTTGAGGACAAGCAATGATTGGGAGGGGAGGACTTGTCATGTCCCCTTTTCAAATAATTTAAAAAAAAGAAAATCTTTGCTAAGGCAGGCAGGCCCAAGAAAGTGAAGTTTCGGAAAAAGGGAGTTAATCTTTGGAAACCGTTGGACTAATAAATGATAATTATTATTAAAATATGTTTCATTAACCTCTCTTGGACGTGAGTTACAGTTATGCCCTTTTTAAAGAGGTTTGGAGGCATTTTGGGGGGATTCCAGACTTGATTTTTGCTCATTCTTTGTTATTCTTCAGAGGCTGCCAAACCTGTGGAGAAGGAGACCCAAGAACGGGAGTTTGCAGGTTTCCAGGGAGACCCAAGAACGGGAGTTTGTAGGTTTCTAGGAAGGCTAAGGACGGGAGTTTGAAGCCATTCCATGTGCATGCTCATACAGAGTTTGCCTTTGTGCTGAACAGTGCGGATTTGTGAGTTTCCGGGTGTATTTTTGTAAGAGTTTGGTGTTTCTGGTTGAGTATTTCATATCAGTTTTGGTTGCTGCTGTATTTTAGACTTTAAGCTGTTAAAATAGAGCTGAATATATATATTGGGATGTGATTAAACTTCTAAGATAGATTATTAGTGTTCTTGTGGTGTTTCCGGGCATATTTTGTGCTATTTCGGGAGCCCGATGAGCATAGTTTTGGTCCTACATTTTTGAGCTGTTGTGTAAAGGCTATACAGATCTGGAAGTGTCAATTTGTAGGCTGTTATGCTGCTGAAAATTCTGTAAAAATTTCCATTTTCAGATTCATTAATAATTTGTGAAGTTGTGAAGCTTTTAGCACTATTTTCAACATACCCGATTTCGGGTTTCTTGAGGAATTTGGTGGATCTTTGGGATATTAGCTGTTTGATTTTAAAGATCTGATTAGAGGTTGAAAATATCATGAAAAATCAGAAAAGGGACATTTCAAAAATGCAACCAAATTTGGTGTGCACTCGTGCACCTAATCTAGTGTAATAGTAAAAACCTCAAAATGTGAATAAAAAATCATATAAAACTTCAAAAAAAATGGCTTAATTCAAAATGAGGTGCACAACAGAACACCCTATAAGGTACCCTGGTGCACACATCATTGTTGAAAATAGATTCTAAAGGAAAGCACACTAGGTGCACCTAACAGATGTGCCTGGTGGGAAAAAATTTATTCAAGGTTTTTAAAATAGGTTTTCTAATGTTTTTTATTAGTGTCTACATTCCAAGTTTTTGTGCAAGATAATTTTGGGGCGTTATTAATTCTTTTTTCTCCAACCTTGGACTAATGGTTGTCCTTTTTGTATAGATGTAATGGTATCCTCACCAGCTTCACTTAGCAACAATATGGCATTGAAACCCATTTTCATCAAGTTCCATGGCATTCCAACTAAATCGAGGTTCTAGGATGACTACTCAAAGATCAAAGATACAAAGTTGGGGCATACTGATTTGGGGGAATTCTTGAGGATTTGTAACAAACCTAGTGAGAGGTTTGCTATGGTCTTTGCATTGATCTGATTAGGGCTGATGAATGCAACTTTGAAACCTATCCCAATAAAATATTGAAAACTCATAATAACACTTGCAAAACACATTGTCCCTAAGGAGAGGATTGTGAAGAGCATGACTAGGGAAATTGTCTTTGATCTCTAACCTGAGAACATTGAGAAGGTATTCCATCTCCCATGTGTAGATCAATTTATCAAGCTTACTTATGAACATGTAGAAAGGTGTTACCAGTAGCATATTAAGGAAGCCTCCAAGATCATTCAATTATCCTACCTTGTAGTGAAGACACCTTTGGAAAATAAGATTGGTAAAGTTGACATGACCAGAGGATATATGAAAAAAGACATTGGATACTCACTTATACTTTTAAATAGGCTTATGGGTTTGCTAGTAGCCAGACATTTGAACATCTTTGTGGTGCATTTTATCAAGACCATCAAGAAAAAAAAGATTCCATTTGATTGGGCCTCTACTTTGAGAGAAATTTTATGTGAATAGTTGGAGGTAGTAAATAACAAAATGAAGTTCTTTATGATGTCATATTTGGTGTAGTTGTTAGCCATAAGGGTGATACAAGAGGGTTAGTATGTAAGATCCTAATGCATGGCCATATATCATCTACCCTCAATTGGTAAAGAAGAGAATCTTGGAGTAGAGTGAGGAGTATAGAATTGTTAATGATAACTTCATATTAACCATAATCAGATTCATAGAAGGAGATTATGTGAAGAGATTAGCAGATGATGCAGTGGCATAGATAAAGGTACTTAGAGCATACTACACTCAATTAAAAATATTTACATATCTAAGGGTAGTTGGTGCCATTATCAATTTGAAGATGCTTCCAAGGTACACTTGTGATAGACTCATCCTCTTGGAGATTTCTTGACAAATTGTGTCTGCATATGACAGAGTCAAAAAACAAAATAAACATTGTTGGACATGGCCTCTAACCATAGGACCTTTTTGGGTGCTTTGGAAAAAAAATATTTCATAGTTTGAATGTAAAAGGGATCAATATCCCTTAGAAGAGTACAATTCTCCAAGGTCATATTTTGATAATATTGGGAGGGTATAGTATCTAGCAAGCAAGACATTCTAGCATGAAGAAGTCATCAAGGATCACTGGATGAATGCTACAAATGACTATGATATCCAAATAAGGGATTATTGTAGAATGACTTTGCAATTGGTAGAAAAGGCCTTGAAAATAAAGATTTCATTGAAGATATTGCAACAAGACTCAAGGGACTTGCTTGATCCTTTGTTCAATGCTGATAAAATTGGGGAACAACCCATAGTGAATGTTGAGGTTTAGAGAGGAGAATTCTAACATTAACCGTAGGGCAAGAGACATCATTAAAATGATGTACAATTGGATCAAGAAACTATTTAAACTTGATCCAATACCTAAAACAGTAATCATTCATGCACAAGCCTGTCTAACCAAAGGTAGAGGGAAGGAAGTCACCATCCCTATCGTTACAACTTAGTCACTAATAATACCCAAAATGATGTACCAAGTTGACAAACTGGTTGGATACTATCACCCTTATGAGAGAAAAGGAAAGGGAAAAAGAAAGAAGAATTCTCTCAAGAGAGTCAAGAGAGAAGATGATGAAATTCCAATACCTCCACAACAAAGAGAAGTAAATGTACAAGGTCTGGAGGATACTTGGGCATCAAAAGTTTAGGATGACCCACAACTACTACCAGCTATTGTAGCTAGCCAAACAAAAACAAAAGTCAAGATTCAAGAGGTTTCACATCCTCGACAAATAGAACAAACATCTACTTTCATGCCTAAGAAAGGAAGAAAGATCAAGATATTGGTCAAGAAAAGGAAAAGGGTGATCCAAAAAGTAGTCCCCTTCCCATCAATCCTAAAACCTATTCTTGAGGATGATGAGGATAATGTACCTTTGAATAGAAGAACTCAGCTAGCAATAGCCACTACAAAGGAAAGGAGAAGAAGTTTTGCTACTACACCACCACCAATCCTAGAATAACCTATGCAAACGACCACATCAAAGAATTGAAATGTAGAAATGGATTGATGACCAGGATGTAGAGGGCACTGATGTCTTTAAGAAGTCAAATTTTGATTTCATGCCCATGCAAGCTGAATTAGTTGGGAACAAGATCTGGGGTACACCAACTAATGAATCTCAATAGGAGGATTGGGATTAAATGCCACCACAAATTGCAAGGGCATGAGGTTACTCCTTCTTCCCTAGTACAGGTTACAACTATTTTGGATAAGGGCTCTGCTACTCCTCTACCATAAGGTATCAAAGAAGAAAAAGTCAAAAAGGAACAAGAGGAAGAGTCACAACAAGTATCAATAGATGAATTGTCTGGAGAAGGAAAAATGGTTGAATATCCTCAGCAAGCCTCCCAAGACATAGAGGTAAGAGCTATAGGCTCAACAAAAATTGACACTAAAGAAGGAGAGCCATCACAAACAGAGAAAACACCATAGTGGAGTGATAAAGGAAAAGGGATAGTAGAGAAAACTCTATCATTAGAAGGTTGACCTTCTGTAGACTGCATCCCAAGATGGTTGTGAAAAGAAATGATAAGAAGTAAAAATCAACAATTCAATGTTGATGAAGAAGATATGATAGAATTGATTGAGGTTTTGAGAAAATCTGAATCCCCATCAAAAAGGGTAAGAGCATTAACATTTATTAACATTGATCAGAACCATGATTTATTTGCACAAGTGGCTATTCCTCCTCCTAATTTGGAAATAGAAAATTTGGATCCACAAGATTATCAAATCAGAGAAGTTACACTTGGGAAGCCCACATTAGACACTTCCTAATTAATGGTTACAATGGGGATGAAGGAGGCATTTATAAATTTAGAACAAGAAGGGGTAGAACATATAGCACTTTGAAGGAAAATTGAAATCCTAAAAGGATATTTAGCTGAAGTTGTTGGTCCCTTGGATCCTGAACACCCTGAGGAGACTTTGAATGCTAGTCTTGAAAGAAGGAATGGGGGAGGGGTACAATTAGATCCATTTTTGAATGCCTATAAATAATGGTGGGAAAGCTTTGAGGAAAAAGGTGTTTTTATCATCCAAGGAAATCTAAGGCTACTTCATGCTATACAAGAAAATATGGATAAAATGATAGCAATTTTGAAACAAGATTTCAGTATTATGGATGAGCTACATGCATGGAGAAAATATTTATAGGTGCTTCAAGCAATAAATGGGTAGAGATATAGAATGCTCATGGGTGTATATATACTATAGAAGAAGTAGATGTAATTGATGATTGGATAGAAGTGATAGTAGATAGCAATGAAGTAATGGAGTCATTACATGCAGAGATCCACCAGCTCAAGGACCAAGCCCGAGAGTAAATTTTGGAAGTAGATAAACATTATAGTGATGCATATCTCAACATTTTTGATGATCATGTATGGGAGAAACTAATAAAAGTATAGGTAGTAGTGTAGAAATTTAGGAATATTTTTTATGAGGTCTCTAGTGATGAAGATATCTAGCAAAATTGAGGATAGAAGAAGCCTTGCTATAGTTGGATACTAAACTCAGGGATTTTGCTAAGACTTGTATTGAGGTAGAAAACTATAGGTAGAAGGTCAAGGATAAGTATAATGCTTTAGATTTACCAAATGCAGTAAAAATTCCCTGAGATTATTGAGAAATTCAAGGGCAAGCATCCAAACATTTCTTTGGTATGAAGGGGAACAAAACCTAGAAGCCAAAATTTCATTTTTGACACTAAATAAAATTTTGTAGTTTTGGATCTTTAAAGTGCACTACTATGCTGGTGCACTACTACACAAGTGTGCTAGAGCACTTTGGTCATAAAGTGTTGGAATAATTTTGAAGAAGTTAGAGGTGCACAGGTGTACTAATGTGCTTTCTTCTGAGGTGTTCTTTTTCAAAGATGCACTGATAGTTAACTACAAGTTTCAAAATTAGAGGTTTCCATGCATTAGAAACACATTCTAATAGTAGTTTAAATTTGATAGATGCCCAATGAAGGGTTAGCTTCTATTTTTGACACTTCTAGACATTTCTAAATCAACTGAAGGCTCTCTTATTCTTTTTCTCTCATAAATTATTTGTTTTATGACTTGTAAAGCTCATGCATCTAATTAATGATATAAAAATGGATGGAGTCCTACTAAGAACTAGTTAGATAATTAGTTTGTTTTATTAAATTAGAAGCCTATGATTGCATCAGGATATCTCTCACTCTCAACTTAAATTGAGGAGATGATTTCTTATAAATAGCTCATTGTAATTTGTAATCAAGGCCGCCATTATTTTGCAAAAATATATGCTTTTTGTGCTCACATTTGAAGTGTAGTAATTCTTGCCTAAATGTGTCATATTTAAGTGAATATATGTTCATGGAATTGTGTTTGAGCCAAAATTTTATTGCATTTAATTCTAGTGGTGTGATATTTTAATTCTGGTGATTTCTATGGTTTTACAAATTTCACTAATGTATCTAGCTCAAGAAGAAATCACCAAATTTTGCCTCATAACATTTTGTCTCATGTGAGTGCACTTTCTCTGGCCTTGTGACTTTATGAAGAGTGCAACATCATACGGTTATTAAATTTCCCATTGACAATTGCATTGGAGGAATCAAGGAAGTGTTAATCCTACTTTCATTGGTTACCTACTAAATTCTTCAAAAGCTTAACTCACAGACGTATAGTTTCCATAACTTATGTCAATTATGATATTACTCTCACATTATTTTCTTTAAAGTCCTTGTTATTTTATTTTCTCAACATGTTAAAATAGGAATTCATACTAGTTGTATTGTTAGATTGCATTCATATTAAAAAAATAAATATAAAAAACATAGTTTTTTTTGCATGTTTATTTTGAATCAGTGAGCAGATTTTACATCTTACCTAAGATCATTCAAACCAAAAAAGGCCTCCTCATGAAAAAAAAAATTTGTCTTCAATTGAATGGATTCTAATAGGTAACAAATCACCCAAAACCTTGGAGTTGATCCATAAAGATTGACTATTCAAGAGAGGAGTTCAAAATAATTCATGTAATTTACCATCGTGCATAACGATAGCTCAACAAAATGCACATAAATATCTGAGAGGTAAGCTAAGTGATGCAGGAGCATCTAGAGGTATAAGGGCAATCCTGTGTCACCCAAAAAAAGTACTTAGACTTAGTTTTTGTTTCATGTGTTTTCATTTTTGGATACCCATTTGGGCCAAATAAAGGTTCCAACTCTCACAGTTCCACTATCAGTGAGTTAGAAAATCCTAAAAAAAACAGGAGCATGCAATTTGGCCATCATTTTGGTGACCTAGAAGGTTTGAATTGGCTAGATGAATGTAATTTTGATTTAGAGCACTCCATAAAAAGAATCAGGTCAAAAGGCCCCACGGTTTGAAAGTTATTACAATTTTTCAGGTTTTGGAGACCTCCTAAGAATGCTTCAAAGTCAGGTTAGGGGCATTAAATGACCTCAAAAAGGGCCAAAAAATGGGGCATGAGTGAAGCTTGTCCATAGGGCTATAGAGCACTTCAAGAGCTTTCCGAAAATGTAAACAGTTTGTCAATCGGAGCTACTATTCAAAAGTTATGCCTCCTGAAAGTTCGGTTACCGTTTTTGGATTCTTCTAGATTTGCACCGACTTCTAACACAGCTTCTGGAACCTTCTATTTGGTTGGTGGATGCCTACTAGCACTTTCTAGAATGTACTCCTAGTCCTTAACCCTCTGGGGGTCTATTTAAGGAGATTTATGGCATTGTAAAAGGCAGTTCCGAGTGGAATTGGAGAGGAGGTACTGAAAGGAGAAATTATCTCCAAATTTATGCTATTGTAAGCCCTTTGGGCATGTTTTGAAGTTTATTTTCTCTGTACTATTTGTACTAGATTATTTTCTCAGTTAATACAATTTCCCTTTTCTGTTGTGTCTATTCTATTGTTAGGTTGTGTCCGCATCAAGTGGTATCAGAGCTGGTTTTCTTGAGTGTGTAGATAGAGCGCCGACTGTGAGGCAGTTTGCACCAGGATTGTGTGGTTGTGGGTTTGAGTTAAGAAGATGCATCCACAAAGAGAGCATGGTGAAAGGGCCAGAGCTATTAATCCTGAGGAGGTTAGAGCCCTCCAAAAGCAGGTGCAGTCATTGCAAGAGGAGCTCCGTAGAGGAGCAAATGTTGCCGCATGTGACAACAGTGAGGATGAAAATGAAGAAGAAGTAATGGAACCAGAAGGGGAATTTCATGGGGAAATTATGAATCATGCAGAGGAAAGGCTTTTTAGCGCCATTACTAAGTTTGCGAAAAGACCCACAATTGAAGTGGGTGTATTTTTAGGAAATCTGAAACCAGATGAGTTGATCGATTGGATCAATGAACTGGAAGAATACTTTGAGTATGAGGATATCAGGGACCCAGATAGGGTTAAGTTTGCAAAGGCCATTCCAAAATTAGGTGGCAAGAGGTTCAATTGGAAAGAAACAGAAGAGGAAAGGAGAAGATCACAAGATGGGATTGCATGGTGGACAAATTGAAGAAGCAATTCATTCTATGGACTATGAGCTTGATTTGTTTAAGAAGATGCATGGGTTAAAGCAAGCAGGAAGATCAGTCTAAGAATATACAGAGGAATTTTACCGAATCTTGATTAGAGTAGGGCATGGAAAAGCAAATAAGGAGAAGGTTGCTCATTATATTAGTGGGTTGCGACCTAGCATCCAGGAGGAATTAAGTATGGTAAGAATGACCAGTGTTGAAGAGGCATACTAGTTTGCCCTACGAGTTGGAGAGAAGCTAAATAAAAGATTTGAAGGAAGACAAAGAGGGCACGGTCAAGGAAGAATGGGAATTAGTAGATCATCTAGAGGCCGCAATGAAACCCAAAAAAAAAATGAAGATGTGGGTACTAGTAGGAACCACTGGAATGAGGGTTTCAACCGCTCCCATGATCAAGACTTTGGAAATCAAAGAGGAAGAGGTGGAGGACGTGGACAAGGAAGAGGAGGCTTCCATGGTACCTATTTCCATTGCAATGAAGAAGGTCATCGTACCTTTGAATGCTCTCAACGACAAGGAAGGATAGATAGGAGAGATGAGGGTCAAGCTAGGGTTGCTCATGTGGATGAGGATGCACAATCATCACAATTAGAGGATGCAAAAAGAGGAGAGACCTTGGTAAATGAAAGAGTCCTACTAAGTGGTGACATTGAACTAGGATAACAAAGGAGTTTGTTCTGTACCAGATGCAAGTGTGAGGATAAATGTTGTGACGTAATCATTGATGGTGGCAGCACTGATAACTTGGTATTAGAAGAGATGGTCTCTAAGCTGAAGCTCAAGAGGGAGAAACATCCCCAGCCCTATCGGATTGCTTGGGTAAAAGATGATCATAAGGTCCTGGTAAGTGAACAATGTTTAGTAAAATTCAAAATTGGGAGTTACCATGATGAATTTCTCTGCGATGTTATTTCGATGGATATTTGCCATCTATTATTGGGTAGACCATGGCAGTTTGATAGACATGCAATGCATGATGGACATGCAAACACATACTCTTTGACAAAGGATGGAGTTCACCACAAATTGAAGCCCATGAAAAAGGAACGTGAAAAGGTCTGTAGCAGTACTAGGATTTGTCTTGTTGATGGAAGGAACTTTTTAGATGGCGTGAAACATCAGCATATATGCTATGCTTTGATTCCTAGGAAAGATAAAGAAGGTAATAGTGAAATACCACTTGAAGTTTTAGATTTACTAGGGGAGTTTGGAGATATTATCTCTGATAATGTTCTAGATGGATTGCCACCAGTAAGGCAAATTAGTCATCAGATAGATCGGATTCCAGGAGCTAGTTTTCCTAACAAGGCTATTCATAGGATGACTCCTACTAAAACAGAGGAGCTAAATAGATAGGTTCAGGAGTTGTTGAGGAAGGGCTTGATTCGAGAGAGCCTGAGTCCATGTGCAGTACCTGCAGTACTCGCACCAAAGAAGGATGGAGAGTGGAGGATGTCTACAGATTCTCGAGCTATAAATAGGATCACCATCAAGTACTGATTTCCTTTGCTAAGGATGGATGATATTATGGACTGCTTGAGTAGAGCTCAGTACTTCACAAAGATAGATCTAAAGAGTGGTTATCATTAGATATGGATTTGAGAAGGAGATGAGTGGAAAAAAGCCTTCAAGACCAAGGAGGGTCTTTATGAGTGATTAGTCATGCCCTTTGGATTGACGAACATCCCAAGCACCTTCATGTGGCTCATGAATGAGGTACTTAAGAAGTTCTTGGGAAAAAAAATTATTGTCTTTTTGGATGATGTTCTAATTTTCAGTAAGATTTTGGAAGAACATTTATTGCATATTTGTGGTGTCCTCGAAAGGCTAAGGGAAGAGAAACTGTTAATTAATCTGAAGAAGTGTAACTTTGCAAAAAGTGAGTTAGTCTATTTGGGGTTTGATATATCACCTGAAGGTCTCAAAATGGATCCGGAGAAGGTAAAAGCCATCTTGGAATGGCCTACTCCAAGGTCTGCTACTGAGGTAAGATCATTTCATGGTCTGGTTAGTTTTTACAGGAAGCTTATTAAGAATTTCAGTGGCATATGTGCACCCCTAACTGATACAATAAGAGGGGATAGAAAATAGTTCAAATGGACTACAGCAGCTGCAAGAAGTTTTGAATTGCCGAAGAAGAAGGTAACAGAACAACCTGTGTTGGCACTTCTAGATTTCAGAAAAGTGTTCCAGGTGGATTGCGATGCTAGTGGTAGCGCTATTGGGGCTATATTAAGCCAAGAAGGTAAGCCTATTGCATATTTTAGTGAAAAATTGAATGATGCAAAGAAGAAGTATTATGTTTATGACCAAGAGTTATATACAATAGTTTAGGCCTTAAAGAAATAGAGGAATTATTTATTTCCAAAGGAATTTTTTTTGTATACTGATCATCAAGCATTATAGTACCTAAATAGCCAAGGTAAATTGAATTAGAGGCATATGAAGTGGGTAGAATTTTTCCGAAGCTATACATTTGTGTTGAAGCATAGAAGTGGAAAATCTAATAGGGTTCTAGATGCACTAAGTAGGAGACAGTTGTTGCTTACAACAATGTAGGTTGAAGTAGTTGGGTTTGATGAACTCAAGAATTTGTACCTCGAGGATCCAAATTTTGCTGAAGCATGGAAAGCTTGTAAAGAACCTGTTGCTGTGGATAGAACCAAGTGGTTGGACTATTTGATTCAGGATGGCATGTTGTTCAAGGGTAGTCAATTGTGCATTCCAAGGAGTTCCATGAGGGAAAATCTGATTAAGGAGAAACATAGTGGAGGGATGGCAGGACATTTTGGTTGAGATAAGACCATTTCCATTCTTAGAGAACATTATTTTTGGCCTCAAATTTCATAGGATTTGAAGAAGTTCGTACAGAGTTGCCAAGTTTGTCAAGTTACCAAGGGGTTTATTCACAATACTAGCCTATATCAGCCATTTCCTATTCCATCAAGGCCATGGGAGGATATAAGTATGGATTTTGTTCTTGGATTGCCAAGGACACAAAGGGGTAATGACTCAGTATTCATGGTGGTTGATAGGTTCTCCAAAATGGCACATTTCATTCTATGTCGCAAAACTCATGATGTTGTTCATATTGCAGACTTGTTTTTCAAAGAGGTGGTAAGACTACATGGTCTTCCAAGGAGTATAGTTTCTGACAGAGATACTAAATTTGTTGGGTATTTTTGGAGGACATTGTGGAAAAAGTTGAGAACAGACTTGAAATTCAATTCCACGCATCACCCACAAACTGACAGCCAAACAGAAGTGGCAAACAAAAGTCTGGGTGATTTGTTGAGATGTTTAGTTGGGGATAAGCCCAAAGGATGGGATTTGATTCTACCATAGGCAGAGTTTTCTTATAATAACTCTGTAAATAGGAATACTGGAAAATCACCATTCCAAATTGTATATGGGCATAGCCCAAGGACTGCACCAGAATTGAGGAAGATAGAACAAGGGGAGAGGACAAGTGCTGAAGCTAAGGAATTTGCTGAACATATCAAGCATCTAGATGAGGAGGTTCAAGCACACATTACCAAGATGAATCAAGAGTATAAAGCTAGGGCTGATCAAAGGAGAAGACATAAGGAATTCCAAGTAGGGGATCTAGTCATGGTGCACTTACGAAAAGAAAGATTTCCAGTCGATACTTACAACAAGCTGAAAATGAAGAAATTTGGCCCCTGCAAAATTTTGAAGAAACATGACTTAGAAAATGCATATGAGGTGGAGCTGCCAGATGATATTCACATTTCTCCTATTTTCAACATTGTGGATTTAACAGAGTATCATGATGATGGTGCAGATGATGAGCCAGTGTTAGAGCCATGTCCAATTCCTGCTTCTAAGAAGGAGGAGATAGAAGACATTCTAGATCATTGTGTGGGTAGGAGTACTAGAAATAGGTAGTATGAAGAGTATTTGGTCAAATGGAAAGGACAATCGGTCAAGGACTCAACTTGGATTTCAGCATTTGAGGTTTCCCATTTGGGATTTCCTCTACCATTCATAAAGTGATAGGGTCAATTTTCAATCTACCCTGGGTGTCTGATGCAGGAGCATCCAGAGGTATAAGGGCAATCCTATGTCACCAAAAAAAATGTACTTAGACTTAGTTTTTGTTTCATATGTTTTCATTTTTGGATACCCATTTGGGCCAAATAAAGGTTCCAACTCTCACAGTTCCACTATCAGTGAGCTAGAAAATCCCGAAAAAATAGGAGCATGCAATTTGGCCATCATTTTGGTGACCTAGAAGGTGTGAATTGGCTGGATGAATGTAATTGTGATTTAGAGCATTCTAGAAAAAGAATCAGGTCAAAAGGCCCCACGGTTTGAAAGTCATTACAGTTTTTTGAGTTTTGGAGACCTCCTAAGAATGCTTCAAAGTTAGGTTAGGGGTATTAAATGACCTCAAAAAGGGCCAAAAAATGGGGGAGGAGCGAAGCTGGTCCATAGGGCTATAGAGCGCTTTGAGAACTTTCTGAAAATGTAAACAGTTCATCAATCAAAGCTACGGTTCAAAAGTTATGCCTCCTGAAAGTTCGGTTACCATTTCTGGATTCTTCTAGATTTGCACCAACTTCTAACGCAACTTTTGGAACCTTCTATTTGGTCGATGGATGCCTGCTAGAAATTTCTAGAATGTACTCCTAGTCCTTAACCCTCCGAGGTCTATTTAAGGAGATTTTTGGCATTGTAAAAAGGCAGTTCGGAGTGGAGTTGGAGAGGAGGTACTGAAAGGAGAAATTATCTCCAGATTTATGCTATTGTAAGCCCTTTGGGCATGTTTTGAAGTTTATTTTCTCTGTACTATTTTTACTAGCTTATTTTCTCAGTGAATACAATTTCCCTTTTCTGTTGTGCCTATTCTGTTGTTGGGTTGTGTCCCCATCACTAAGGGTTATACCCCTATTACAAGCTACTTAAGAAGAAAGAGTAGTTTCCTACATTCATTGAGTTTGAAGTTATACCTTAAAACTTGATGTAGTAGATCTTACTTTAGGAACTGCCTAATGTAAAGAAGGAGCTTAAAAAACAATTACAGTTATAGGCAAAGTGATAGAGGGACAATTTTATTAAGGAAATCTGAATTGCTTATGTCTACATGAATGTATAATTTGTCTTTGGCATTTTTGTTAAAGAGAGAATTTATTATCACAATGATTGAGAGATTACTAAGACAAAGTATGTTAGGGAGAGTTTACAAGAGAGTTATAGAGTTGAGAGAGAGTTAGTCAAAGAAGAACAAAGGCACATAGGGAGAGTTGATAAAAAAATAGAGGAAGTGTTTATATTGATAGAGGGAGAGTTTTCAATAGAAAGTATTAAGTTTATTTCTAGTCTTGTTGTTGGTATTGGTTTTTCATCAATGCCAAAGAGGGAGATTGTTGAAAAAGAAGATTTATGAAGTGTAGATATGAGAAAGATTGGTGAAACCTATCATGTAACAATCATTATTTTGTCACTGATGTCAAACCTATTACTTCCAGGTGAAACAATTCCTTACTTTGGTCAAAATGCTATCATTTGATTAATTGATGAACATAAAGGATAAAAAGAGTACCTTGAGAAAGGTTGAGTTATATGGTGTATAAAAGGAGCATTAAGACCAAATAATACATTGTTGACATAGTGTATTTTTTATAAACTCAAGGCTACAATGAAAGGATATTGAGGCAAAGACTAGAATAGGAGTATGTTGCAAAATGTGTCTTTGAAGCTTAACCAACAAAATAGTGGACATTGAGTAGAAAAGATAGCAAGTGGTAAGAAAAGTAAAGAATAAAATTACTATGTGTTGAGAGTTAGTAAACTGCTATGTTGGCGAAGTGAAGATATAGTGTGATGCAGGAGCATCCAGAGGTATAAGGGCAATCCTGTGTCACCCAAAAAAATGTACTTAGACTTAGTTTCTGTTTCATGTCTTTACATTTTTGGATACCCATTTGGGTCAAATAAAGGTTCCAACTCTCACAGTTCCACTATCAGTGCATTTAAAAATCTCAAAAAAATAGGAGCATGCAATTTGGCCATCATTTTGGTGACCTACAAGGTGTGAATTGGCTAGATGAATGTAATTGTGATTTAGAGCATTCCAAAAAAAGAATCAAGTCAAAAGGCCCCAGGGTTTGAAATTTATTGCAGTTTTTCAGGTTTTGGAGACCCCCTAAGAATGCTTTGAAGTCAGGTTAGGGGAATTAAATGACCTCAAAAAGGGCCAAAAAATGGGGGATGAGTGAAGCTTGTCCCTAGGGCTATAGAGCTCTTTGAGAGCTTTCCAAAAATGTATAAAGTTCGTCAATCGGAGCTACGGTTCAAAAGTTATGCCTCTCGAAAGTTCGATTAGCGTTTCTGGATTCTTCTAGAATTGCACCGACTTCTAACGCAGCTTCTGGAATCTTCTATTTGGTCGGTGGATGCCTACTAGTACTTTCTAGAATTTACTCCTAGTCCTTAACCCTTTGGGGTCTATTTAAGGAGATTTCTGACATTGTAAAAGGCAGTTTGGAGTGGAGTTTGAGAGGAGGTGCTAAAAGGAGAAATATTCTCCAGATTTATGCTATTGTAAGCCCTTAGGGCATGTTCTGAAGTTTATTTTCTCTGTACTATTTGTACTAGCTTATTTTCTTAGTTAATATAATTTTCCCTTTCTATTGGTTCCATTCTGTTCTTGGGTTGTGTCCCCATCAAGTGGTATCAGAGTAGGTTTTCCTGAGTGTGTAGACAGAGCACCGACTGTGAGGCAGTTTGCACTAGGACTGTGTGGTTGTGGGTTCGAGTTAGAAGATGCCTCCATGAAGAGAGTGGTGGAAGGGCTAGATCTACTAATCCTAAGGAGGTTACAGCCCTCTAGAGGAAGGTACAAGCATTGCAAGAGGAGCTTCATAGAGGAACAAATGTTGCCGCAGGTGACAATAGTGTGGATGACAATGAAGAGGAAGTAATGGGACCATAAGAGGAAGTTGACGGGGAAGTTCTGAATCCTACAGAGGAAGGGCTTTTTAGGGAAATTACTAAGTTTGGGAAAAAGACCTACAATTGAAGTGGGTATATTTTCAAGAAATATGAAACCAGATGAGTTGATTGATTGGATCAATGAACTAGAAGAATACTTTGAGTATGAGGATATAAGGGACCCAGATAGGGTTAAGTTTGCAAAGGCCAAACTGAAAGGCCATGCCAAAATCTCATGGCAAGAGGTTCAATTGGAAAGAGACAGAAGAGGAAAGGAGAAGATCACAAGATGGGATTGCATAGTGGACAAATTGAAGAAGCAGTTCATTCGTGTGGACTATGAGTTTGATTTGTTTAAGAAGATGCATGGGTTAAAGAAAGAAGGAAGATTAGTCCAAGAATATACAGAGGAATTTTACTGACTCTTGATTAGAGTAGGGCATGCAAAACCAAATAAGGAGAAGGTTGCTCGTTATATCAGTGGGTTGCGACCTAGCATCCAGGAGGAATTAAGTCTGGTAAGAATGACCAGTGTTGAAGAGGCATACCAGTTTGCCCTACAAGTTGAAGAGAAGCTAAATAAAATATTTGAAGGAAGACAAAGAGGGCACGATCAAGGAGGAAGGGGAATCAATAGATCATTTGGAGGCCACAATGAAACCCAAAAGAAAAATGAAGATGTGGGTACTAGTAGGAACCAGAGGAATGAGGGTTTCAACCGCTCCCATGATCAAGACTTTGGAAATCAAAGAGGAAGAGGTAGAGGACATGGACAAGGAAGAGGAGGCTTCCATGGTACTTTTTTCCATTGCAATGAAGAAGGTCATCGTGCCTTTGAATGCCCTCAATGACAAGGAAGGACAGATAGGAGAGCTGAGCGTTAAGCTAGGGTTGCTCATGTGGATGAGGATGCACAATCATCACATTCAGAGGATGCAGAAAGAGGACAGACCTTGGTAAATGAAAGAGTCCTACTAAGTGGTGACATTGAACTAGGACAATGGAGGAGTTTGTTCTGTACCAGATGCAAGTGTGAGGATAAATGTTGTGATGTGATCATTGATGGTGGTAGCACTGATAACTTTGTATCAGAAGAGATGGTCTCTAAGCTGAAGCTCAAGAGGGAGAAACATCCCCAGCCCTATCGAATTGCTTGGGTAAAATATGATCATAAGGTCTTGGTAAGTGAACAATGTTTAGTAAAATTCAAAATTGGGAGTTACCATGATGAAGTTCGCTGTGACATTATTTTGATGGATGTTTGCCATCTATTGTTGGGTAGACCATGGCAGTTTGATAGACATGCAATACATGATGGACATGCAAACACATACTCTCTGACAAAGGATGGAGTTCACCACAAATTGAAGCCCATGAAAAAGGAAGGTGAAAAGGTATGTAGCAGTGCTACGATTTGTCTTGTTGATGGAAGGAAGTTTTTAGATGGCATGAAACATCAGCATATGTGCTATGCTTTGATTCCTAGGAAAGATAAAGAAGGTAGTAGTGAAATACCATTTGAAGTTTCAGATTTACTAGGGGAATTTGGAGATATTATCTCTAATAATGTTTGAGATGGATTGCCACCAATAAGGCAAATCATTCATCAGATAGATCTGATTCCTAGAGCTAGTTTTCTTAACAAGGCTGCTCACAGGATGACTCCTACTGAAACAGAGGAGCTAAATAGACAGGTTCAGGAGCTGTTGCGGAAGGGCTTGATTTGAGAGAGCCTGAGTCCATGTGTAGTACCTATAGTACTTGCACCAAAGAAGGATGGAGAGTGGAGGATGTGTACAAATTCTCGAGCTATAAATAGGATAACCATCAAGTAACGATTTCTTTTACCAAGGATGGATGATCTTATGGTCTGCTTGAGTGGAGCTCAGTACTTCACAAAGATAGATCTGAAGAGTGGTTATCATCAAATACAGATTCGAGAAGGAGATGAGTGGAAAACAACCTTCAAGACCAAGGAGGGTCTTTATGAGTGGTTAGTCATGTCCTTTGGATTGACGAATGCCCCAAGAACCTTCATGCGGCTCATGAATGAGGTACTTAAAAAGTTGTTGGGAAAATTTGTTATTGTCTATTTGGATGATATTTTAATTTTCAGCAAGACTTTGGAAGAACATTTATTGCATATTCATAGTGTCCTTAAAAGGCTAAGGGAAGAGAAAATATTAATTAATCTGAAGAAGCGTGTCTTTGCAAAAAGGGAATTAGTCTATTTGGGGTTTGTTATATCACTTGAAGGTCTCAAAATGGATCCAGAGAAAGTAAAAGCCATCTTGGAATAGCCTACTCCGAGGTCTGCTATTGAGGTAAGATCATTTCATGGTCTGGTTAGTTTTTACAGGAAGTTTATTAAGAATTTCAGTGGCATATGTGCACCCCTAACTGATACAATAAGAGGGGATAGAAAAGAGTTCAAATGGACTGCAACAGCTATGAGAAGTTTTGAATTGTTGAAGAAGAAGGTGACGGAATAGCCTGTGTTGGCACTTTTAGATTTTAGAAAAGTGTTCCAGGTGGATTGTGATACTAGTGGTAGCGTTATTGGGGCTGTATTAAGCCAAGAAGGTAGGCCTATTGCATATTTTAGTGAAAAATTGAATGATGCAAAGAAGAAGTATTTTGTTTATGATCAAAGTTCTATGCAATAGTTCAGGCCTTAAAGAAATGGAGGCACTATTTATTGCCAACTTATTTGTTTTGTATACTGATCATCAGGCATTACAGTACCTAAATAGCCAAGGTAAATTGAATTAGAGGCATATGAAGTGGGTAGAATTCTTGCAGAGTTATACATTTGTGTTGAAGCATAGAAGTGGAAAATCTAACAGTGTTGTAGATGCACTAAGTAGGAGACAGTCACTGGTTATAGTAATGCAGGTTGAAGTAGTTGGGTTTGATGAACTCAAGAATTTGTACCCCGAGGATCCTAATTTTGCTGAAGCATGGAAAGCTTGTAAAGAACCTATTGTTGTAGATAGAAACAAGTGGTTAGACTATTTGATTCAGGATGGCATGTTGTTCAAAGGTAGTCAATTGTGCATTCCAAGGAGTTCCATGAGGGAAAATCTGATTAAGGAGAAACACAGTGGAGGGATGGCAGGACATTTTGGTCAAGATAAGACCATTTCCATTCTCAGAGAACATTATTTTTGGCCTCAAATTTCACAAGATGTGAAGAAGTTTGTACAAAGTTGCCACGTTTGTCAAGTTGCCAAGGGGTTTAGTCACAATACTGGTCTATATCAGCCGTTTCCTATTCCATCAAGGCCATGGGAGGACATAAGTATGGATTTTGTTCTTGGATTGCCAAGGACACAAAGGGGTAATGACTCAGTATTCATGGTCATTGATAGGTTCTCCAAAATGGCACATTTCATTCCATGCCACAAAACTCATGATGCTGTCCATATTGCAAACTTGTTTTTCAAAGAGGTGGTAAGACTACATGGTCTTCCAGGGAGTATAGTTTCTGACAGAGATACTAAATTTGTGGGGTATTTTTGGAGGACATTGTGGAAGAAGTTGAGAATAGACCTAAAATTCAGTTCCATGCATCACCCACAGACTGATGGTCAAACATAAGTGGTAAATAGAAGTTTGGGCAATTTGCTGAGATGTTTAGTTGGGGATAAGCCCAAGGGATGGGATATTATTCTACCACAAGCAGAGTTTGCTTATAATAACTCTGTAAATAGGAGTACTCGAAAATCACCATTCCAAATTGTATATGGGAATAGCCCAAGGACTGCACCAGAGATGAGGAAGATAGAACAAGGGGAGAGGACAAGTGCTGAAGCTGAGGAATTTGCTGAACACATCAAGCATCTACATGAGGAGGTTCAAGCACACATTATCAAGATGAATCAAGAGTATAAAGCTAGGGCTGATCAAAGGAGAAGACATAAGGAATTCCAAGTAGGAGATTTAGTCTTGGTACACTTACGAAAAGAAAGATTTCCAGCCGATACTTACAACAAGGTGAAAATGAAGAAATTTGGCCCCTGCAAAATTTTGAAGAAACATGACTCAAGAAATGCATATGAAGTAGAGCTGCCAAATGGTATTCAGATTTCTCCCATTTTCAACATTGTAGATTTAACAGAGTATCATGATGATGGTGCAGATGAGGAGCTGGTGTTAGAGCCATGTCCAATTCCTGCTTCTAAGAAGGAGGAGATAGAAGACATTCTAGATCATCATGTGGGTAGGAGTACCAGAAACAGGCAGTATGAAGAGTATTTGGTCAAATGGAAAGGACGGCCAATCGAGGACTCAACTTGGATTTTAGCAGCTGAGGTTTCCCATTTGGGATTTCCTCTACCATCCATAAAGTGACAGGGTCACTTTTCAATCTACCCTAGGTGTCTGATGGAGGAGCATCTAGAGGTATAAGGGCAATCCTGTGTCACATAAAAAAATGTACTTAGACTTAGTTTCCGTTTCATGTCTTTACATTTTTGGATACCCATTTGGGTTAAATAAAGGTTCCAACTCTCACAGTTCCACTATCAGTGCATTTGAAAATCCCAAAAAAATAGGAGCATGCAATTCGGCCATCATTTTGGTGACCTAGAAGGTGTGAATTGGCCAGATGAATGTAATTGTGATTTAGAGCATTCCAAAAAAAGAATCAGGTCAAAAGGCCCCACGGTTTGAAAGTTATTTCATTTTTTCGAGTTTTGGAGACCCCCTAAGAATGCTTCGAAGTCAGATTAGGGGCATTAAATGACGTCAAAAAGGGCCAAAAAAATGGGGGACGATAAAAGCTGGTCCATATGGCTATGAGCACTTCGAGAGCTTTTCAAAAATGTAAACGGTTTGTCAATCGGAGCTACAGTTCAAAAGTTATGCCTCCTAGAAGTTCGGTTACCGTTTCTGGATTCTTCTAGAATTGCACCGACTTCTTACGCAGCTTACAGAACCTTGTATTTGGTTGATGGATGCCTACTAGCACTTTCTAGAATGTACTCCTAGTCCTTAACCCTCTGAGGTCTATTTAAAGAGATTTCTGGCATTGTAAAAGGCAGTTCGGAGTGGAGTTTGAGAGGAGGTGCTAAAAGGAGAAATATTCTCCAGATTTATGCTATTGTAAGCCCTTAGGGCATGTTCTGAAGTTTATTTTCTCTATACTATTTGTACTAGCTTACTTTCTCAGTTAATATAATTTTCCCTTTCTATTGATTCCATTTTGTTCTTGGGTTGTGTCCCCATCATAGTGTATGTTGAGAAACCTAGTTTTGATCGAGCACCAGAAGTTAATTTTTTCTGAATGATAGCATAAAGATTTTAATAAAAGATTTGACAAATCTGAGTTGAAAAAGTTGATTTCTTGAATTGTGTGAAGTATTTTGAAGATAAGATTGATGAGATAGTAGCATAGAATTCAAGATAAACCATTTTTTGAAAAATTTAACAAGGATTATAAGAGAGGTTTCTAGAGGTAACATAACATAAATGAGGAAGGATTAAATGAATCTAACCTAACTCTAAGTTAAACCATTTTTGAGGATTGAGTGACAAGAGATATAAATTTACTATTTAGGCCAATACAAGGTTGGAAGAAAAATGTCAAAGTGTGAACAAAAAGGAGAAGGAGTCTTAAGGTGTTTCTTCATATGGTTGCTAAAGGAATGGATCTATAGTTGGCATACCAAGCAAGAAGACTTAAAGAGGTGAAGGCTTGAAGGGTGAACAAACCATCAGAGAAGAAGGAGATTGAATGCCCAGTAGAATGCAGATGTGAATTAGAGATCAAATCCTACTACTACTTTCTAACAATTGTATCAATCTAGATAAATCCTTTGGATTAAGATTAACCGAACAATCATAAGTAATCATGTAATAGGGTGATATTCTAATGGAATATTCTAAAGTCTCAAGCAAGGCTCACTCCTAATAGGGTGCTTGAAATCCTTTAATCAAGGTCACATTCAATAGTGTGTATTGCAACCTTGAACAATGTTGGCTCCTTACAAGGCTCACTTCAGAAGAGTAAAAATTGGTACCATGTTACTAGAGGGTTTTCCCAAATTGGATTTCCATCTTAAATCCTTGTGTCAAATTGTGTGAATGATTTTGAGTTAACTTATGTTTACATTTTTGCAAAATGTATTTAACCTAGAATAGTAATATATTAAGGAAATTGGAGGGTAAAAGCACAAATCTATGTCACTCTTTTGTAAAGGAAAAGGTTAACAAAAGTATAACTATTCATCTTCAATGACATAAAACTTGTAGTATTAATTAGAATTTAAAAATGTAGTAAACTAATGAAATGTGTAGAAATGGTTGAAGTTTAAGATTATAATTTTTAATAATTATTTGGAATAAGAAATGATATATTTTCCTAATTTTTATAGACAAATTTTTAGTTGTTGAAAAATGTTGAAAATTAGGGGTTTAGTTCCCACCACAAAACCATATGGAAATAAACTTATTTTCATTTGAACTCAGACTATGTTATAGATAACAGATATAGCTAGAAGAATCAAAAATTAAAAAATGACTTTAGACCTATATTTTCTCTTTTATAATGATCAAAATTTCAACTCCCCTGAAATCAACAGTTTTCATCTTCCACTACCATTTTGAAAATAAATCTATTCTAACAAGAAGAAAACTTATACATTATGAAAGAGGACTCTCCTCTAGAACATCATGTAATTTTTAAATTTTTTTGATATGATTTAATATTTTTTTGTTTTTGAAAATTGACATCTTTTCAAGTGTTAAAATGTGTGCTTGTAGAATATTTTAATTAAACTATAATATATCTAATGAAAATACTCTAAGCTCTATATGAAAATATTCTTGACTTTCAAATCTATAAAATGGTGTTTATATTTTACTAAAAAAAATCGTAAAAAATAGTAAGAGTTATTGAAATGTCAATTTTCTGAAATAATTTGATGTCTTTAGTAATTGGATACAAACTAGTATAAAACATCCATTTAATAGAAATTTCCAACTAAAAAAGTGTGGTACCATATATAACTTAGCTAGAATTAATTTATTAAGATTATGTGTTTTAGAAAAAAATGATTTTTGGATAGAAATACTCAAATTTAGTAGTTCTGATAATTCAGCTTGAAAGGTAACACATATTTGTACTTTTACTCTGGAATATTGGATTGTCTAATCAATGCATGCAACTATATTTATTAAGTACTAAAAAGTTTTACTTTTCCATTTGGACCTTGGATAACTAATTCACCACTACTC
The DNA here is from genome assembly GCA_028749045.1 of Cupressus sempervirens. Lineage (NCBI taxonomy): Eukaryota > Viridiplantae > Streptophyta > Pinopsida > Cupressales > Cupressaceae > Cupressus > Cupressus sempervirens. Next base: position 560,365,060 of record CM053790.1, read on the forward strand.
TCAGTTATTCTAAATATTCCAACACCCTTGGGCCTTTATCTAATGCTCATAAAATAATAATGCTTTCTAACCTAGCAATCATGGCCACTAGTTTTATATTCTTACAATATCATTGAATCTCATAAATTTAACTTCTCCACATTCTCTTCATTGATGTAATTGTTCTTATGCACTCTAGTTCCAATCTTAGTTATGCTCTAAGTTATTCTAAATATTCCAACACATTTGGGCCTTTATCTAATGCTCATGAAATAATAATGCTCTCTAACCTAGCACTCATGGCCACAAGTTTTATATTCTTTAAATATCATCGAATCTCATAAATTGAACTTCTCCACATTCTCTTCATTGATGTAGTTTTCCTTATGCACTCTAGTTCCAATCTCAAGCTTAATATGGATCAAATTATCATTTAAACTTAATTTTTCAATGGAATAACCATTATATATTAGCAAGGATATCTATAACCATTTTCTAATACCACACCCTCTATTTAGTGATGCTCATCAACATATTTCTATCTTATCAACCATGCAAAACCTTAACAAGTATGTCTCACACTCCTAATATAATATTTCCTAGTCATATTAAGTGTATAACTAATTTAAAATTATGTTATGATTGTGTTGTGACTTCTTTTTTCTCTAGTAATAATAGTAGCTCTCTTGGTTTTTTCTAGTCAATAAAATTTCCAAGTCTCCAAGTCTCATAGTGAGTTTGAGAAAGTTTGGCTTGTTGGGGTAGTCAAGTTTACCTAGAATATGGATGAAAGTTGGAATCATTCCATTAGGGTTATGGAGTTGATGTCAATGGATTTGTGATGAAATAAGTTAGAAAATTTTGAAAATCCTTTTCTTAGTTTTAATTTTATCTTAGAAAGTCAACATAGTTTGTGGGAGGTAACACTGATAAATCCATGTGAGATCCTATAGAACTAAAACCAAAAAATATAGAATCTTTATTAAAACTTCTATGGAGCTAAAACCTATCTCAAACATAAGAACAATTTTTATATAAATATAACTTAATACTACCCATGAGCTTAAAAAATGACTAAGTATGGGGGTGGGGAGTTGCAAAAGGATTCAAAATATCCATCTATCCTTAATTTTGAACCTTGCAAAATTGGAGTGAGCATGGGAAAAACCCAATAAAACTCATATTATCAAGAGTAAACAAGTGAAAATGAATTTTATATGTTGTTTTAATGTGGAACATAGTCAAAGTCCTCACGTAGGGATAATATCAACCTCCTACCAAGGGTTTTATCATTTCCATGGTGAAATTATTTCCCTCCCAAAACATAGATAATTCAATATCCTTATAGGCATGATAAAGATAAAATGGTTAGTGGGTGCAATAAAGAGGTTTGATGGGGAAATAAAAAGGTTAAGAGTGAAATTTTAGTCTCAAGAAAATATTGGAATCCTCTATTAGGGGCAAAATCTACCCCCTACTAAATATTGTTTGATCCTTCAAAGAACAATTTGGCTTCCCCATTGATTTATCAAGAGGGTAAGAAAAGTTAAGCTAAAGGCATGGGTTTGAATGAAATATAAGTTGGCAATTATCTAATGCAAAAGAGTGTGGGTTTAATGAATTGGATCAAATTTTGTCGAGGAAAAACTAAGATAAGGATGGTTCGTTAAAGGGCGGGGGATTCTACAACCCCCAATGATTATAATCCTCCAAACTCTAATTCTTACCCATATTAATAACTAGCTTAAGGTAGTATTTTGCATCTTACATATAGACAAAGCCATGTCCCTTCCAATTTTTCATGTAAGGTACAAATTTTAAACCCAAAAGAGGCATTGTTTGAGAAAGTCTAAGACTAAGTTGATGAAAAGGTGAGGAATATCCTCTTGTAGTATTAATTTCCACCATGCATTAATGGTCTTAAAACTTTTACTTTTGGTTTCTAAGTTGTGAAAGAGGGACGAGAGAAATGATATGGGTGATGTCATGAGGAATGGGAGGAATTTGAGATTAAAAAGTAAAAAGAAGATTTAAAATCCTTAAGCATTGATGATTTATACCTTATTCATATAGAGGCTATGAGCCTAGAACAAACTTCTTTTCCCCTTTCGATTTATCTATGAAAGAGAAATAAATTAAGGATGAGATCACTGATTAGATTAGATCAAATTTGGTGAGGTGATGGATCATTATTTGGTGAAGGAAAATGATAGAAATGGAGGTGGGACATAGTCTTTAAAAACCCTCAAGTGCTAAAGAATTCTATTCTAAGAGAGGAATATGCTCTTTGCACAATTTTCCATCCTTACTTTGGAGTGAGGAAAAGATACATTCAAGGCATGAAGTTGAATGAAGACATTATTAGATAACAATTTAACCCAAGGAAAGGTAAGTCTAAATGGGTATAAGTTCTAGGTGGGATAAAGATTATGGTTGAGGGACAAATTCATATTCCTCTTGGTGTATTAATTTTTTCCTTGCAATTGGATGCTTACAACATGTTTCTTTTCCTCCTAACTTTGATGACATGGTTAGGAAAGCTTTGAGAAGATAACTTTGGCGGATGAAAATCAACTGGAATGAAGAAAAATCATCCATGGGTTGCAGACTCTAGCATCCTTTTAGGATTCTTTTATGCTCAAATAAGTCTGAATTCTACCCTAAGGAAGAAATTTAACCAAACACTATACGGTAGCTCTAAGAGGCAATTACATCAAGTCATTTTTCATTGATTAATCATGATCTAGTCAAACTATGTGAAGTGTGCCCCTTCAATATGCTCATCATATATAAAAAGAGGGACATTCAAATCATTTTCACATCAATTCAATGTGAATTCATCTTTTCTTGTAGAAAAAAAGTTATATCCTTAAAGAGAAGTCATTTGAGATTGAAAGGTCACCTTTAGGAAGTGTCTTGCCTCCAAGCTAGTAAAGTGACACGAGAGTATGAAGAATCAACACAAGCAAGAATCCAATCTTTTAGAAGGAAGAATTTTTTCACATGAAAGTACGATTGTCTCCAAAAAATTAGAGATGTGCTAGTAAAGAAAGTAAAATGTGGGCATGTTATTCATTAAAAACATACATATTTTTCTAGATTTTTGGATAATTTTACCTCAAAATTTGGAGGAAAATGGAGCAAAATAACATATTATTTGAAATAGTCCATGATTTTATCTATTCCCATTTGATGTGATGTAATTTCTTTCATGAAATTATCATATTTCTTACATGATTATCTTGTCATTTCATGAGGTTAATGTTCTATCTTCCTTGTCTTGCAAGGTAATCAATTCAAGGAAAGCTAGGAAAGCTAGAAGGCAAGGAGATGTTCTAGACTTCATGTGGAAAAATCAAGCATAAGAACTCCAAGATCAAACTTGAGGACTCCAAGCTTCAAGGAATGATGAAGATCCAAGTTTGTAAGTGTAAATTTAATACATGAAATGAGGGATTTTCTAAGAGAAAAGATAGGGAAAATTTACAAAGATAAAGCAATTTGGGTATATGTCATCACAATTGATGATTTTCTAATGTTGGGTACTAAGAGATATTTTTTCTTCACCGAAAGGATTGATCAAGTCTAAAAGATAAATATGTTCAGATGGAACCTAGTTGTTTTCTACCAACCAAAAAATTCTAATTTCGTGTCTCAATTATATTATATGAATTGTAAAATTTTCTCATTGACTATAAAACTCACTATAATTCTCTCATGGGCCCACAAAATGTTGGCATCATGTAAGTATTTAACAGGGTTGAAATTTATAATTAGGGTTGAAGGGATTAATATTGGCCCTTTACTATAATGGAACAACTATGAAAAGATAATTCCTTCTCATGTTTAAGGGATTGTAGTGTAGAAACATTAGAGAGAAAATTAGAACAGATAAGATTATGATAGTTAAGGAAGAGAATCATGTAAAATTTGATAATTTGGTTCACACAAATTAAGAATTAGTTGGGGCATATGTGGAATTTTTTATTTAAGCCCATCAAAACCAATTCGTATGGTTAGATGTTGTTTTTTCAAGTAGTAGAAATTGAATGCTAAGAAACTTTGATTGCAGAGTTACGGAAAGCATGAACATCCTCAATTAGATGGATTAAATCCTAAGTTTGTTCAATTTCAATAGTTAGAGTAGATATTTTTATGGCTCTATACATAATTGTGTTGTTCTTAATTAGTTTTATTAGGTTAAAATTAATTTGTTTCCATTATTTTAGTCTTTGGACAAGTCCAATAAGTTTAGAAAAATTGGAGTCTAGGTTAATTTTCCACAATTTCAAATATATGGCCTTGTGGGAAATGAGACTAGACTCTCTATACATTATGCCAATTTTATTGGATTTTGAGACATGTAGTTTTCTATTTTTACCAACTAGCCCTAAGTGAGTCCTAGAGAAACCCGACTAGGTGGCTGAATGAGAAATGCACTTTAAATTTGTAAGGGTGAATTGAACTTCAAGAAAGGACTTTGTATTGTGTTAGGGTGATGCCTACAAAATATGTAAGATCATTGGTAGGAGTCAAACAATCCATTTGAAGGGAACACTAGACTAGGAGGACTAATTGGAGACCTAATAGGCCTAGACATGGATTTGAAAAATATGATGTCATCGGTAAGAAAGATTCATCAAAATATGGATCGAAGAAGTTTAGGGAAGAAATCCAATGCTACAAAAGAAGCCTCCATTCTCTTGTAAGGTTTCTAGGTGATCTTAGAGGCATGAAGCACATGAGAGGAGTAATGATAGTGGTGAAGAATCAAGCATAGATGGTAGGAAACTATTAAAAAAGATTAATTTCTTCTTCTAAGAGATTAGTTAAGTCCTAGGGAATACCTAGATTGTGAGAACCCTTGAAGGTTCCTAGACAAGACAATATAATAAGGTTTTTTTAACCTATTAGTGTAACCCAAAAAAGAAAGTACAAAATCAAGATGAGAACCAAGAGTTAAAGGAAAAGATTGCAAAAGCCAAATTTTGGGAAGTATCCCCTAAGACTTACGAAGTGACAAAAAAGGTCATTGAGAAGGAATATCAAGAGAAGATAAAGAAGGTATCTTTGGAAGATGATGTAGCTACCCCTAATCTAGTATTGAATGAGGAACCTTTCGTCAAAGATATCAAGGATTTAGGTAGCGAATCCTTAGAAGGAATGGATTTAAGGTATCGATAATTACTTTGAATGTCAAAACATCACAAAGGCCTGAAAAGCCAAAGTAGCCAAAGCAAGGATGAGGGCACCAACATTGACTTGGTGGAAGCTCATCCAAGATAAAAGAGTGAAAGAAGGGACAATTCCTATAGTGAGTTGAAAATGTATGGTGTCTAAGGTAAAGTAAGCTTTTGTTGTTGAAGATTTTGAAATTCAATTACACACCAAGAGGAAAAATTTTTAATAGAAGGATGTAGATGTGACCACAAACACTAAGGAGTTCCAAAAACTCTTTTTGAGGTCAAATGTTAGAAAGAAAAGAGCATCAAGGTAGTCACATACATCAATAGATTGACATGAAATATCTAAGAAATAAACTTGTGGATCCCAAACAGATTTTATAAGTTTCACCAGTTAGACCTCAAATTGGAGGAAAATATCAAGAAGAAGCACGAGTACAAATCAAGAGGAAGAGGTAGGGTTAGAGATGTGAGAGGCCATAGAGGTACCTTTAGAGGTAGGAATACAAAATCAAGAGTGCAAGGAAAAGAAAAACTCATTGAACTAAGTAGATCTAGTAGCCCAAGAGATGGGAAAAGAAGAGGTAGAGGACCTAATAACAATTTTAGAGAAAGGTTAAATAGAAAAGGTAGGTGACCTTCATACTTTGAAACTATGAAGTGTTACACATGTAATGAATATGGGCATCATTCTTATATGTGTCTAGAGAAGGGATTAACTTTACAATTAGGAGAAAGAAGAGTGACATATGTACAAGAAGAAGAATCTAGTAGCAAGTCAAGTAAGGAACCCTTAATATCAGAAGAAGGAGAAGATAACATGAGTAGGATAGTTATCAATGAACCTATGAATGAGGAGCTAACCCAAAGAAGAACACTTTTTAGGATCAAATACAAGATAATAAATAAGATATGTAAAGTGATCATTGATTCATGTTTAACTAATAATATAGTATCCAATGAAGAAGAGAATAAGATAAAATTTCATAAGATTCCTCTTAGTCACCCCTATAAGGTCACTTAATAAAGCAAAGGATAATATATAATAGTTAATGAGAAATCTTGGGTAGAGTTCAATGTACACAAGTATAAAGATAAAGTTCTTTGTAATATCCTTCCTATGGAATCTTGTCATATCTTTTCATATACTATTAGAAATAAAAATTTGATAGGGAAGCCATGCCTAATGAGAAAAGGAATGTCCATAATTTGAAATGGGATGGGGTCACATTTAAAATCCATTGTTGGATGAAGGAGAAACTCAATTAGTGTTCCCTAACATTGTGATGGTAGGATAAAAGGATTTTCTCAACATAATGAGAGAAGGAGAAGAAGTAGGGTATGTTATTCTAGTGAAACCAATAGATTCTAAGATGAATGAGAAAGTAGATATCCCTTAGGAAGTACAAGAAATCCAAGATCAATTTAAAGACATTATCGGTGATGGCTAATCAATTACCTTACCACCCAAGAGGACTATAAGCCATTATATAGAAGTTATCGGTGGAGGATCCCTACCTAAAAATGCATATTACAAGAAGACACCACAAAAATATGAGGAAATTGCAAAGAAAGTGTAGGAATTGCTAAATCTTAGACTAATTAGGAAAAGTTTGAGTAATTGTTTAGTTCCTACTGTTTTAGTTCCAAAGAATGGGGTATATGGAGGTTATGTATTCATTCAAGGGCCATAAAAAGAATTATTACTAGATAAAGTTATCCCACACCATCTATTGTAGACTTGATGGATTATCTAATAGGAGCAAGATATTTCACAAATATTGACCTCAAAAGTGGGTATCATCAGATAAGGATAAGAGAGGGAGATGAGTGGAAGAAAAATTTCAAAACCATTGAAGGATTGAATGAGTTTCTTGTAATTACATTTGGTTAAATAAATAAATTCTCTACATTCATGAGGTTAGTGAATTAAGTACCACATAAATTTATATGTAATTTTTTTGTCATTTACCTTGATGACATCTTAATTTAAATAGTATAACAAAGGAGGAGCACCTCAAACACTTGCACTTGGCTTTACTAAGGTTGCATAAAGAAAAGCTAATCATCAATTTGGAGAAATGTGATTTCATGAAGTAGAACCGACTTTGGTTTCAAAATCACCAAAATAAACTTGAGCATGGAAATTAGCAAAGTGGAAGCCAAAGTTAGTTGGCCAACTCCTAGTTCTCCCACTAAGGTAAGGAATTTTCAAGGTCTAGCATAATTTAATAGGAAAATTATCAGACAATTAAGTGAGATATGTGTTCGATTATTAGAGATCATAAAGAGTGGTGTAAAAATAATTTTAGTTGGAATGTACAAGAAAACAAAGGATTTGAAGAATTTAAGGAAAAGATACCTTCACAACCTATTCTACTATTGCCTAAATTTGGTAAAGCAATTATTGAGTGTGATCCTACTAATGTGTCAGTAGGTAAAGTTTTGAGCCTAGAAGGAAGACCAATAGCCTTTCATAGTGAAAATATTAATGAAGCTAAGTGAATATACTCATTTTATGACATATATGATCTAGGGAAAGCTCTTTGGAAATGGAAAGACTATTTTCTACCCAAGGAGTTTGTGAATTATACAAATAATTAGGTCTTGAGTTATCTTAAAATCACAAGATAAACTTAGTCACAAACATTTGAAATAGGTGGAATATATCAAAGCCTATATTTTAACCATTAAACACTAAAATGGACAAGTCAACAAGGTGGAAGATGCATTGAGTAGAAGGCTATTTTCAATTCAAGATGTTGAGTTAAGGATCATAAGAAATAATGGTTTCAAAGACATGTATCCCAGTGATGAAGACTTTTCTACATGCTACAAGGCTTTTTTGGATTTTCAAAACCATTTCCATCATGAGTTTTCTAAATTTACTTTGCAATATGGTATACTATTGAAAGGAGCAAACTTTATGTTCCTAGAGGTTCCATGAGAGATAACATAATACAAGAAAAGAATAATGGTTCCATGAGTGGGAACTTCAGCATCCACAAAACATTAGACTTAGTGAAAAAATTCTACGACTGGGCAACCATGAGAAAAGATGTAAAGCATAGGTTGAAACATGGAAGGTCTGTTAGAAGGCCAATAGGGTATCAACAAATGCAAGGTTATACAAACATCTCCCAATCCATAACAGGCCTTGGGAATGCTTCAACATATACTTTATGGTTAGGCTTCCTAAGAAAAATAAAAGATATTATAGTATCTATTTAGTAGTAGAAAAGTTTAGTAAGATGGCTCACTTTGTGCCATGAAAAAAAATACATGATGCTTTCCACATTGCCAATATATTCTTCAAGGAAGTAGTTAGAATTTGTGGTTTTTAGGGCATCATAGTGTTAGATATGGATTCTAAATTCATGAGCCATTTTTGGATAAAATTTTGGAACAAGTTAGGTACTAATCTTTCATTTGGGTATAGTGCATATCATCCCCAAATTGATGGGAAGTCTAAGGTGGTCAACATGAGTCTAGGTAATCTACTAAGATGTCTCACCAAAGAATATGGAAAAACTTGGGAGAAAATTTTACCAAGGGAAGAATATTCCTACAATGACACCACAAACAAGACCAATGGAAACAAAACATTTTTTATTTTTTTATTTTATGAACCTAAGGGAAATATGCAAACTCAGAGATTTGGGAAAAAGATGCAAAAGCAAGTGGAGTTGTTGAATACTTTTCTCTATCCATGGGGATTCATGAAAATGTAAAGAAAACTCTAACTTAAAATATACATAAAATAAAATAAAGGGCTGATGAAAGGAGGGATGTACCATTCTAAGTAGGTGATTAACTCATGGCACACCTTAACAAAGATACACTTTAAAAAGGAGCACTTCACAAGTTCTATATGAAGAGAGTAGACCAATGTCAAATTCTAGCAAAGTGGACCTCTAGGAGGATATAGGACTCTCTCCTATATTGAATATTGTAGATCTAGTTTCCTATAAAGTTCTTATACAAACACAAGCTCTAGAAGATATACATCTTCAAAACATAGATGAGAAATTGCCAAAGATGTCTAAGTTCCATGAGGGGAGAAGATGTTGAGTTCTAGAGTAGTAAATGAGACTATGCATAAGGTCTACATGGAATACCTAATCAAATGGAAGGGTAAGCTAGATGATGGATCTAAATGGATACCAAAGATTGATTTCAAGAAGAAGGGGATAGATCTTAACTTAAATTCTCCCATAGTTGCACGACGACTTATTTTGTTGGGGATAATGGAGTAGGATAACCCTAACACTTGTCAAGGTTATATTTAATTTTTTTTTTTTTTTCTCTTTGATGGGCCATGTTATGTAATAAGATCTTAATGGAAGCTTAAATTTTTCCCAAGTCAAATGCAAAAGTTGTAGAAAGAGATTCAAAGTTGCATTGCATAAGTGAGAAGTTGTAAAGTTGGTCTAATTGAATTTGGAAGTCAAAAATGTTTGTCAAAGGTCTAGAATGGCTTGGAATAGGTCCACATTGAATTAGAATACCATTTGATATCTTTAAAAATGCTTTGGTTACAAGGAAACAAGTAGAATGCAAAAGTTGTCAAAATGAAAATTTTTAATTTTCAAATCTTTTTAAAACAGCAATGTTTAAATCTTATGTTAGAGTTGAAAATCTGGTTCCCACTACTCAAGAATCAGCTAGGGTAGGTGTGGAATGGATTTTTAAGCCCATCCAAACCATTTTGTATTGTTGGATGTTGTTTTTGCAAGTAGAAGAAATTGAATGCTATGAAATTTTGACTCAAGAGTTATGAAATCATGAGCATCCTTGATTAGATGGATTGAACCTTGTGTTGTTTCAATTTAAGTAGTTAGACTAGGTTTCTTTTTTATTCTATACATAATTGTGTGAGTTTTTGATTAAATTTTTTAGATTAAAATTAATTCTTTTGCATTTTGTCAATCACTAGATAAATCTAATCAGTTTGGAAAGAATGGAGTCTAGGTTCATTTTCCATTGTTAAAAATCCATGACCTTGTGGTAAATGAGATTGGAATCTATATATGTATTATGCAATTATTTAATTAGAGTTGGAAAAATGCAATTTTCTACTTTTACTAGCCATCCCTTGGGGAGTCCATGAGCAACCCACCTAGGTGGCTAGAAAAGAAATTTTCTCTCAAGTTGTAGAGGTGAATTAAACTTCATGAAATGATTAGGGATTATGTTAGAGGAATTCCTAATGAATATGTAATATTTTTTGTTAGAGTTAAACAATAAATTTAAATGGGTCTTGTAAGCTTAAGTTTTTGGCTAGCCTATATAGACCTAAAAACCCTCACTTTTGAGCTTTGGCATAGGAAAAACTATCCAAAATTTGAAACCAAGAAAAATTCAAATTTCATCCAAAAGGTATTTTGAATGCTAGTTTTTATTGGGCTTGTTATGGTATATGAGGAGAAAAAGGCCAAAAATTGGTTTAGGAGGTTTGATTGGAGACCTAATAGACCAAGATAAGGATTTAAACAATATGGTGAGATTGGTAAGCAAGATTCATCAAAATGTGGATCCAAGATGTTTAGGGGAACAATTTGACCACAAGAGAAGCCTCCACACTCCTACAAGATTTGTAGCCGATTTTGGAGGCATGAAGCACATGAGGGCAGTAATGACGTTAGTGAAGAAGCAACCTTGGATGGTAGGAAACCATTGAATCGAGATTTATTTCTTCAAAGAGATTGATTATGTCCTAGGGAATACCTAGATTTGGAGAACTCTAGAAGGTGTCTAGAAAAGGAAAGATAGTGAGGTTAGTATTTTCTTTTAGAGACTAGATGAAATAACTTCTATATGATATCAAAGTGATTGATGATTCATTGTTGGTCTTCATGGTGAACGTTGCTTTGAGATGTTGCATTGTTTCTTCAATGCCTCACTTGGAATAGATTTCATTTCATTTTATTTAGAGTTATCTTATTTGAATGAACAATTTTATATTTTACTTTCTTACCTAGACATAAATTAGGAAACTAGTCTCTTGTTGATTGAAAGTGTCTTGTATGGTTAGCTAGTGAAAGTAGTTAGCTTCAATTGATATTAAAGCTTTAATTTTCATCCATTGAAGGGATTGAAGAGATGATATTAATTTTGACACAAATTGAAAATTTATTAAATTCTTGCACTAGGTGGGTTAAGTTGCTAAGAAAATTGCATCTAGTAATAAAATAAGTGAAAAAGATAAGTTTAAGTTCAAGTTTAGATCTCAAGTGTTGGAGCAACAATATTTGCATTTCTTATTGCTCATTGTGAAGTCAAATCTTTAGAAAGAGTTGATATACATTAAATGGATAGTGTAATTCCTCATAGAGGTCCTAGCAAATTATAAATCAATGATCTTACTTTGCAAGCTTAGCACTAGAAGTGACCTTATTCAAGAGAGGATTAAATGTTTAGTGTCTCTCGCTAAAATAATGAGCAATCAATTATGCATGTTGTAGTGGAACAAAGCTCACATCAACAAGTTTTTTCATAAAAAGGGAAATCTTGGAAAATAAATCACAATGTAAGTATGTCAATAATTCTAGCTTGGAGAAACAAAAACTATAAAATCCTACAAGAGTTCAATCTTTGTCCCAGATTTACTTGAGTCCAATTACCCAATTTACAATTCTTCTAGGGTATATTGGAGCTTTAACAAACTTTGGAAAAAAAAATTCCTCGCTTTTCAAATATGTCTCTCCATCTCGAGCCCTTAAAATTAGCAAAATGGATATAGAGTGATGATTACCATAAGGGTAAACCCTTGTACATGCCTTTCTCATGCACTCTCTACGCATCAAATGAAATATCACAAACACAATTTTTTTTTTTTATAAATGAAAATTATTCACATATTTAATGCTCATATATTTAGACTACTAATTTTGTGACCTTCACCAAAGAGTGAAGTTAGAACTTACCACATCTAGAATTTTTTTTGTAGCATTCACTAGGAAACAAATCTAGTTTCTTTCACTCTCCCAATCATCTTCCCTCTTCAAATATGGCATTTATTTCCCATTCAGAGGGGTTAGTTACATATTTTGTTTCACATAGGGCCTAAAGATTTTCTCAACCCCTACTAAATGGGAATCCCATGTTCTACCTTTTATGCTCGTTGTTGTGGATGCTTCGTAGGAGGTTGTCAATGATAGGGTGTCTTCAATGACATCTTTGTCCACATCTGGCAATGGTCATGTTAGGGGTAGGATGCCTTGTGGGTGTCTAAGGTTGCCTCTATGTTGACCTCCACAACAAAAACCATTATTTTATGTTGTCATCAACTTGTGTAGATGCTTATGTGCCTCTAGTTTTATTGGTGGGGATTCTCTTGAGCCTTATTCAACCCTTCCTACTCTTAATGAGGAGGTTATGAGGGCTCTAGTCTTAAATTAATGTGATGTTTAATATGCTATTATTGGGGTCCTTATTGCTAAGATATTTTATGTTTCTACAGTTCCTTAAAAGGTACCTCTTATGTTGAGAAAGTTGTGAATAGTTTTGTTAGACCTATGGTTTCACTTGTTCTTGTCTATCACTCTATTGTTGTCACACTAAATAATGATTATGTGGAAGAGGTCATTATTATGTCTTTTGACTTGGTTGTATGTGCTATAATTTGTAAATTTAGGAGGGTAAAAGCAAAAAATTATGTCACCCTTTTACAAAGGAAAAGGATAACAAAAGTGTAGTTGTTCACATTCAATGACATAAAACTTGTATTATTATTTAAAAATTTAAAATGAAGTGAACTAATGAATTTTTTTGAAATGGATGAGTTTTAGGATTATATTTTTTAATAAATGTTTGGAATAAGAAATTATATATTTTCCTATTTTTTAAAGATAAATTTTAGTTGCTAAAAAATGTTGTAAATTAGGGGTCTAGTTCCCACCACAAAACTATATGGAAAAAAAAAACTTATTTTCCTTTGATCTTATATTATGTTATCAATAATATAGGTAGCTAGAACAATAAAAAATAAAAAATAGGCTTTAGACCTATATTTTCTCTTTTATAACAATTAAAATACCAAGTTATTTAAATCGGTAGTTTTCATCTCCCACCCCATTTTTCGAAATAAATCTATTCCAACCAAAAGAAAAATTATAGATTCTGGAAGAGGAATCTCTCTTCTAGAATGTTGTATGATTTTTAAATTATTTAATATTATTTAATATTTCTTTTCTTTCACAAAATTAACATCTTCTTGAGTGTTAAAATATGTACTTGTAGGATTTTTTAATTACAATATACTATATCTAATTAAAACACTATGAACTCTATATGAAAACATTCTTGACTTTGAGCTCTATAAATTGGTGTTTATATGTTATTAAAAAAATATCATAATAAATAGTAGGAGTTATTGAAATGCCAATTTTATGAAATAATTGTGTTTTTTTACTAATTGGATACTAACTAGTACAAAACATGCATTTAATAGACATTTCCAATTGGAAAAGTGTGAGACCACATATAACTTAGCTAGAATAATTTTATCAAGATCATATGTTTGAAAAAGAAAGAAAGAAAGATAGATAGAAATGCTCAAATTCAGTCATTTTGATAAGTCAACCTAAAAGGTGACACAACTTTGTACTTTTACCTAGGAAGTTTTAGCATTCTCTTCCTCTACTTTTCCAATGTATCTCCAATCACTAGAGGCCTCTTACATTACATATAGTTCACATGTTTCCTCTAATTAAATGAGTTTTTGTTTGTAATTTTGAGAAGGCTTCAAATAGATAGATTATTCTTTACAAGAATTTTGTAATTAGGAGAATCACTTCTCTTTAATGATGAAACCATGACACAAAGATTTTAATCCTCCCACAAAAAAATTCTTGCAAGGTGCCTATCTAGGTTAAACTCCCTTATCTCCCTCTTCATCTTTATGTGGAACAAGCCTTGGAAGAAGCAGGTGATGCTCTGGGATATTTCTTGATGACTGATAAGGATTCCTCTGATATAATACACTCTATTGTTCCACACATTCTTTTTGACATTGATGCCTCTAACGGTTTACCAATAGAGATTGAGTTGAAGTCTCCTAAGGGTACTTGGGCCCAACCTCTAAAATACAAGGGTCCCCCCTTTAGATGTAGGAAAAGTTTCAAACATAGGGATTTTTCATCTAAATGTGGGATATTGAAACCTAAATTTAAAAAAAAATCCTTCTGGTGGAAGGTTTATTTTGATATTCTCTACACAATTCTTAGGGACCCTCCTTGAATGGATGGTTACTCTCCTTCAGACATCACCAAGGGTACTACCTCTTTGAATGTTGTTGGTGTTTCATCTAATGACAAAATTGAAGGTGTGGCCATCATCCATACTAAAAGTTTTGTAGTTGATTCTACTGTGGTCATTTTCTCTACTTCCCTACCCACTCCTAAGGTGTATGATGCCCCTACTAGAGTAAGAACTGTTGTGTCCTTTTCTTTTATTATTGGCTTTTCCCCTCCTATGGAAACATGTTATCACTATTGATGTTGAATTTACTTCTTTGGGTAATCATCTCAATGTTAGTTCTAATAGCTTTATAGATTCATTGGTTTGGAGTGCTGTAGAGGCCAAAGTTGAATTATGCAGTGCAAGGCCAAGTGAACCCCCAATGGAGGTGACCAAGACCCTAGAAAACAACCACACAATTGAAATACAACACAAGATACAAGATATGATAGAAAATCCAAATCTCATAAAAAACCTAATTATATGTAATGTGTCAGGTTGGAAGACCTTCTTAGTTATAGCAAAGTACAAAGTAATTATAGTAATAGTTTTGCAAATTCTCATAAGATCCAAATAAATCCTAGCTAGACAAGATCTACAATAGCACAACCTAGTAAAAAAACCATGATAGATCTAAACTTTTTCTAGAAATCCACCAAGAAATCATCTTATTTCCTAATCCCTCTCTTAGCTACTAGCTTGACTCATAATTCACAACTCTAGATTTCTTCCTGAATCACTTCTTCTCAATGCATTGACTCAACCTCCTAAATTGAAGATGTGGCTATTGCCCCTACTAAATTTTTTATAGTTGATTCTACTATGGTAATTTTCTCAACTTCTCTAGCCACTCCTAAGGTTTATGATGTCCCTGTTAGAGTGGGCAATGTTGTGTCTTTTGTTTTTGTTTTTTGGCTTTTCTCTTCCTAGAGAAACATGTTATCACTATTTGTGTTGGCTCTACTTGTTTCATTAATCCTATCACTATTGGTTCTAATAGTTATATAGATTCACTAGTTTGGCATGCTATGGAGGCCAAAGTTAAATTATGTAGTGCAAGGTTGAGTGAAGCCCCAATGGAGGTGACAAAGAGCCTAGAAAAGCACACAATTAAAATACAACACAAGACACAAGATATGATAGAAAATACAACTTTCTATTCATCAAAAACTTGAGTACATGAAACATGTTAGGTTGCAAGGCCTTCTCAGTTATAACCAAATACAAAAAAATTATAATAATAGTTTTGCAAAATATCATAAGATCCAAATAATGCCTAGCTAGCCAAGATCTACAATAACACAACAACCTAGTATAAAAACCAAGATAGATCTAAAAAATTTGTAGCAAGCCACTAATAAATCATCTTATTTCTTAATCCCTCTCTTAGCTACTAGCTCTACCAATGATTCACAACTCTAGATTTCTTCCTGAGTCACTTCTTCTCAATGCATTGACTCAACCTCCTAAACCATCACCCAAACCCTCCTTATATACTTCCACGACTAAAAGTAGGCCTAGTGCAAATAAAATGATCTAGAACTCAAATAAATATAACATTCCTTAGTCATCTTACAAAAAAAATTAAATATACATAGAAGAAATAATGAAGACCCTAAATAGGTTGTCACACATGTCACAATCAATCCACATCTGGGTCACACACAAACATATTAAATTCAGAGATCAGTCTGATAGGTCCAACAAAACAAAACTCCTTAGTGAATGAGGCCACTAAAAAACTAAAAAAATAACCAATCATCGCCAATAGCCACTAGTAAATTTGGACCTTTTCTTGATACTTATTCATCAAAATTGAAATTCAAAAATGTTGAAAACTACAATCACTAAACTCAAGTGAAAATTTTGATGCACAAGAAAGGTGTCACTATATCAGTGACATTTTTTGTCAAAAATTATTACCATCATTGTGACATAGTGGTGTTGATATATCAATGACAAATTATGTCAAAAATTATTGCCATCATTGTCACATGGTGATGTCAGACAACTAGTTCTAAACATCAAACTATTGATGCACATGAGAGATGGTTCAATGGTTATTCAATATCATTGATGGAAAGATTTGTCAAACTATCTACGACCCCAAGAGAAGTTTGAATGTGTTTTTCATGGTCTCAACGGCAAGATGTGTCAAAATATAGATGACTTGTAGAGATGTTTCAATAGGTTTCTTATATTTTCAACAGTAGTAAATGTCAAAATAGTGATGGTAGTCAGTGTTTAAAAAAATTAAGTTCTATAAAATAACTAGTATTCGTATAATGTCTACACAAGTGGACATATTAGACTTCCATATATGAAGAGTTTCTATTGATAAACAAAAGGTTGCATGAAGAAGAGTTGCAACCCAAAATTGCACTCCATATCGAACTATTAAAGGAGAACAGTAATCACTCTAAAAAACCATTGATTATATACATCCAATAGTAGTGAGTTTTGAACATATTTTTGATGTAGCATGTCAATCATCACTATATTTGAATAATGTACATGTTGGCAATAAATTACAAGACTGAATTAAAGAACTATAACAAAATAAGTCCATTTATGTCAAAGCATACCAAGGAGGGCTTTGAATATGATAGAAATTTTTAAAAATTATAGTGGCAAGTTACTTCATGGAATGATTCCATGAAAAATAACCAAATGTTTTTATGACATATAGCATGACCATTGTTGCAAATTGAAAATAAATAGCATTACATATCATTTCCATTGGCTATGACAATAACTATAATAAAGTAATGATGCACACTTTTTGCATACTAACAAAGGCATGTTGTTGTCTTCACAACCTCTATAATTATTGACCTTTTTTTCTCAATATAGACATGACTTTTCCTATGATAGACTTTATGGAGATTGAAGAGAACAAGGATCTCAGGGTTTCTTTTTTATTTTGGGAAAAATATTAAGGATAGTAATAAATTAAAACCTAGAAGAAACTCTTGGTATATCAACTAAATAAACTCTATTGTCCGTGGTGCATTATTCTCTCATACCCTTCCAATATTGAAGTCATCTTTCATCCTACGTCTACATTCATCCACCTTCATTTGACTTGTATAGATTCATAGCTTGTACTTGTAGAGAATCTCATAAGATATTGAGGATAAAAAAGATAGTATAAGAAACCTAAAGCTAGTAAACTTAGAAGATTAATATACATTAATATTGACAATCAAATACTTTCTCCTCCTTGGTGGACAAGTTTGATACATAATGTCTTGCAAGACTAGCTCCATATCTACATACAACTTATAGAGAAACCAACATTATGTCCATTTGTTCTGGAGAAGTAATTGATAATCACCATTCAATCATAATTTACATAAAACTTATAGAGAGTCTCATTAGATATTGAAAGTAACAAAGATAGTATAAGAAACCTAAAGCTAGTAAACTTTGAATATTAATATACCTTAATATTGACAATAAAATACTTTCTCTCTTGTGAGAGTAGCTCCATGTCTATATACAAGTTATAGAGAAAGAAATATTATGTAAATTTCTACTATATTAGGAATCAACAATAAATCATAATTTACATACAACTTATAGAGAGTCTCATAAGATATTGGCAGTAACAAAGACAATAGAAGAAACATGAAGCCAATAAACTTAGAAAATTAATATTCCCTAATATTGAAAATAAAATGCTTTCTCCTCCTTGGTGGAAAAGTGTGATACACAATATCTTGTAAGAGTATCTCCATGTCTACATACAACTTATAGAGTAAGCAACATTATGTTTATTTCTATTGGAGAAGCAATCAGTAATCAACAATAAATCATGATATGTATACAACTTATAGAGAAAGAGGCATGTTGTAATTCATAGTACTTATGTTAAGGCCATTTTAAGGCATCACCAGGAACCTACTATGTTCACCCACTAAAAGTAAGTACCATGTTGGAGACATCAATGTTTGAGCATTCCCATATCTATAATGATAACAATAAAGTTGGAAATGTGATTGAAGAAATCATTATTGAAGGAGGAAAATTGTTTGCAAAGAGGGAGATTGTTGAAAAAGAATTTTTTCAATCATTTTTTTGTCAGTGATGTCAAACCTTCTACTTGCTAGAATTAAAAATTTATTATAAGTTCCAAGTACTATCACTTAGTTGATTGACGAAGAGGATTTAATCAACAAGATGTAACAAAAGTACCTAAGGGAAAGGTTGAGTTACCATTTTATAATGATGTGCAAGGATTAGTTTAGAGAATGGTAAAATGATGTATTGATAATATACTTAAAGATACAGAGGTTGGCCACACTTAGAAAATTTAGAAATATAAGTTATAAAAAGGTTGTCTACAAAGCTTGAGTAAGTTCATTAGCGAGTGTCGAGAAAGCTAGTTCATGCCGAGTAGTTTTTTTAGTTAGTACCAAGTAATATAGGAGCTAAGAAAATTTAGGTCCTGAGCAAGTAATAGGTGTCAAGCATAAAAAATATTTAGTGGATTATGAGTGAATCCATAGTAGGTGTCGAGCATCAGTAAAATGTAGTTGATGCTGAGTAACACTGTAGGTGCCAACCACCAAAATTTCAATAATGCCAAGCTATTGTATTATTTGAAAAGTCAAAGATTTTTCAAGTTTGAGCTGACAAGTTCATTACCTTGAATTTTGTAAACTAGATGGAGCATAAGGATGATGAGCTAGAGGCATAAAAATTTAGCTAAACCATTTTTGGGAAAATTTAGGAGGATTCTTCATGATGTTTCTAGAAGGAACAAGATATGGGGTAGATTAATTGAATCCTACCTAATCCATTTGATCTAAAAGAAAAGAGTGGGAATATTCAAGAAGGAAAAGTATTCTAGACTTCTATATGAGCAGTCATAGGCCAAGAAGTTAGAGTTGTTGGGTTAAAGTTGTTGAAGGGTGTCAAGGACAAGGCATCGAGAAGAAGGAAGAATAGAGCATAGAGACTCTACTTTGATAAGTGGCCATATAGAAGATTGTACTAGTATATCAAGAATGGAGACTCCAGGAGACAAAGCTTGAAAGGAGGAAAAGCTATCAAATTGTAAAGATTGAAAGCCATCCAATGTTGTGAGCTAAAAAAAGATATAAAATCTACAAGTTAAGTTGTGAGTTGTATCAGGTCAAAATCCCATATTGTTAATCTCTAACAATTATATCAAGTTAGGGTAAAATCCTATGGACTTAGGTTGGTTCAACAACCATTTGTAAATCCTTTAACAAGGTGGCATTCCAAGTGAATGTTCTAAAGTCTTCTAACTAGGCCCCCTTCTAATAGGGTGGTTAAATCCTTTAACTAGGTCATAGTTAACAGTGTGTTGTAGCCTTTAATAGGGTAGGATTTTCATAGGGCATCACTTCAAAAGAGTGAGAATTGAGTAGCATGTTACTGGTAGTTTTTTCCAAATTGGGCTTCCGTAAATCACTATGGTATGTGTTGATTCTTCATGTGTTGTTCTTTCATACAGTAACTTTCTAAGTAGGAAAGTTTAAGCTTGAATGCATGAATAGTTTAACGGGTTAATTTTAATTGCTGAAATTTTTTTATTAGGACATTTGGAACTTGAATAATTGATTCACCACCCCTCTTAGTTATTCTAAAGAATTTTTAATAATTGGTATCAAAGGCATTTGCTAATTTAGTCTAAATGTATTAGAAGTAGGAAGATAAATATGTCCAAGAGAGAGGCTCCCAAGCTCAACATAGATAACTTGACTGCATGGAAAAAGTTGATGAAGCTGTATCTTGGATGAATAAGTGACCATGCACAAACCTCAATTGAAGTAGAACATATCGATCTAGTTGTACCCACTGAAGAAGTTATGAAGAAATTGACGGAGCATAATCAAGCAATGCTAGAGATTGCCTCTACCCTAAATTATGTTTAATTTGATGACATCAAGGGATGTGACTCTATATTTGAGATGTGGAAAGCCCTGATTTATATCTATGAAAGAGTTTAGAATGTTCAAAGAGAAAAAGAAAAAGCCTTAGAGGAAAGTTTGATGACATGAAAATGGAGGAAGGTGAAAATACTGCTCAATATGCCTCTAGAATGAAAGAAGAAGTAATTGCAATAAGAAGTTTGGGTGGTCATTTAGAAGATGATATAGTTAATATAAAATAGTTAAGAACCTTGCTCCCCATCTATGCTATTAGAGTTTCAACCATACAAGAATTAAGATGTGTACTAGGGAATCAACTTTTCAAGGAATATTGGGAAGACTCACTACATTTGAGTTGTCTAACTTTGATAACTACAGACCTAAGAATTTTTAATTTGATTTCAAGGCCAAGATATCATTGAAAGATACTAAGGAGGTGAAACAAAAGAAGAAGAAGAAAAAGGTAAAATATGCATCCAATGATAGCAGTACAGATGGAACAATTAGAAGCATTGTTGGCTAGAAGATTTCACGAAGGCAAAGGTAAATTCAAAGATAAGATTCATATCATTTGTTTTAATTAAAATGAAGTAGGACATATTGCAGAAAGATGAACATAAAAGTAGAATTATAGAGAAGGCAACAAGAACAAGAACAAAAGAGAAGATGATAGCAATGATTATAAAGACAAAGGCAACAAGTGTTACATTGTTGAAGAAGAGGATTCTCATTAAAATGATGATGAGGTAGTCTATGTAGCCATTAGGGATGAGTTAGATGAAGATGAGAGTAAAAAAATGGTAACCTGTGTGAACAAAAATGACAAATGGATCATAGAAAGTGGATGCCCACATCACATGATAGGAGATAAAACTTTGTTACCTTTACTCAATATGATGGAAATAGTGGTAGATTTGGAAATCATGCTCCATTTCAAATCAAAGAAAAAGGTTATACTAAACTTACAGAGAAAATTTCATGTGATAATGCATACTATGTTGAACGATTGAACTATAATTTGTTAAGTGTGTCACAATTAGGCAATATAGGTTGCAAAGTAGAATTTGGAAACAAATCTACCAAAATCTATGACATTGATAGAAATTTGATAAGAAAAGGAGAACAAAGTAGGAATAACTTATTTTACCTAGATATGGAAGATGCATCCTATTTTGTTGTTAGAATTGATGATGTGTGGATATGGCACAAAAGGCTATGTCATGTTAACTTTGATAATATGATTAGCATCAACAAAATGAAGAAAGTCAGAGGTTCACCTAAGTTGAAGAAGTGTAGAAATACAATGTGAAAACAATGTCAACTAGGAAAGATGACCAAGTCAAGTTTCAAGAGGAAAACCTACAATTCAAAAGAAGTAATAGAGCTAGTGCATACTAATTTATGTAGCTCAATAGAAGTGCAAAGCTACCAAGGACATAGATACATATTGATGTTTGTGGATGACTACTCCAAGATGATGACTACCATGTTCTTAAAAAAAAATTTGATGCATTTCAAATGTTTAAGTGGTATTTGGCCAAGGTTGAGAAAGAAGTAGGAAAGAGTCTAAAGTGCCTAAGATCAGACAGAGGAGGAGAATTCAAATCAAAAGAGTTTGAGACATTTTGCAATGATAAAGGAATTAAAAGACAAATGTCAGCACCAAGAACTCCACCTCAGAATGGCATTGTAGAAAGAAGGAATAGATTAGTGATAGACTATGCCAGAACATTAATGATGGAGAAAAATGTTTCTCTAAAGTATTGGATAGAAGTTGTAAGTATAGCTGTCATCAACTTGAATTGAGTACAAGTCAAGAAAGTTACAAATGCAACACCTTTTGAATTATGGTATGGTCACTCACCTAATGTAAAATATTTCAAAGCATTTTGTTGTAAATGTTATATTCTTCAAGATACTAGAAATGACAAGTTTAATGCAAAGAGTGATGAAGGTATATTCCTTGGATACTGCACTTGAAGTAAAACATATAAGTGTTTGAATACTAGCACTAAAAAGATTATGGAGAGTGCAAATGTAAATTATGATGAGCATGCCAAAGCTCAAGTTGATGCAACTAAGAAACCAAAAGAATACAAATCCTTTGTATACTTCTATGAAGGAATGCTTATTGAAGATGAAGCTACAAATCAAGTTGGGAATCAACAAAAAAATTTAGTATCAGTTGAATCACAGTCAGTGAATGTTGAGCTGCATTCAAAAGATGTGTTGCAGAATGAACATTTTGATTATGAAAATAGTACACATGAAAGAGATGATGAAATATGTGAAAGAAATGTGCACACTGATTTTGAAAGTGAAAGATCAAACATGGAAGAAGGATAGAACCAAGACTATCCAAGTATGTGAAAATACATCGCCTTGCAAAACAAATCATTGGTGATAAGGAAGCTAGACCAATGACAAGGAACATACTAAGAAATGAATCATGTTTGCTAAGAAAGATTGAGCCCAAAATAGTAAAAGATGCACTACAAGATGATACTTGGCATAAAGTTATGGAAGAAGAGATAGATCAAATAGAGAAGAACAAAACCTGGACCATAGTTCCAAGACCAACTGATAAAAATGTGATTGGTACCAGATGGATATTTATAAATAAGTGAGACGAGGATGGTGAGATTACAAGAAATAAGGCCAAACTTATCTGTAAAGGTTATACACAAGAACAAGGATTGGATTATGGGGATACATTTGCCTCTATTGCAAGAATGGAAGGAGTAAGAACACTACTTGCATATGCTACTTACAAAGGTTTCAAAGTCTACCAAATAGATGTAAAGTTTTCTTTTCTGAATGATATACTAGAAGAGGAAGTCTACATAGAACAACCAAAGGTATTTTTTGATGGCAACAACAAGGATATGGTTTGCAAACTACATAAAGTAGTCTATGGTTTCAAACAAACACCTAGAGCATGGTATGAGAGACTACACAAATATCTTGTGAAGATTGGATTTGAGAGAACAGATGACAAAAATAATCTATATATCAAGGTAGAAAAAGGTAAGATATTCTAATATTTGAAATATTTTTTGATGACATAATATTTGGAGGAAAGTATGCCCTATGAAAAGATTTTACTGATCAAATGAAACATGAGTTTGAGATGTCAATGTTTGGAGAAATCAATTTCTTTGTTGGACTGCAAGTACATCAACTAAAGCATGGCATATTTGTAACCCAATCAAAATATATCAAGGAGATACTCAAGACATTTGGCTTAAAAGATTCAAACTAGTCAGTACACTAATGGTAATAGGACATAAGCTATCAAAGAATGATGAGTAAGCTGAAGTAAATCAAACAATGTATAGATCAATGATTGGAAAGTTACAATATGTTGTCCATAGTAGACCAAACATTGCATTATCTATTGGAATAGTAGCAAGAATTTTTAGAAATCCAAGAGAAAATCATCTGATCATAGTAAAAAGAATACTGAGGTACCTAAAAGGAATGGATGACTTTGCGCTATACTATAAGAGAAGTGAAAACTTTGAGTTAAAAGCCTACATTGATGTAGGCTAGGAAGGTAATATTAATGATAGAAAAAGCACTAGTGGAGGAGCAGTTTTCTTAGGTAAAAGGTTAGTCACTTGTAGCAGCAAAAAGCAAAGTTGTACCTCACAGTCCATAGTAGAAGTTGAATATGTTTTTGCTTCTATCAACTGCACCAATATTGTATGGATCAAATATATATTGCAAGGTATGAAGGAAGAAGCAACTAAACCTATGATACTCTATTGTGATAACACAAGTGCCATCAATATATCAAAGAATCATGTGATGAATGCCAAAACAAAGCATATTGCAATTAAGTATCACTATGTACAAGAATTGGTGGAAGATAAGAAACTGAGAATGGAATATGTCATCTCAAAGGAACAAATTGCTAACATCTTCACAAAAGCACTACCTAAAAATGGATTTGAGTATCTTAGAAGTAAGTTAGGGGTGATACCTCTATCCAAGGGTTTCTAAGCAATAACAAGATTGCCCTACATCAAAAGAGTTGAATGATGAAATATTACAAATTGATGTAGAAGGTACTTACTTTAGGTCTTTCTTGAAGGAACTAAAGTGTTGAAGTTCCAAATCAAGCACACGCAAGGTGACAGGGGGAGAAATTGGAGTACCTAAATTGTTGTCAAAGAGGGAGAAATAGTAGAAACTGATCAAATCAACAGAATCAAATGGACGAAGGGAGAAATAGTAGAATTTGATCAATTCATATAGAGGAAGAAATACTATTTAGAGGGAGAGATGTCATAACACATTTAAAGAGAAAAAAATGTAAGAGGGAGTCATACAAGAACTGATCAAATATGTAGAAGAAGAAATAGCAGAAAGGAAACAAGAACTAAGAGGGAGAAACATAAGAAAAGAAGTTAGGATAGTAAATCAGCAAAATTTCTTTTTGGCATTTGATTTACTATGCTAACCTAGTTAATATTTTGATAACGTGGTTGATCAATTTAGTTTACCATCAATGCCAAAGAGAGAGATTGTTGGAAATTTGATTGAAAAGATCATTATTGAAGCATGAAGATTGTTGATAAAGAATGTTTTCAATCATTTTTTTGTCACTGATGTCAAACCTACTATTTTTTGGAATGAAAATTGCTTATAAGATCCAAGTACTATCACTTAGTTGATTTATGAAGATGATTTAATCAACAAGATGTAACAAAACTATCTAAGGGAAAGGTTGAGTTATGGTTTTGTGATGAAGTGCAAGGATTAGTTAAGACAATGGAAAAATGATGTATAGATAATATACTTGAAGATACAGAGGTTGGCCACACTTAGAAACTTTAGAAGTATAAGTTGTAACAAGGTTTTCTACGAAGCTTGACTAAGTTCATTAGCAAGTGCTGAGCAAGCTAGTTCATGCCAAGTAGTTTTTTTAGTTAGTCCTAAGTAAATGCAAAATCTAGTATGTGTCAAGTGATATAGAAGCCATTAAGTGAATTCATCTGCCAAGCAAGTAATAGGTACTGAGCATCAAAAAAATTTAGTGGATGCTAAGTGAATCCATGATAGGTATCAAGCATCAATAAAATGTAGTTGATGTCGAGTAACATAGTAGGTGTTGAGCACTAGAATTTCAATAGTGCCAAGCTATTGCATTATTTGAAAAGTCAAAGATTCACCAAATCTAAGCTGACAAGTTTCTTACATTGAATTTTTCAAACCAAATGGAGGATAAGGATGATGAGTTGGAGGCACAAAATTTTAGGTAAATCATTTTTGGGAAAATTTAGGAGGATTCTTCATAATTTTTCTAGAAGGAAAAAGATATGGGGTAGACTCATTGAATCCTACCTAATCCATTCAATCTAAAAGAAAAGATTGGGAGGATTCAAGAAGGAAAAATATTCTAGACTTCTATATAAGGATTCATAGGTCAAGAAGTTAGAGTTGTTGCATCAAAATTATTGAAGAATGTTAAGGAGAAGGCATCGAGAAGAAGGAAAAAAAAAGCACAAAGACTCTACTTCAATAAGTGGCCATATAGAAGATTGTACTAGTATATTGAGCATGGAGACTCAAGGAGACAAAGCTTCAAAGGAGGACAAGTTGTCAGAACTACAAAGACTGAAAGTAAGACAATGTTGTGAGCTAAAAAGAGATCTGAAATATGCAAGTTAAGTTGTGAGTTGTATCAGGTCAAAAGCCCATATTGTTACTCTCTAACAATTATATCAAGTTAGGGTAAAATCCTATGGACTTATTTTGGTTTAACAACCACTTTTAAATCCTTTAATAGGGTGGCATTCTAGGTGAATGTTCTAAAGTCCTCTAACTAGGCCCACTTCTAACAAGGTGGTTAAAGCCTTTAACCAGATCACATTTAATAGTGTGTTGTAGCCTTTAACAGGGCAAGCCTTTCATAGGACACCACTTTAGAAGAGTGAGAATTTAGTAGCATTTTACTAGTGGTTTTTCCCAAATTAGGTTTCCACATAAATCACTATGTTATGTGTTGATTCTTCATGTTTTGTTCTTGCATACAGTAACTTGCTAAGTAGGAAAGTTTAAGCTTGGATGCATGAATAGTTTAATGGGCTCACTTTAATTGGTGAAAAAAAATTATTAGGACATTTGGACCTTGAATAACTTATTCACCCCCCTTCTCAATTTTTCTAAAGCATTTCTAACAAATAATGCATGTGAGAATCAATAATGACATGATAGAAAAATAAGTTGTAACTAAATTCTTTTAATGAGTTTAGTTTGAGCTTCACTTGGTTTCAAAAATCCTTTCATGTTCTCTACTTAACAAGGCCAACAACATGAATGTGGAAGCTCATTTGGCCTCTCATCACCCTATAATCACTCTAATTCCCCATTAACAACTAAGTAAATATTTCATTCATTCATTTTAGAAGTATAAAATTGAATGATTATAATCACAGAACAATATTCTATAACATGACATAAAATCATCAACATTCATAAATATCCATCAACATTCATCATCAATAAGTAACATTCATTAGAATTCATTAATAAGAAACATTCATCATCAATAAGCAACATTCGTTAAAATTCATTAATAAGAAACATTCATAAATATCCATCAACAAATTCATCATCAAACAAGGTTTTTAACATTCATTTCTTCTTTTCTTTTTTTTCTTTTTTCAATGATAATGGCTAATAGGAACATCGTAGCTATCTTCAAGATCTTGCAGCTCTTGTGGTTCTGATCTTATGACATGAGGCCTCCTCTTCTTTCATCGAGGATAATGTTGATGTACCCCTACAATAAGTAACAAATAGGTTTAATTCAAAACTATTGTTTAACGTCATAAGGATTTCATATTTCCAAAGAACATAAAAAGAATTTATCTCTACCTAATAGTGTCACATCATCTACTATCAGATTCTATTCAGCTCAAACCTCAACATGCTCAACACTAATATTGCACTCTTTAAATACTCAAAATTATCACATAAAGGTTAAACCATTTGCAATTTAAGATGCTAAATTTTATTAATAAGTACATGATTAATTTTCAATAGAAATTGAATATGTACCTATATCATTGTAATGCACATTAATTTCTTCATCATATGTAGGATCGATGATCCATGCCTTCATTATCCTAAGTAAGATCCTTGTCAAGAGTAGTAAGCTATAGTCAAATCTCATGTGTGCATTGTTATATATCATTGTTCAAAATAAACATCAAATAAACCAATTGTCATGAAGTTCTCAATTACTGTTATTAATCATTTGGCACATTTTCATGTGTTTCAACCACTGCACATTTATCTTCTACACCTATTTGGCCACTAGAATATGTATGGTGGTGGACAATCACTACTTTATAGCCTTGCTTGAAGCCAATTTTTTTGTCCTCTTCTATAGGCACTAGATTACATTCAATGCCTTGTATTTTTTGCATAATATTGTCAATAATTAATGTATTTCTTAATGTAATTTTATATGAAAAAATTGATATGAATTTTCATTTACTGCTACTTAGAAGGCATGAGTGAATTTTCATATATCCACCAGAGCCAAGATGGTGTTGACAACCCTTCTCTTTCCTAGCTTGTATTGCCTTTGATGTTTCCTACAACCGATATATTTAAACTTTGAAATATGTTAGAAATATGTTAGATTATAGAAATCTAAAATTGCACTTCTAGAAATATATTAGATTATATAAATTCACAAATGAATTGAACATGTAAACTATAAAATAAAGTTAATGGCTCAACTATCCTCTCTTAGTATGAAATCATCATGATATTATTCCATGCCTTGATGATTGGCTATGATACTTGATCTTTCTCTCCTATGTTACATTCTAGCAATTCACTTTACTCATTGATGCTATTTATTTTTTCCTCATTCCATACCTTTTACCACTACAACATTCCTCAAACACACTTATGGGTCATGTGAAAAGGCATAAAAAATGATTAGGAACCTGATCTTGGAGAAGTTCTAGGACATGCATTTCTATCACCACAATATTTTCTAATTCTAAACATCTCCAAATAATTATATTCACATATGTTCATCATGGCATTCTTATAGGACAATGCACTAATTTTTTTATAAATAATATGTAATGGCAAAGGGCCCCACTGCTCACTGTTAGATAGTAAATACTATACAAATTTGTAATGAAGAATACATTGAGTGTATTATTCTCATTGTATGGGTATTAAGGAAGGTGTTAATTTTTCCTAGTTTTCTTGATAGTTATCTTATGGGTTTGAATCATAACCATTGCTCTTTTTGAAGAGTTTACCACGAATCAACATGTCAACTGTTGTTGCAAGGACAAATAGCAAATCAAAATTCTTGAAAAAAAAAAATGATAGAGGCATGGTTCTAGTGTGAATATATGTTTGAAGTTTGGTACACATTCATGAGATGTTGAATATTCTCTTCGAAAAATGGAATAGA